>CM053796.1:11977052-12577052 GCA_028671895.1 Oenanthe sinensis | reverse complement strand
TCCTTCAAGTTTTAATTGGACTAAACAAAACAAATGAGAGTCAAACTCGAGATCTAGCAAATTAGAGCAAGCCCAACGCTGATCTAGCCCTTAATTGAAAACTGTGAAACGTAGCCGGGCAGAAGGTCAAGCATTAAAGTATACAATGATTTATGTCCATTCCCTCCATTTATGTCTAGGGACAAACTCATCTATGCCGTCTCTGTTTAAAATGATACTGTGTTTGAGCAAAATCTAATTTGAGTAATTTGTCTACGCACAAAGCACTGCCCTTATTTTTAGAACTTGCCAACCTTCTTTGTTATATACAGAACTTTATAAGATCCCCCGGAGGCAGAGCCTATGGTGTGCAGAACCCATATTCTATTCCTTTTCTGGGGACTGGGATATATATGTATACACCACAAATTTCATATAGTTGTGATATATATCCACCACAAATTTCATTTAGTTGTATTTTCTTAGCGAAGAAGAAAAATAACACCTAAAAGAACCTTAACCCAAACATACTGCTGCCTTAATAGTATAACAAAAACTTCAGTTTGTGTGGAACACATTCTAGCGTAAATATATTGTGACATTTTTGTAAATATATAAAAATTTCTGCAATTACAATAATACCCTGATACATAAATTTTTTCCCAAAACCTTGTAAATATATAAAAACTTTATGACGCACAGTGTACAAAGAATGTATCTCGCACGACTTGCGGGCTTAAGATTTAAGTCTCTTATTGCCAATCTTAATTATTCCATTACATTCACTTTTTCATTAGAACATACATGATGACACGTGAGCTGCAATAGTCTGGATGCCACTGTTGTTGACCAATGCGACCAATGACAAACACCTTCATCGCTGCTTCTAAAAAGTATTCTAGAATGGCATCTGCAAATAGATAAGTCTTTTAGATCCTAGCACATATATATCAGTATGATATTGGATACCAGAATTGAAATTCCTACCATTTCGAAGTTCTCCGGCCAATATGATTGTTGTTTGGGGTCCAGAAAGTTGTACTAATGTTTCGATCAAATCCATCACTGCTTCCTCGCTATAAATCACATCTGAACCGAGCACTAAATATTTTTTTGACAAAATATAGGAATGTAAATTAGTGCCTTGCAGAATTTAACACACAAGATTTTTAAATCAGACTTGCTGGTACATTGCCAAAAAGGAAATGAACATTTTATGACATGTTTTAGAGTAGCGTTGGTACTAGAAATTTTATAAAAGTGACAAGAAAAATGTTCAGTTAGATATTATTTTATTTTACGATATCCATTGTTTTGATTAGTGCAGGATAAAGTATTGTAGCACCATACACGTGCAACAGTGCATATGGTGAATAAGGATATTTTCATGCAACGGAAAAAACAATACCATCACTAACAACTCAACTAGTATACACCCAAATCCGACATATGTAAGATGTATGATTTGAGTTGCATTTAGCGTTAACTTGATAGTTGTATTTAGTCATTCCATTCCTGGTAGCTGCTATGAACCAACAATATAATATGGCCGTGCTCTATAATACTTGGACTACAACATCTTCGCATATATATTTTCTACCAGAGCAGCAATCTTCTTGAAGGTAATACAATTTTTTGGAAAATTTAACCCAAATAGGTGATATTAAGTCTTGATGTCATCACATAATTGGACACTCAATGTATCTTTTGATTCATTCATTCAGCTCAAATGTATAACATGGGATGCATAGATAGGACTACTAAGATGTAATTTCTTGTGAAAATCCTCCACATCTAAAATTGTACTATTCTATATAAGTACGCCAACACGATTATTGCAACCTATAAATCCAAATTTAATCAAACTTCTATATTCCCTGTAAATAAGTCTAACCAATAGTTCTTTGGCCAAATGCTCCTTTTTGTTGGGTGTAATAAAATAGAATGAATGTGGCAAAAAATTAATCCAAATTAGAGATGCAAGTGAAACATCTCAGAGATAGTAGTAAAGAACATAATATGGTGTCAATTCTTTATGACAGTATTTATAATTGATACGAATTTAAGAAATAAACATTCATTGGTAATACTGGTAGGTTGCTCTAGTTTAAAATTGTGGGGATAAATATTATAAATAACTGTCTAAAAATTCGTCTAAACAGGGTGTATTCAATTTAGAGTTTAAAGGGTTATATGAAATATTAATTAAATACCACCCGATTGGAAGGATAATTTAAAATCTTGATTAAATACCCCAAGATTTAAAAATCCTTATTGAATACCATTAAACTAAATTTGATACCCCCACCCCCAAATTCCATTCCATCCCACTTCCACCTCATTTATTTCTTCCAACCAAAAAATGGATAAGAAATGTAGTATTACACCAAGAAACTAAGAATGCATGAGAAAATAAACTCTAAGAGATAGTTACCATAATCAGGTGAAGGGTTAATGAGTTTTGGGTCAGGATCATCTCCCCAAGTGAGCTCAATAACAGTTGCAGAACCTCGCACATTCCCATATAAATTCTCTTCTACATTCTTTTTCATTAACTTGAGCCTATCTGGCATATCGGTAAGTACAACTTGTGCCCCTAGAAGAGCTGCAACACAGCTGATGATATAAGACGAGAACTTCACATTAGAAGAGCAAAACCTTTATATATAAAAATTTGTACAAGAGGGTTTTATGCTTTTTCTTTCAACATTAAGAATCTTAGTACACCCAATCTAATAAAGAAATAGATTCCATTTAAAATATAGGCAGTTTCAATAAAATGTTGATTCTTATTACCCAACTAATCCGCAGCCAGATCCCAATTCCACAACCTTTTTATCTCGTAGATCAATCTCTCGTGTCTCCGAAGCATGTTCTAAAAACTTAGCCAACACAATGCCACTGTCCCACATTACTGATCCAGTCACTCCTGGAGTAGCCTGATCCAGTTAAACAGTATTGCAAGTGAGGAGAATGATAAGTTAATAAACTTGAACTGGATATGCAGTAAAGTAGATACACTATAAATTAAGAAGTCACCAACTCACCATGAATTAATATTCTTAACATATTTTTTCAGTCCAAACATAGTAGTAATAATAATAATAATAATGTATATTTATCCTTGATAAGTGTTGATACTAAATATGACCCCAATCCCATAATGGGTATCGGCCTATAATTAAGTATTAAAAGAGGCCCTATGAGTCATTAATCCTCAAGAAACCCAATGTAATTATTGGAAAATATAATAAACAAGGAAACCTATCATGTACTCGTAACTTGCTCATAAAGGATAGGAGTATTGACCTAAACTGAATCCAACATGGAAAAGAGATAATATATCTTAATAGAACTACGTAGACATGATCTCTGTATAAAAGGTATGTAGCCTATTTGAGAGAGGATCCTAAAACTCTAGGATCTCCAAGAATTATTATTTCTCTCAAACTTAGTCCCAAATCACATAAACCCTAATTCCTGCCCAAAATCATCGGGATACTTAATCCCTAAATTTTATAGCTCTATACGAACACTCGATTACGAATTAATTCTTGAAGTTTAGTCTGTGACAAAAATTGGCTTTAACATTAGATGCCGTTTGTGGAATTCGTATGGCAAAAAATCACAATTAAAAATTGTCAATTTATCATCAAAGCAATTTAAAAGGTTTCGAAGGTATGGATTACCGGCATTAGTAGCTTTAATCATAGTTCAAAAGTAGGAAAGTCATGAGATTGCCATTCCATCTCCGGGGAAGACATGTAAATTAATACTAATATATTTATTTATAATATGTATCTTATACAATTTTCTTTGCATACCACTGTGGTTAAAGACTATGAAATACCATGCCACTCTAATAACTCTATCCCTATGACTAAATAGATGGTATAATTTGCATGGGTCTAAAGCTCAAAGACTATGCAACTCACATTCTTTTGCATTAGTTTATGAATCCTTAAAAAGGTTGTGCTTAACTTCATGTTCTCATGTGCGATAGTAAGTTGCAATCTTAGATTTTATATCAAATTGGATTGAGAGCTCTGAATACCTACGCTTGCAACTTTTTTTTAGAAATTATACAAGTGTAATTCATACTCTGGTATAATAAAATTGTGAATGTTCTGTTGGCTACTATATGTTTAAGAAATTTCCTAAATCCTAATTTGCAAACGTGAGCAAAGGCAGCAAATAACAGAAAAATGAGAGAATGCAAATAATGATGCCTTCAATTGTAACATGACAAAGGTATAGTGTACAATATTATACCAATGATTATGCTCCAACAAGCAACTAATTCTACTCAGCCACTAACATCTGACAAAGAAGTGGACACGCTTGGAGTACAGACCTCCAAAAAATAAAAATTGCTACCAGAGCAACTTACTATTGATGTTGTGGAGGAAAAGAAATTGGCATTATATTGTCAAATGAACTACAGGTTTATGAGAATGTACACATCCACATTTGGCGGCATAAAATAGAGATAATACACGAGCTAGATTGGAAAAGGAGGGCACTGGGATTGTACTTGGCATCTCACAAAGACTTGTCAAACAGAAAACAGGGGCTTCAAGAAAACGAGCATGTGGGAGGCTTTAAAAAGACATATGTGGAGTTTAGAAGAGCCAACTAAGGAAGGTTTGTAAAGGAAAATATGAAGGCTATAACATTTCAGTGGTTTTCAACAAAAACACAACCAATGTTAACGTGAAACGCGTACAGAAGCGCAAAGGCCTCCTAGAGCATAAGCGCAACGAGCAACGCGCTAAAAATTATAAATTTATAGATATTAAGACATTTATATGCAAAACTAGATTATCATAGATAATAAAACAACTGAATTTAGCACAACTTCAAAGTTTATAATAATTTAAATTCTGAGTAACAAAGAAATGCATAACTAATTCACTATTTTTCATCCTTCACAATCAAATTCGGATATATAATGACACATTCACACTTACAGCTAATAGCTTAATATAGTCGGTGATATTTAACTATATATAGCTTAATATATACTAATTAGTTATAAAGAAACAATTAGATGAAAGCAACAAGCATAAAAAGTGTGTATCATCAGTATATATAGTATATAGTATATCAGTTCATGTGTGTGTATCTAGTATACTGTGTGTGTGTGTGTGTGTGTGTGTGTGTGGTGTGTTTAAAATTTTATATGTTTCAGTGTGTATATGTCTATAGAATAAGAGATTAGCAGTGACTTAGTCGCCATTCATATAAATGGGAGGAGAAAACCGTGTATATGAATGTCAGATAAGAAATAGGGTTTTATATGATCAAATCAAATATAAAGTCAACGTCTGAAAAGAGATTAGTGGTGATTTAGTCGCCATTCATATAGATGGAAGGAGGAGAAAACCGTGTATATGAATATCAGCTAAGAAATAGGGTTTTATATGATCAAATCAAATATAAAGTCAACGTTTGAAAAGAAGCGCGCTTCAGCTGCGCTTTAGATGTGCTTCGCGCACTGGGCATAAGCCCAACAAGCGCGCGCTTCATTGAAGGCGCATCGCTTCAGCAGAGCAATGCGCTTCAGTTGCGCTTCGCATCGCATCTTGCTTAACCAAGCACTTATACGCGCTTTTGATAACACTGAATGCAACAAAATCCAACAACGCAACTTGCTAACTTCCGCATACAATAAGATAAAAAGAAAAGAAAGCAGTTCTGCAGTACGATACAAAATAACAAAAGGGAAATAGGGGCAGTTGCTTGCTAGAAATATGTTGCTCGCTAAAAATATACTCCATTGCTCTTAAAAAAATATATAAGTGAAGAAATTAATTTGAATTCCCTCGAGCTCAAAGCAATGATAAAAAGTACAGACAAGTTACTTCTTAACATGAGGCTGGGAAAACATTAAAAAGGAAATATACATAACACGGTGTATTTGTAGAACAGTCACACTTGAATATGTCATAACACGGTGTAAACCAACACAATTCACTTCATTTCTGTAAGTTAAGGTCTGAGCGTACAATATCCCGCAGCGAACGTATGGAAATTGATTTATTGAAACTAGACTCAGACACATGTTTATGCGGCAGTGATTTTTTCCTAGTTGATACATCTAAAACTTAGAGTTGTAATAACGTATCATATGCTTCATTAATATTCATAAACTTGTTGCCTAAAGTCTAAATTATATGCTGAATTAGTGGCATCAATTATTGGACAACTTAGTGGCATCAATTATCGGACAACTCATATTGCCTTCCAGAACCGTTGAGCTCAAAGAAAATAAAAGGCGTACGAGTGGTTTGAAAACTATGTAATGGTGAAACAAGGTGCTTCATTTACATTGAATTTGCTGTTTGAATGTGAATTATCGACATTGAAATGCTGCAAATTGGTGATGGAAAAAGCCAATAATATGCGGAGTTTATAGAGGATAAAAAGTGACGAGTCCCGGGACATTAAAACCAATACTCCAATGGCAAACACAACTATCTGAACAAAGAGAAAAAAAAAGAGGCAAATGAAGCAAACAGGGCAAAACACTTAAAAATATGGAAACAGCAGAATTTTTAACTTTAAAAAATAAACTGTTTTCATCTGGAAAGGCCTGGCCAGCGAATTGCCATTAGAAAAATCATGAACTTTATTTTTTTATGCAACAAACGGCTCTTTAAATGGAATTTCCTACAGAGAGTTATGGCCGTTTTAGTGAAGGAATGTCTGGCTGTCCAGACTTGCAACAAATCAGTGAATGTGCAAGTTTCTTCTGCATTAAGGCCGCTTTAGCACTATCAAAAGCAAGCTGAATGGAGATGAATACGTCAAGAAGTGCTGGGTGAGCTTCAAAGAAATTAAAAGGAAAAAAATGAGCTACCAGGAGCCTGAGCTTATAAAATTCAAAAACATATATTCCTGAGCTCGGAAAATTCACATATTGTTGCCTAGCCAAGAAGATGATACAAAAAAACAGGATGGGAGAAAAAATGCTCGACAGGTTTCAATCAGGTTAATTATCAAAGCTGTAGAAGGTACTTATTTACCTTTTAAAGATTGTATCATGTAACAGACCTCTCAAGTATTAACTTCATGAAGAATCTGTATAGTCTTCACAATAGCCATCTGAATCCGAGCGGGATGCAATCATGCAACTAAAACACCTTCTTTAGGCTTACCGAATACTGTAAGCAACAGAAGTGGCCTGGAATTTCTTTCTGAGAGTCCCTTGAACCAAGTTCAGTTGCATGTGCGAAAGATGGTAAAGTGTAATCCTTAAGCAAAGATATTTGACAGAGGTTATGGCGAAACTCCTCGCAACTTGAAATGAATCACTGTGACACAAAGTGACTTGGACTCAAAAAAAGAAGAGCAAATTCAGGGCAACTACAGAAGAAAAACAAAGAAAAGAGCGCTGAGACAAGCTTGATACAGGGAGGGAGAAAAAATATCTTCAAAGGAGGCTAGATCACAACAATAATGAGAACAATTGCTACGGAACCAGAAAATGCAACATTACCGAATGCTACAAATTTCTATGCAAAAATAATCTATGTAATGGCAGAAGAAATTTTGGCAAATAAAACTACAGAAAACACAGATGCAGTCATAACAATCACAACACCTTCAGATGTCTAATTCTACTGATTTGAAGATGAGACAACTAGGTGGTAAGTCAAGTGTTTTTCATCGGCATATCAAAGGTTGAAGGCTGGAAATAAGTTTAATATTTCTTCATCACAACTACTGCAGCCTGTATCACCACAGAATTCTCAGCACGGATGTCTTCAGATTGACCAGCAATATATGCTCAGTGTTCCTGACCAAAGCTGTTTTGAAAATAGTAAAAAGCAAGACAGAAAAGGCATAGAGCACAATTTAGAGTAAAAAAAATGAAAAAAACAAAGCAACAACAGGAGTGAGAACCACGAAAACCAAGAAGCCCAAAAATAGAACTTGCTATGACCATCAATGAGAAAACATCTATTTAACAAAGTGTCAGTCTGGATAGTACAGTACATTCGCAGCACATATTTCTTCTTAATTAAAGGTCAAACTTTTGCAACCACATCATAGCACAATAATTTCAGTACAACTGCAGTGGGAAACTAAAATATTTGTCACAGAAACAGCATAAAGGAAGATAAAAATATGACAAAAGAATCAAATAATGAAAAAGAATAGCCACGTATACTACTTACGAGTGAACAAGGGGACTGAAGAATGGAGAGAGAACGACCACAAGCATCAAGAGGAAGAAGGAGAGAAGATTGAAGAACAAAAGCATTGTGTTTGGAATAAGTGGGCTGTTGTAAACCCCAAACTAACATTATTTCCTCTGCTGCTGCTTCTTCGCTAACCATTATTACTTTTCCACTGAAACCTCCCATGCCTCCCTCCATTACTTTCTCTTGGACAACTTCCTCATCTCCCGTCATTATCATCCTACTACTCTTTTACTATTTCAATTCTTATACATACCTCTTCCCCTCTTTGCTACTATAATTAGGGCCAATTAATATTTTATAATTATTTTTAAGTGTTTTGCATTTTTATTTGAATATTAAATATGAAAAAAATAAAAATTATTTAAAATTTTAAAACTAAATATATCACCCATTTCTATATATAATATGTCAACATAAAGAGAAAAATGAGCCAATAAAATGGCTGTGAAATTACAAATATACCCCTATTTTATATAAAATAACAAAAGTGTCCCTACTCTCTAATTAATGTTAGAAAAATTGGATTTATATTATTATGAGAAATTGAACCTCTAACCACTTGTGTCAAATATAAGTTTATAACCAATAAGCTACCTGGATTTTTTATTTTAATTTCAAACGCTTATTACATAAGTCAAACAACCATCAAATTTCATTTTATCACGCATTTAGTTTTATTTTAACTTTTAAATTAATTATAATTCAATTAAACTATGCTATTAAATATAAGATCTAATATATTATATAAAATAATTGGGTCAAAATATAGAATTAATATAACAATAATATGATTCGAAAATGAAATAGTTGATACTATAGGCTGATGTCATCAGATGTATTATAGGATCAATTAGATGAAACTTAAATAAAGATTATTATCACATCTTCCCTTTATAATTTTATTTTAGATTTTTCATTAAAATAATATAAAATATAAAACAAGTGTAAGATCAAATATATTATATAAAATAATTGGGTCAAAATTTAAATTAATATAACAATAATATAATTCGAAAACGAAATAGTTGATAATATAAGATGATGTCAGATGTATTATCACCAATTAGATGAAACCTAAATAAAGGTTGATACTGCATCTTATCTTTATAATTTTATTTTAGATTTTTTATTAAAATAACATAAAATATAAAACAAAATTAAAATAAAATATAGACTCAAGTTATAAATAAGATTAAATTTTAAACATAGGATCATATAAAATATAAATACATTATGTGTGTGTTGATGTGTGTATTAGTAAACAAATATTTTTTAAATATTAAAAGTCTATTAAAATATACAATCAAATCAAAAAAATAAAATTTCAAATATATATATAATATTATCAAAATTAAATAATATGATATTAAATTAAATAATATGATATTAAATACTCAATTTATACTAGAGACTCCTGACTTGCACGGATTTTAGTGCTAGTTATATGACAATAATAGCTCATAGATAAGTATACTTTTTTAATATACCACATATCTGCCCCACTCACGCACAAATCAAATACAATATCACCTAATCCTTTTTGTTTTTTAATTTAATTTTTTCAGTCAACTGACGAATATTTTTTCAAATCTAACTTAACCTCATTTTTCTCCATCTCCCGACTATCAGTTTGCATATATCATACGTGATATATTCTAGCGACTTCTATTTTTCTAGCGACCTCAATATGTATTTATATAACAAAACTGGTGACTTTGTTGATTTTTATAATAAAAGTTAGTGATTTTATTAGTATAAATTAGTGATTTATCTATATAATCTTAATTCCAAAACTCGTCTATTTCTCATGGATACTACCCACCCACTATTTTATACTAAAAGACCTGACCCTAACCATCAGGATATATCCATGGATATTATCCACGGTTCTTTGTAGTATATTTTCTTATAATCCATGGATATATCCATCAAACTCATGACCCGATTACCTTATTCAACCAAATCATATCTCCACAAATATTGCTTTAAGTTATTATACGTGAACAAAGCTGTTAAATTCAAACCTAGCCTATTCACAGCAGCTCCTTCCACGGTGATTTCTTTCATCGCCTCTGCCTATTTGCTATAGGTGTTCGATCCAATGGAGAAATCGGGTAAATAACGTTAATATTTACCTTCGATTATCGTTTCTTTTAATGACTGAATCATGTGATGCTTCAATATAGGTCGTAAGCGGCTTCTTCTAGGTTCAGTTTCCCCATCTTCATTACGAAATTGTACGTTATATATACGGTAGATATTTATCAAAGCATGTTGTTCATTACTAATCATTGTTCTTACTTTGTAGGCCAAAAGATCCATTCTACCAATAACTCTCTCGATGCTACTCATTCCAATGTGATGCCAGATGTAAATCATGCTTTTATTGAAAACTTCCATCCCAATGTTCGAAACATAAATTTAACACATATTGGTACGTGTATTGGTTCATTTTCTTTTCTTCATAATCTGTCTATTTTATATGCTTTTGTGTTTTATGTTTCTATTTTTATTATGTGAACAGACAATACGAGAAAAAAATTTGATACGCCATCGCACACGAATTTGAGCGTTATTGGGTCGTCAGGTTTGAATTTTTGAGAGTTTGATTGTCAGGTTTATGGTGAAAATCCTCAATTTTAAATCATGTTTTATCGGTATTTTTAAACATGCTTGATTATCTTTTTCATTAAGGAAATTCCAATCTAGTTGAGATTCATCAAGCCCATCTTACACCGTCATATAGTAGCCTAAGTTTTGTCAATCAATCAGGTACTTTCTAAATATGCAATGAGACACTATTTTTTTTTGCATGAAAATTTCCCCCGCTCAATTTTATGCCTTTCAAGTATAGCACATCGAACTCCTGTGTCGCAAGATACTTTAAACAACAAATCAAACAAGTTGTTGGATTCAGTAAGGAGGCATACTGATCACCTCTTGCTAGGTTTGAGAATTTCAAAGATCATTGGTGAAATGTTTTATTTGGTGTAATAACATTCTCAGGATTATATTTACCTTTTTCAGGCGTAAGCCGTCAAATTTCTGTATCGCAGGTTACGTTAAACACCGTTTCTACCAAGTGTAGTATGATTCCTACTTTTCAGATGTCGGCTTTTAGGATATCTCCTAAAAAATATTTAACAACACCTTTGTTTGAAAACAATGGCAATAACACTGCATTTCAGTTACCGGCTTTTGTGATATGTCCTACAAATTACTCTAATCAACGTAGTAAGTGTTCTTATAAACATGATTTTTTACCGAGGCACGAAACTTTAGATTTCTTATATGGACAACTTAAAGCTGACTTTTCTTTCAGGCTGTGGTTCTGTGAGTTGCAATTCCGTTAATTTGTTAAATCGTCATACGTACGTTAAAAATGCATGTAGCACATTAAACACTAAAGTTCATGTCAACTGCTATTCAATCGAATATAACTAATTCAGACATGCAAAATAACCAAGACATTACCGTATTGGTTCCAGAATTAGAACATCTCGGTTTACGAAGACCTGGTTGTTGCTCTAGTAAAATTATGTATTTTGCCATATAACCAATTAACTTGATGTATTTTAAAACAAATATGTTACAATTACAGATTGGTTCCCGTCTGAAAAAGTTTTTGGTGGGAAGAACCTGATGGATTCCTTCAACAAAGCGGATGACAGCAATATAGTAGATAAAGGCGATGAAAGGAATATTATTAATGCATATTTTATTACTCCGTATGTTTCAACAATAAAAAACATATTTCTAAAAATGATTATATCCAACATATTTTTTGACGATGTGCCTCGATAATATATGTTTTAGGGTTAGTTAAGTAGCTTATGCATTTACGTTGCAAGCTGCAGGAATACAAACAATAAAGCTAATACTTCTAGAAACAATGATTCATTGGAGGTAATACAACCAGAATAAGGGAACAAATCTGTTCACGAATCAGATGCTCATATTCACAAAATAAATCAAGGTATTTTGTTGCCAGAATTATTACGTTAACATTAGATTCTTCCCCCTAAAGTGTTTATTAACCTATTATTGTAAAGTGCTTAAAGATTGTTTACCGTCTAATCCTGTTTTTGGTGGAAAAAACCTGATGGATTCCTTTAACAAAGCGGATGACAGTAATATGGTAAATAACGATAAGGAGGGAAACATATTTAGTAGATATTTTATGCCTTTGTATGTTTCAACAATAAGAAATATAATTTTTACAACTTATTATATCCAACATATCTTTTGACGATGTGCCTCAATAACAGATGTTTTAATTTGAGTTTCTGGTGCTTATGAATGTACATTACAGTTTACGGGAATACACACAATAAAGCTAATATTTCTGGCATTAAGGATTCAGAAAAGGTAATACATCTAGAATACGAGCACAAATATGTTGACGGATCAGATGCTCAAAACCCCCAAATAAATGAAGGTATTTTGTTGTCAGTCTTATTACATTAGCATTAGATTCTGGCTCTTAATGTGTTTATCAACCTATTATTTTGATCTCACATAAAAAATTGTAGATTCTAATGATTTTGAAGATAATGAAGAGGTTATTTACAATCCAGATCAATAATGAATCTTACATTTATTACTTAATTATATTCAATTTACATTTTTTTTATGTATATTCAATTTAGTTTGGAATTCAGCTATAGAAATGCGAGGTCAATACATTAATGATGATTTGGACGATAACACAAAATCTAAACCAGGTTACTTTGATGCTTATTATTTAAGTGCTTACAATTTTAATTTTGTTGTGCATGTTATTAAATATCAAATATGAACCCTCATTTTTATAAATGATCCAGCATTTGCGTTACATATTTTTTGGAGGTTTTTAGAACATCATTGACAATTATACTTGCTTGGTCCACCAACAAAGATTTATCCTAAGTGTAATGCCATCATGTAAAATGAGGAGTGCAATAATAAAAGTAGAAAGAAAGTTGAACCTTCTTTATCAATATGTTGTAGGGACGGCTAGGTTAAACTCAATACAGAGAATCAACCTCATGCATTATTGGTGCCTTTACTAGCCGGTGGGGAAAGAACTAAGCATTACATGCTGAACATACGAGCATACAATTCAATGTTCTAGTTTACCTCGCTCGATGGTAAAATTGATAGGTCTGTTAACAATGGTCATGGTCCATATTATTTTAAATTATTTGGTCAGAATCACCATTCAATGGGTACTCTCAAACCTAATGAAAGAGAAACTCCTAAGTTTTGTCAGCTTTAAATTTATGACACATAGCATGAGATTCAAAATCGCATGAATGCAATAAATTATAGTGATCAGCTGGATCTAGAAATTGTTGAAGGGCTTCTTCAAATGCTGGATGAGCATAATAAGCTGACCAAAGGATTTCGCATGGCTCGACAGCGTTTTAATCTTGATGTGCCTGACGAATTCAAGTTACAGTTGATTCATTCGAGGTCAGCATCGGGCAGGACTAATCACATTATAGAAGTCAATGATATAGCTGCGCTAATTGGTTGTGATGCTGATGAATGTTCACCATTCAAGGATATATTAGTTGAGACAAAACAACGGTATTTGAAGAGAGTTTACGAGACGTGCTCCCAATACATGTCTCTACAGTATCCTTTGCTTTTTCCATATAATGATGAGGGTTTTCATCCTAAAATAAAGCAACTCTGCAAGCTAGGAAATATGGCTACCCATGTTCCCAATGATGCACACCCAGATGAAACGAATCACAGAACTACAATTTCCATGAGGGAATGTTATGCTTATAAGCTAATGATGTCTCGGTGAAGGTACATATTCATATTATAATTCCTCAACTATGGAGATGTGTCAGAATTCATATGCATATTGTAAGTGCATGTGAACCTTCAATTTCTATTTTATTGTTTAATAGTGTCCAATATTTGGCAGGCATGACTCTTCATCTTGGTGGTCGACTTTGGCAACAATTTGTAGTAGATGCTTTTGCTGTAGTTAAACAATATAGATTGGACTGGATTAATTAGCATCAACATATAATACATTCGGACCTGTACATTAATATTCGTGATCGTTTATAAAAAGGTGATACAGATCCTGCCATCATTGGACAAAAAGTTATTCTTCCTGCTACTTTTACAGGTTTTCAACATTACATGAATCAGTATTTCAAGGATTCTCTTGCAATATTTTGCACGATTGGCCACCCGTCATTGTTTCTAACAATGACATGTAATACACAATGGCCTGAGATTTTGTCCATGCTTGGAGCATTTACCAGGTAAAGATGCAATGAATGAAGGGTTTCAAGGCACAAACGCAGCGGAATAAACGCGAAAAATAAATCAAAATAGCGAAACCCTCCGCAGGATCCATGCGAAAACAAAAGATTTAATTCGGAGATAAAGAATAAATACCTTTAGAAGCTTTAACAGTTCATTAATGGAAGATTAATGGAGGTCCAAAGCTTGTTTAATCACCACGTATCCCGCTCTCGCGATCTACGCTCTACGGTATCCACACGAGCACTTTTCATGAAGGATTGATGTGTACTAGCACCCGAAAACTTCTTCTCTCTCTATCTTCCTCTTTTCTAAAACGGCTAGGGTTTTTTAAAAATATGTCTATATCTTTTTTTTATTAAATCAGCCCATAAAGAGATTATATAGAGAGAGGAATAAGTTTTCTAATTATAATCCAATTATAATTAATACTAATCCAAAATTCTAAATTATTTAATTAAGTCTCACTTAATTAATTAATTATTAATTTTAGAATTAGTTTAAGTAATTCATTTATTCTATTTATATAATTAATTAAGTCATACTTAATTAATATCATAAATAAAATAAATTACTTATTTAATTTAAATTCATAATTTAAATTATTTCTCCTTCAAGCGTTCTTTGTGTGTGACCCTGTAGGTTATTATTACGTTGGCAACAATTTTAATATCTAATTAAAATTGTAAACAATGAGCGGCATCTAGTAATACATCATTGTTACCCAAGTAATAATAATAAATCCGTGATTCGATTAAGCCTTTCATGAATAATGTTCCATGTAATATAATCCCTTTAATCTTGATATTATAGATTAAACTCAAGGCATGTCTCGTGTCATCCTCTTCATAATTTAATCTTTATTTTCTTGATCGATGAGTAGACTATTAAAATCAAATCAACATTTGAGCACGGCCGTGCATTTCATAGTCTCACTCAAACAAGAGGCCAATAATATCACTCCTAAAATTAGGAGGATTAAATCCCATCTAGATCATTCATATTTCTCATACGATTCATAATATACCCAATGTCCACTTTTATCATCACCCGGTCAAAGGTAACTTTTAATGTAATCAAAGTATATTAATTCTCGTATAGAAATATAATGATTTCAGGTCTAAGGATCATTACACCATTATCACAGTGAGAATTACTTATGACACTTACTTAACATGTAGAATCTCACAGCGGGTCATTCCAGTGCCATGCATTGAGACATGCACTTATGTTCTTGACTTTAGTATCCTCATACCTATGACCAATGAGATGTGGTCATCTGTCAAGAAACATACTAGTCTTTGTGCATTATTATTGTCCTTAAATAATAATACTCGACTAGGGAATTTTTGGAATAAGATACTATTCATATAATCTCATTTTTAAGTCACATACTTAAAGATATAGAATACGTATCAAAATTCCAAGGACATTTATTATGCTTTCAATTTATTACGCAGTAAACAAAACATAATAAATAAATAATAATCAATAAAACATAATCCTTAATAAGAAATATTTTCCTTAAAATATAAAAAGTATTGTCTCTAGAGCACAATTACTAACAATCTCCCACTTGCACTAGAGCCAATTACCCAAGTATCCAATACTCATGGAACTTGTGTGACTTTCATGCTTCTGCTGCGACAAAGCCTTAGTCAGTGGGTCTGCAATATTATTATTAGTATGCACTTTACATATATGTATATCTCCTTGATCATTAATCTCATTAATTAGGTGATATCTCCTAAGTACATGCCCAAACAGCCTCCTTGGCTGCTTCGCAAGCATCAATATACTCAGGCTCTATTGTAGAATCAACTATTGTCTCTGCTGTGAACCATTCCAGCATACAACATCTCAATAAAATTAGATAAAACACAAAGACAGACAGAAACATTAAATCATCGTTGTCTGTCTAGAAACCAGCATCACTGAAACCTCTTACAACTAGCTTCACATCTCCTCCATATAACAAGAATGAATCTTTAGTCCTCTTTAAGTACTTAAGAATATTCTTGACTGTCGTCCAGTGACCTTCACCTGAATTAGACCGGTATCTACTTGTCATGCTTAAATCATACGAGACATCAGGACGAGTACATACATTATGAAACCAATTGTTGATGCATATGGAATTTTACTCATGCGGTCCTTATCATCCAATGATTTAGGATAAATATTATTTTGAGATCACTAGCTCATGAGGCATTGGAACATATCCATTTTAGCCTCTTTGCATTTGAAATCGATGCAAAAAAATTTCAATGTATGTACTCTAACTTAGGCCGATCAATCACCTTGATCTATCTCTATAGATCTCGATCCCTAATATATAGGTCGCATCGCCTAAGTCATTTATTGAGAAATTATTTCTCAACCAAGTCTTCACAGTCTATAGAGAAGGAATGTCATTCCCTATTAGTAATATATCATCAATATATAATACTAGGAATGCCACATGGCTCTCACTAAACTTCTTGTAAACACAAGTTTCATCTTCATTCTGAATAAAGCCAAACTCTTTTGACTATTTCATCAAATGAATCTTCCATCTCCTCGAGGCCTGCTTTAATCCATAAATGGATCGACGCAACTTACATACCTTTCTAGCATCCTTTGGATCAACAAAACCCTCAAGGTGTGTCATGTACACATCCACATCTTCTTCAAGGCTCTCATTTAAGAAAGCGGTTTTGAAATCCATTTGCCAGATTTCATAGTCATAGTAAGCAACTATAGCAAGCAGAAATCCTGATGGACTTGACCATAACCACTGGTGAAAAGGTTTCATCATAGTCAATACCATGAATTTTCTTAAAACTTTTTCCACCAATCGTGCTTTATAGGTCTGTACATTACCATCCATGTCGGTCTTCTTTTTGAAAACCCACTTGCACCCTATAGGTTTTATCCCTTCAGGTGGATCGACCAAAGTCCTTACTTGATTAGTATACATGGATTCCATCTTAGATTTAATAGCATCCAGCCATCTCTTAGAATCTGGAGTGTTCATAGCGTCTTGGTAGGTGAGAGGCTCATCTTCATCCATAAGCATCACATCACCATCTTGAGTCAAGAGAAATCCATATTATCTCTCGAGCTCATGGCGAATCCTACTAGACCTACGAATACCTGTGTTTCTTGAGCAGTATTATTTTTCTTGTATATTCTGCTCAGGTTCCTCCATTGGTTCAACATTATCATGTGGGTCTCAAACTTCATTGAGATCTATTATCCTCCCACTGTCTCTCAGCAGTTCGAGCAACAAACACTTTGTTCTCGGAAGGATTATAGAAAGAATAACCCCTTGTTTCAGTTGGGTATTCCACAAAATTACATTTATCTGATTTTGGTCCTAGCTTGTCATAGATTAGATGTTTCACAAACGCTTCACATCCCCAAATTTTCATAAATGACATGCTAGACATTTCTCAGTCCATATCTCATAAGGATTCTTTTGAACCGTTTTAGTAGGAACAATGTTAAGTGTATGTGGAGCCGTTTCCAGAGTGCAACCCTAGAAACTAATTGGAAGATTCATTGACTCAACATTGATCGCACCATGTCCAACAAGGTATGATCCCTCCTATCAAAAACCTTTCTTTGATATTTTCTACTTCATCTTTATAGTCTTTGAACTTTTCAAATGATTCGGATTAGTTCTTCAAAAGATACATATATCCATATCTACTAAAATAATTAGTAAATTTTATGAAGTTAATAAAATCTACCTTTTGTCATCGTACACATATGACCACATACATCACTATGTATAAGTCATACTCATTCAGTGATCCCTTCACCATGTCCGGTAAAAGGAGCTTTAGTCATTTTGCCAAATAAGCCAAGATTCGCATCCTTTTGTATAATTCATAATCAAACTTTTCCATGAATGCATCCTTATGTATTCTGAAAATGCGTTTCTCATTAATATGGCCTCAACAACAGTGCCAAAGGTAATATTTTATTTGAGTCACTTTAGAACATATAAATTGTTAATTAGTTGTGCAACATTATAAGGCTCATCATCAAAATAGAATAAACAACTATTGTTATTTAATTAAAATGAAAAAGCCTTTCTTGTCCAAACAATAAACTGAAATAATGTCCCTGCCAATTGCAAGCACGTTATAACAATTATCAAGTTCTAAATTTTCTTTATAGGTCAAAAGTTAAGTAACGAGTTCCTCTAACCAGAGCAACTACCTTTACTCCAATTCCAACCCGATACCTTTAGCTTGACCCTTATTGATCATCTTTTTCGATCTTCCAAATAAGCATGACAGTTTAATTTCCAGCCTCCCAATTTTCCACAGAAGCGATAATCGTCTTCTTTATCAACACCTCATTCAGACTTTAGAGTCTGCTTTAGGGATTGGACTTTGGTTTGACAACGGAACTAGATCAAATCTTCTCCTTGCCTTTCCATTTTCCTTTCTCTTTTGCATTCCCTATGTTTACCATCAATATAGTAGTAGTTCATGCATTTATCATATTACTTTCAGCAGTTCTCAACATGCTTAGCAACTCAATGGGTGTTTTACCAATCTTATTCACTTTATTGTTCATAACAAAATAAGATTTGTCCAAAGATTGTAAGATCAAATCTAACTGTCTCTAGACCAATCTAGAAACCCAAAATATCAAAGGTACTCATTATACCCTATAATTTTTAGAACATGTGGTGTAACCGGGTCTCACTCTCCCTACTTGTACGTGTATAGTGCCCTTTCAAATATATCTTGTGCTCAATCGTCTCATAAGCATCTATATGCTCGTATTGCTTCTTAAGCTCAGCACATATATTTGCGAGCATGAGACATGAAACATCAGTCGCAACATCAATTTGCTTCCAATAAGCACTATGATTTGCACATGTTACATTCTCAACTTTAAGAGTAGGGGAAGAGATTTGACTAATATCGTGGTGCCCGAGGATGATCCTCAAGCTCCTATGTTAGTCAAGGAAATATATTATCGTCAACTTGTCCTTCTCAAGAACTGATCGCATAGAGAAGTTGTTTGTGTTTATCATTTGATATCTACAATATTAAAGTGTATAAAATAAACTAGATTGTAAATTTAATATTAATTATGTTTAAGTGATTATGGTATATCATCATATACCTCCCCCTATTTTTATCAAACTAATAGCCCTTACTATTAATTTGGAAAGTATATCCCATAATTCTTTCTAGTGAGCCAAGATCCATATTTCGTCATGTCCTAAGTCAACCACTGGAAGCCCTTCAAAAATGATTATTTAAGTAGACAACAGTTGTCAATTATATCATATATAATTCTTGGATAGTTTGGTGAACAACGATTGAACTTATCTATCTAATAGACTTTTAACCAAACTCTATGCTTCTAAGTTCATAATAGTTGAATATAACCGTTTATTTTCACCTTATTATGACGACTCAGTTAAGTTAGACCCAATGATACAACGGCCGAATATAACCATTTATATTCGTCGCATCTCACCATGATAGATAGGAGTCCCCTGCCACTGACAGTCATTCCCCTTATCGATCTAGGATTTGATGAGTGTTCATTCATTGGAAAGCATCCGAGTAAAACTTAATATTTTGTTAAGGGATTTAGAAAATTTATATGAACGATCATGATCCCATCATAAAGAGATCCTCAATTTTCCTTGAACCAAATATTTCAAATTGACATATTAAATTGTTCATTTCCCAGGTAGATGGAGGATACCAATGGTCACACTTAATACCCATCAGCCTTACGAATACGCATATCCGCTTTTGTCAGAAAATCCCAATTATAGATATCAAAAATCCATATTTAATTCTGTGTTTTAAAAATCCATATTTCATAAACATAAGAATCTCATGATCGGTTGTTAATTTTAAAATCTTGAATCGTTACAGATTTTATCTTGTTTAAGCAAACATGGCATAGGTGTCGTATCTAATACATACGTGATTAATCAATATTAAGCATGCATCTCAATTATATCTACGCATACATACCAATACATGCAATCATATACATATATGTAATGTGCGTAAATTAAACGTGTTTGGTTATGGCCCCATCCTATGTGATATTTCCAAGCTAATGGAAATATCAAGGTCAGTCTATGGTGGTTTTAAAAATACAATCTATTACATGTCTTCTTTCTTCATTGCTCCATCATCCCCCTTTTGGATCGTCTCCTTGCTTGCAAGTCTTCATTGATAATTACATTAAATAATAAAAAATAAAACTATTCTAATGAAATTACAAGAAGAACTCGAGTTACATTCGAGATAATTAAATTACAATGAATAAACGATATGCAAGTCGTATTTAGAAACCAAAACCATAAATCAAAACCACTATCCTATGGGTCTTTAGGCCATAACCATCCACCATGCTATCATATAACACATATAATATATCTCATATTATATAATCATATCATATTATCATATATAACAAATTTCGAAATTTCAGAAAATTAAAAACAGATTTCTGAAGACAATAAATCGCTATTTCGAGGCCCTTAATGACGTCAAACGCCTTACAGACCCCTCGATGATAGTATATCTATCAGTTTTGTTCATTGGCCCGATAACAATCATAAAACACATATCGTTTGCGAAAATCGGATACGGCAGTCAGATTTCTCCAAATCTGACGGTGTTTTAGAAATCGTATCATATACAATTCCTATAACAAAAACACGCATATATTATATATACATATACAGAGATACATACAATAATCATATGATTATACATTACATGAATATCATATATTCATAATATATACATACATATACTCAAAATTTTAGAAAATCAAATAATTTTCAGAAAATAATAAATCACCGTTTTGGGGGCTGTAACGACATCTAATGGCTTACAGACGCAGAGCTGACTTAGACAGTATTATTCAGTGACCCGATTCCAGTCAGAAAACACATATCGTTTGTGAAAATCGAACAATGGACACAGATTTCAGAAAATCAACGGCAACCGTTTCAGAATTCGTATCGAATACGATTCCCATAATAAGAATAAACATGTATCATATACATACATCAACACACATAATCATCACATGATTATATATCATATAAATATCATATATTCATAATATATATAAACATATACATATTGTATCAATATAAAATCATGATAGATCGCATACATGCTTATATATCAAAAACTGTTAAGCACATAACCGAATTAAAACGTTTCGCAAGTAGCTCTGATGCCATTGAAGGGTTTCAAGGCACAAACGCAGCGGAATAAACGCGAAAAATAAATCAAAATAGCGAAACCCTCCGCAGGATCCATGCGAAAATAAAAGATTTAATTCGGAGATAAAAAATAAATACCTTTAGAAGCTTTAACAGTTCATTAATGGAAGATTAATGGAGGTCCAAAGCTTGTTTAATCACCACGTATCCCGCTCTCGCGATCTACGCTCTACGGTATCCACACGAACACTTTTCATGAAGGATTGATGTGTACTAGCACCCGAAAACTTCTTCTCTCTCTATCTTCCTCTTTTCTAAAACGGCTAGGGTTTTTTAAAAATATGTCTATATCTTTTTTATTATTATTAAATCAGCCCATAAAGAGATTATATAGAGAGAGGAATAAGTTTTCTAATTATAATCCAATTATAATTAATACTAATCCAAAATTCTAAATTATTTAATTAAGTCTCACTTAATTAATTAATTATTAATTTTGGAATTAGTTTAAGTAATTCATTTATTCTATTTATATAATTAATTAAGTCATACTTAATTAATATCATAAATAAAATAAATTACTTATTTAATTTAAATTCATAATTTAAATTATTTCTCCTTCAAACGTTCTTTGTGTGTGACCCTGTAGGTTATTATTACGTTGGCAACAATTTTAATATCTAATTAAAATTGTAAACAATGAGCGACATCTAGTAATACATCATTGTTACCCAAGTAATAATAATAAATCGGTGATTCGATTAAGCCTTTCATGAATAATGTTCCATGTAATATAATCCCTTTAATCTTGATATTATAGATTAAACTCAAGGCATGTCTCGTGTCATCCTCTTCATAATTTAATCTTTATTTTCTTGATCGATGAGTAGACTATTAAAATCAAATCAACATTTGAGCACAACCGTGCATTTCATAGTCTCACTCAAACAAGAGGCCAATAATATCACTCCTAAAATTAGGAGGATTAAATCTCATCTAGATCATTCATATTTCTCATACGATTCATAATATACCCAATGTCCACTTTTATCATCACCCGGTCAAAGGTAACTTTTAATGTAATCAAAGTATATTAATTCTCGTATAGAAATATAATGATTTCAGGTCTAAGGATCATTACACCATTATCACAGTGAGAATTACTTCTGACACTTACTTAACATGTAGAATCTCACAGCGGGTCATTCCAGTGCCATGCATTCAGACATGCACTTATGTTCTTGACTTTAGTATCCCCATACCTATGACCAATGAGATGTGGTCATCTGTCAAGAAACATACTAGTTTTTGTGCATTATTATTGTCCTTAAATAATAATACTCGACTAGGGAATTTTAGGAATAAGATACTATTCATATAATCTCATTTTTAAGTCACATACTTAAAAATATAGAATACGTATCAAAATTCCAAGGACATTTATTATGCTTTCAATTTATTACGCAGTAAACAAAACATAATAAATAAATAATAATCAATAAAACATAATCCTTAATAATAAATATTTTCCTTAAAATATAAAAAGTATTGTCTCTAGAGCACAATTACTAACAATGAATTCCCCTGAAATCATTGCCCGTGTTTTCAAGCTGAAATTGGATTAGTTGATTGATCAAGAATAAAGATTACTTTGGAAAATATATTGGAGGTAACTATTAACTCTGCAGTTTTTCTAATAAGGAACATGTTACATCTTCTATATTATATAATCAACTGATAATCATAATTCATGTGTATTTGATTAGTTATGCACGTGATTGAATTTCAAAAACGAGGCCTTTCACATACACACATGTTGATTTGGTTACATCCAAATAATCGTCCTAAAATACAAAGTCAGATTGATCGATTAATTTTGGCTTAGATACCAGATTAAAGTCAGGATCCCATCGGTTATCATTAAATCGAAAATTTTATGATATATGGCCCGTATGATGAGCTCTGTAAGAATTCTCCATGCATGGTTAAAGGAAAACATATCAGACATTTTCCAAAATGGCCAATAACTTGATTTTCCTCAATTCATTCATTTATGATATGTATTGTATTTATTTTTTTAAAGAGATTTGAAAGTTAAAAATTGGGAATATATAAACAAATCAACAATGAGACATGCCAATCAAAGATATTTATTTTTATTGTGATCCTAATTGATAATGTTTTTTATTTTATTTCTAATTGTGATCCTGATTATAAATCATTAGCTTTTATAAAGAATCATCATCATCTAATAGCTTGGTTACCAAACTTATATCATTATCATTAATTCTCATATCAATCAACGTGGTAAGCAAATATATCACCTTATCAATATTAATAGTCAATATTCTAGAGGCCTTTCGCCACCACTCAAACATAGATGAGGAACAAAGTATCACTATAAAAGAGAGCTAGAGTTAATTTAGATTTCAATTGAATAATAACAATATGGGTGAGTAATTAAAAATATGCTTAGCGCAGTTTCTGCACTTTTTATAGTCCATATCAATTCTAACTATCTATCTTTCTTAGCAAGTAAATATTTTTGATTCTCTACAAACACTTGACAGAGTAGGAATGAATGGAAGAAACAGAGTTCGTGTAACTCGCATGTGGGCTTCAACTGCTAATGATGGATTCAATTTTCTAGGAATGAATGTGATTCTGCTGGATGCTGAGGTAACTATTTTTCTAATGTATCATGGATTGTTGAAAATACTAATAGTTCACACCAACTGTACATTAACCAATCTTTGATTACATATTCAGGATTTTCATGTTCATGCATTTGCAAGTCCATGAGTATGGCAGTTTTTTGAGAATATTGTCGAGGAAGGAAATATTTACAATTTGTGTGATTTCACAACCACAAAAGCATCTAGAACTCTAAGGCTTGTTTCCTCCGGTATCAAAATTTTGTTTACATATGAAACGACTGCAAACCAAGTAATTGTTCACCCTAACATATTTATACCATTCCATAAGTTTGAACTCAAAGAAATTGAAGAATTATATGATGATGCGCATTCATATTTACCAGGCCATGTTCCTACATTTGCACCAGGTTAATGATATCCAAACATTTTAGTTAATTAAAATGAAAAATCTTACTCACTCACAAACTTCATTTCTTTTATAGATGTCATTGGTGTTGTTTCTAATATAGAGCGGAAAACAGATATACAAACAATCTGGGGTCCAAGGTCATGCCAGCTCTTTATGCTTACCAATGGAAGGTAACCGTAGATTTGAATCTTAAATTGTACTTTTTCATAGTCATGTATACAATATATTAGCAATTTCCTATGTGACCATGTTTGTTCTATGTAATCCTCCTTTCAGGCGTTGTGTCAAAGAGTCACTTTGGGATGCACATATTAATTAGTTAGAACCACTTCTCCAAGGAGAAGTACGTGAAGGGTTTCGAGGTACAAACGCAGTGGAATAAATGTGAAAAATAAATCAAAATAGTGAAACTCTCCGCAAGATCCATGCGAAAACACAATATTTAATTCGGAGATCATGATGTATTACCTTTTAGAGTTTTAACGAATTGGAGATAGAGATTATGGAGGTCTAAAGCTTGTACGATCACCACGTATCCCGCTCTCACGATCTATGCTCTAACGGTATCCACACGAACATTTGATCCTCGAAGGATGAATGATGTACTAGCACCCAAGCTGTTTCTCTCAACCTCTATCTATCTCTCTATGTGGCTAGGGTTTTCCCAAAAATGAATTAGGATAACTCATAGAAAAAGAGATGTATTTATAGAGGAAATAAACAAGCATTTTAGCCAATCATCTGATAGGACTTATATTTAATTTATTTATTTAAAATTCAAATTTTAATTTAAATAACTAATTAAGTCAAACTTAATTAATATTTAAATATAATTCAATTTATAAATTAATTCAAATTTCTAATTTTATTAATTAAGTCCAACTTAATTAATATCCAAAATAAATTTGAATTACTATTAATTCTCCTTCAAGTGTTCTTTGTGTGTGACCCTTTGGGTTATTATTACGTTGGCAATAATTTTATTATATAATAATAAAATTATAAACAATGAGTGGCATCTAGTAATACATCATTGCTACCCAAGTAATAATAATTAAATCGGTGATTCGATTGAGCCTTTCGTGAATAATGTACAATGTAATATAATCCCTTTAATCTTGATATTATAGATTAAACTCAAGGCATGTGTCGTGTCATCCTCTTCATAATTTAATCTTTATTTTCTGGATCGATGAGTAGACTATTAAAATCAAATCCACATTTGAGCACAGCCGTACATTTCATAGTCTCACTCAAACAAGAAGCCAATAATATCACTCATAAATCAAAGAGGATTAAATCTCATCTAGATCATTCATATTCCTCACACGATTCATAATATACCCAATGTCCACTTTTATCATCACCCGGTCAAAGGTAACTTTTAATGCAATCAAAGTATATTAATTCTCATATAGAAATATAATGATTTCAGGTCTAAGGATCATTATACCATTATCACAGTGAGAATTACTTATGACACTTAATAATATGTTAAATCTCACGGCGGGTCATTCTAGTGCCATGCATTAAGACATGCACTTATGTTCTTGAGTTTTAATATCACCATACCTATGACTAATGAGATGTGGTCATCTGTCAACAAACATACTAGTCTTTGTGCATTATTATTATCCTTAAATAATAATACTCGACTAGGGAATGTTAGGAATAAAAAATAGCCCATAGCTTCTGTTTTTCTTGGCTTACTTTCCTTTCAGCCTTTACTTTCTCCTTGATAGAACCAGCAGTTGTTCAAATTTAGCATCACTTGCCTTGATGTCTTCTTTAAGCTTCCTCATAGCCTCTTCATAGGCAGGATCAGACTGTTCTTCTCTAAGAAATAAGAATTATTCATCAAAGGCTATTTCTTCTTTAGCTTTGCAATAGTCTGGATTGAAAGTGCATCATGACCACTATCTTCAATAAATTAATCTTCAGGATAGTATTGTTCTTCTTGAATATTTGACTCAAACTGATCTTGATCTTCAGGAAATAGCTTGGCTTTGCCCTTATCTTTCACTTCCTTCTCCACTTCTTTCTCCATTCTTTTCTCCTCCTTAGTTGATGGATCCTCTACATATTTTGAAGCTTCAAAAGATTTGACTAGTTTTACCATGGTTTCGTAGACCTGCTTCATCCCTTCATTCAAATGAACCATACTTTCATCCAGCTTGTTGAATCTTTTTGTGGAGATTTTTTCATTTTCAATTATCCTAAGATTAAAGCTCTTTTCAACATTATCAATTCTATCATTTATGTTGCTTATCTCCTTCATATCCTCAGCAATGAGATTTTGTACATTTTGGATATCTTGAGTCTTGAGGAGAATGCTGGACTTCACATCATTAATATTTTTTAGTACGATTGTCAGTTGTTCTGTTACAGAGGCAGAGGTAGACTTACTTTCTGTTTGTGCTTTGCCTTGGGCTAATTGAGCCTAAACAATTTCTATTTATTTCAGGAGAGCTTCCATTTTTGATAATAATTCACTCTGTGTGTGCGCTCACCTCACTTGCACTCTTGTTTATTTGACTATCACTAGGTGCATGTGTTTCGCTCAGTGTTTACCTCACACCGTTCATGTTTTGCTCATTTCCAGATTATATTATTGTACCTGTATATAATACTATAGCAGTTAGAGACTTGTAATGTTCTTCTGAAGCTTGTGAAGGCATGTCCACAACAGGATTAACCTGAAGTGGCTCCGCTACTGACATATCTACTCCATTAATGGAATCCCAACATCCTCTATGGAGTGGTTGCATCTCACCTAATCAACTTGTGGATGGGAGAACTTCCTCTGCAGGAACTGAATATATTAAATCCAGGGGGTCACCACCTTAGAAAATGTATTGAATGACTCGTTAGAGTCTGTGGTGTCCCTCAATGCCTGTAAAGGCACTAGATACTTTACAGCATCTAGAATGTTTTATTCCACTGTTAATGTAGCATCAAACAAGTTTGTACCCAAAACATTTTCTTTAACATTTGTTGTGCCCTCGTCTCTATGTGTATCTTGTAGTATAGGTGGTCCTGCTAGAGTGAGTGCTAGCAGTGCGCTTGACTCTTCACAAGATACCGCGGCTAGATGATGAATTTCAATAGAGTCGCCCTCTTGATAGAGTGAGTCCAGAGACTGTTGAATTGCCATATCAAATTCCAAATCCCATTGAGAGGATAAAGATGAGGCTATAGTTGTCTCAGGTTCAATTCTGGATCTTTTCTGGGGTGGAAATAGATCTGCGGGTTCACTCACTAAACTACCTTGATTTCTTCCCCTTATTTTTCTAATAGGTTTCTTTCTTTTTCTGATTTGACTCAATGAGGTTGAAGAAAAAAAAACTGTTTGTGGCTCTAACTCAGCTTGAGATTGAACATGTGTATTTTCAGGTTCATAGCCAAAATCCTGAAGTGTAAGATCACAATCATAGTCTAACATAGATATATTTAAAGGTAAGAAATTAGACGCTAAGGTGTGAGATATTACCTGTTGTACCTAGGCCTCTTGGTCTGCAAGTTGAGTAACTTCAAGTAGTAGCTGCGCAGTATGATCAACTTCAATTGGCTCTGGATGAAGCTGTTGAGCCTGTGCAGGATTTGTACTTTGATTGAGAATATTAGCCATGAATGGAGTCCTTATTATGGCTACATCTGGAAATTTGTTCAGATTTCTGAGCTTGGTGAACAAATTATTTTGAGTTGTTGGGGAAACTTCCACTGAGCTATTTTCAAAATGTGTTTTATCCTCATCTGTCAATAAATTATTCATTAATAACATTAAAAATTTTGGATAGAAACAAGTTACTTTCTGTTCAACATCCAAGTTTCTGCTTTCACCAGTACCCATCTTCCTTATGATCTCTGTCAAGATTAGCTTCCCAAAGTTGATTCTCCTATTGTAGGCCACAGAATACTCAATCACTTGAAGAAGTGATGAAATGTTATGGAAGTTTTTCTTCTTGGTCGGAGCAAAAAATTTGGCTAGGATATCAAAGAAATAATCCCATTCACTCACCAGCTGAGATTTGGATAACTTCACCAGATCCAAAGTGCTTTGATAATGAATTGACTAAAAGAAATCAGTAATTTCTTCAACAATGGGTAAGTCTAAAAATTATCTATGGGGAACCCTAAAATTCTGTTGATGTCAATTTCATCTGCAATATACTTTGTTTCTCCAATTTTGAAGGAAAATTGAACCAGCCTATCTGTCGTATAATTTCTGGCAGTGGAATACAAGGCCCAAAAAGGTTCAATCTTTAATAGGGTACTCAAGGTATTTTTTGTTCTCACTAAGGAGTGTTCGTTCATAAATCTAATATGTTAGAAATACAAACACTGATGTTGTCAGAGAATATCACAAACAGAGTTTATTGAAGAACAAAGTTTATGCTGACATCATCAGAGTTTAGAAGCTGTTGACAGAGTTTATTCTAACAGAGAATACTCAATCAGAGTTTACTCTAACACGGAATACTCAATATGAGATTATCAACCGATAAAGTTTATGATCAGAGTTTGTCAAAGAAGGAAATAGACAAATCAGAATTTGATTTGGATAGTGAAGGAGGAATTCAAATACAATTATATTACCTTATAGAAGCTATCCTTATCATTATCTATTTTGTAATTGGATTTGTAAATGTGTACTATATAAACACAGAATTAGGTTAACATTAAAAAAAGATTCAAGCTATATCATTCTCATAACCTAGCAGCTCTTAAGAACATTGATTTTCTTGAGAGAGTTTTTTATTCATTCAAGTAAAGTTAATAAAAAGCAGTTCATCTTTTACATACTTGTGTTCTTAATCAATTGATCTGATACTATTATATTCAACCCCCCTTCTATAATAGTTTATTATGTGGGCAACAATTGGTATCAGAGCAAGTAGTTGATTACAACTTAAAGATCATATAAACATTTCTGTAAACAATTATGAAAGTATCAGAATCCCAATCTTGAAGAAGACTGAATACCCTACATGGAGGGTAAAGATGATGATGTTCTTGGAAGCAACTCATCCTGATTATTTAGACAAAATCAATGAAGGTCAATATCTACCAATGAAGCTAATGCCATCACCATTTGTGGAAGTAAGACAAGTCCCTGAATACTATATTCTGAAGGACAAGAAGGAGTGGACTAATGAAGAAGAACATGAAGTCCTGAAAGATGCAAAGGTAAGGAATATTCTGCATAATAGTCTTGACTCTGTGATGTCTAACAGGTTAATTGCATGTAAAAATGCCAAAGAAATCTGGGAAGCAATAGAGGTTCAAAGACAAGGAACCAAGGAAATCAAGAAGATTAGTTCTTATTCAAGAATATGAATACTTTGAGGCAAAACAGATCGAGTCTTTCACTGATATCTATGACAGATTTCTTACTTTGTTGAATAACTTGGCTTTGGCGGATAAGGTGTATGATAATGAGGACTCAAACACAAAATTTCTAAGGGTTCTTCCCAAAGAATGGGATCTACAAATATCCTTGATAAGAGATAGGGCTGATTTGGATGAGATGTCTCTAGGTGAAGTCTATGGAAGACTGAAGACTCATGACTTAGAATTACAATAAAGAAAGAATAGAAAGAGTAGCAAGGCAAAGTCTGTTGCCTTGAATGTTGAGACCAAGGTTGAAGAACCAAAAGAAAAAGTCCTAAAAGCCTCAACAAGAAAAGGAAAAGCTGTAATGATTAAGGAAAATAGTGAATCAGAGTTTGAGGCAGACTCTGATGACTCCATAAACTCTGACATGATGGAGATGGTTGTTATGATTGTCAAAGGCTTCAAGAAGATGAAAGATAGAGATGGAAATCAAAAACTCTTGACAAATCAAAGGTCAAGTGTTACAAGTGTAACAAGATGGGACACTTTGATGCTGAGTGTAGAAGTAAGGAATCTGGGAAAGCACTCATCCCATCAAAGAAAGATTAGATGGATTCCTTAGACTTTGAAGAGGAAATAAATTATGCCCTCAATACAAACACTGATGCTTTTATCCTAAACTCTATTAAGGGAAATAAGAAAAACATCCTAGTAATTGATAGTGGATGTTCTGCACACATGACTGGAAATAAATCCCTGCTTTTAGAGTTTGAGGAGAAGGCTGACCCAACAGTATCTTATGAAGATGGCAACATAGGAAGAACACTGGGATATGGCAATATTGTGATTGAAAATGTCATCATTGAAAATATATCTCTGGTTGAAGGACTCAAGCATAATCTGTTAAATGTGAGTCAAATGACAGACAGAGGTTATTCTGTAGAATTTTATGAAACACATTGTGAAGTCAAAAGCAAGAAGGATGGCAAAGTGGTTTTCATTGATCACATACATAAAAATTTATTTGAAGCTAGCATGGAGGTAAACTCTGATGGTCCCTTAACTTTTTTACTTAGAAATGCATTATCTTTGGAAATCTGAAATTGGTATAAAAAGCTGTCACTTGAACTTTAGAAATATAAATGAATTGATTAAAAAGGATCTAGTAAGAGGTCTTCTAAAATTTCAATTTCATCCTGATGGACTCTGTGATTCATGTCAAAAGTTTCAAATGCAAGACTCTGCATCTGGTGCAACTCCAATGGCTACTGCAACCAAGCTTGATCAAGAAACTGGTAAGCCTGTAGACATAACAACATACAGAGGCATGATTAGATCGCATCTCTATTTGACTGCTAGTAGACCATATATCATGTTTGCAACCTGTTTATGTGCCAGATTTCAGGAAAATCCAAGGTAATCTCATTTGATTGTTGTTAAGAGAATTTTTAGATATCTCAAGGGCACTATCAATCTTAGCTTACGGTATCCTAGAGAGTCTGACTTTAACCTAATAGGCTATTCAGATGCTGATTTAGCAGGATATAAAATTGACTGGAAAAGCACTTGTGGAAGTTGTTGTTGGTGTAGGTGCCCTAGAGGCAATACAATGTTTATTTTGATAAACCTTTATGTCAATTGATTATTCAATAAACATATTTATTATGACTTTAATTACTGCGATATATTTGTTAGCATAATAAATGTCCTTAGAATCATGATACACATTGTATAGTTTAGTACATGACTTGAACTTGAGATTATATAATATATCATATTCTTAAATGTCCTTAGTCGAGTATTATTATTATAGGACAATAATAATACATAATAGACTAGTATGTTGTTTGACAGATAACCACATCTCATTGGTTATAAGTATGGGGATACTAAAGTCAACACATAGGTACATGAAGGAGTACATGGTACTGGTCAGACCCACAGTGAGATTCTTCATATTTAATAAAGTCATAAGAAAGACTCACAGTGATAATGGTGTAATGATCCTCTGAATTGAGATCATTATATTTCTATACGATGATTAATATACTTTGACTACATTAAAAGTTACCTTTGACCGGGTAATGATAAAAGTGGACATCGGGTATATCATGAGTCGTATGAGAAATATGAATGATAGATAAAAGATTTAACCCTCCTATAATTAGGAGAGATATTATTGGCCTCTTGATTGAGTGAGACTATAAAATGCATGGTCGTGCTCAAATAATGATTTGTTTTCATAGTCTACTCATGGATCAAGTAAACCCGGATTAAATGTTGAAGAGGATGACTAAATACATGTTGTTAGGTCCCTAAGTATCGTAGAAAGGGGGTTGAATACGATACTCACAATAATTTAAATTCTTTTCAGAATTTGCGGATAAATAAATTATTGCTTCAGAGTGGGTTTGGCCATTTGTAGTGTTTAGGTGAGCTGCCTACTAATTTTCTGTGTTTATGAATAAACAATAAAGTTCTAGAAAATTAGCAAGTAAATTATGGAGACAAGTTTCCGGGAATATATCTTTTATATATAAACCCAGAGGGGTGTTACACCCAGTTAAAAATATAACTGGCTTCCAAAGAACAAATTAGGTCTTTGCTACTAACACAAAAATATAAGGCTCAGTTCCTATATAAATAAATCTAAATTAGTACAAGGAAAAACTGAGTCCGTAGAGAGTGATATCTAGGAGCCCTGAGCATTTTTCATTAAAGAACCGGGTCCTAATATCTGACCAGGAGCGAGGTATGGGTGTGTATAAATTGTTCTTCTTACTCCGGCCATGGCAGTGGCTCTCTACATATTATTTGTGTTGTTGGAGCAGACGACTCTTCAATTGGTGTAGTCTTTAAATCAAATAAAGTAGCTGCTGTAATTTGATTGGCTGAGGGCTGAGTGGGTCCAAGAAATAATTATTGCGCCAAGAATATTATGTTGCGCTTCATACAGTGCTTGCCCTGTACTGAATTTAGTGGCGCCTTGAATAAATTGAGTTGATTAATATATTTAAGGAAAGTAAGTGGCGTCAGTACAGGGAGTATACTGGGGAGGCGCCACTTAAAACTTTACTTAATATATTAGCTGCAAGTGTGCAAGTGGCGCCACTACAGGGAGCTAAGAGGGGAGGCGCAACATAGAGACACAGGCGCCACATAGAAATATTGATTTGATTAAACACATTGGCGCGTGGCTTTTGATCACTTTGGTCAAAGTGCAGTTTAGCCACTGCACTTTGACACACTTCCTGTTCTCTGCTTGAAGTTCACAAACTTCCATTTTCTGTACCAAAGTCTTGTCACATTACACCCTGTACCCTGAGCTATTTCCGTTCTTCGACTGTAGATCAGAAACTTTCACTTTTCGTACCAAGGTTGTGACACTTTGCACCCTGCACCCTTTGAGCTATTTAGCTGTTTGGTTGTTAGCTGTTTAGCTGTTTGGCTGTAGCCTTTACAAATCACTTTTTCGTACCTTAATAAATAACCGTTCTTTCCAGGTACGTTCTTCACCTTAACAATTCTTCTATAGTTAATACTCAGATTCCTTTCACAAACTGCTGACGCCTAGTGCAACTGGTCTGGTTCACAGACGACTAACTTCGATCCAGGTCTTAGTATTATAGCCTTACGTACATTGTTAAGTTTGCAGCAACTTCATTGCTTCGAACACTGACTGGCAATAAACACTGTAACTTCACTGGAATCTTTTCTGGTACTTTAGACAACGTCTCCATTATTACCACAATCTTGAATACTTCATTCTCTATTCTTCACTGACGCTTGAACATATAAATGAACTTCTTTCAGTGAGTATAACTTCAAGACTGCAGCTGTCTTATTTAACCTTTGTCTTTACCCTTCTAGATTCCTATGCTTCAAACACTGTCTATCTTCAATCAATGCTAATACACTGAAATCTTCTTGTGGCACTTCTATACTGAATCTTTAACACTTCTGAAACCCTGAAAGTCTTTACACATTATTCTTCACTGAGGCTTGAACATATTAATGAACTTCTCTCAGTGACCTGTAGTAGATTTCAAAACTTCTTCTAATGTCTTGATTCACTGTATTTGCTTTGTCTTCATTTCTTCCTGATTTCTGTGTAGGCATAGTATTATTTACCTGTCCTGTTCTAGTGTTGAGTTATCACGATTACTATTTATCCAGCTTCGTAATCTCACCAACAATCTCCCCCTATTTGATTGTTAAACTTAGCAAACAAATCTCATAGAGAGGATAACTCAACTAACAACTAGAAAAAGTAATCGTCCGAGACTTGTAAATAATGCTACTGGTTTTTTTGGATCAGATTCTGCATTTCCAGATTTCTTGTGTAACTGAAATGAAAGATGTGTGTTCCTCTAGCACTGAACTAATATTCATTTAGTATCATCTTCATTTCTGTTTGTTTGAGCTTTCTTTGCTTCAAAATCCTTCATAGTTTGAACTTAAAGAACTTATCATGAATAGAGCTTCATAAGAATTAGATTCCTGGGAACGTCTTCAATAGAACATAGAACATAACTCAAATAATGTTCTCCCCCTAAGAATGTGATTCTTCTTCTTTTTCTTCTTCTCCCTTTAGAAAATCAATGGAAGTGTCAATTCTTTTCTGTTCATCCTACTTGTATGAGGAATCCTCTGTTGACAACTCTTTTCAAGTATAGGATACAGTTTCTTGATTTTCCCATATTCTGTCGTTTCCCTTCTGGATCAGAAGATAAGATTTTCTTTTTCTTTCTCGTCTAAAATCTCCCCTTAAGGATATTAACTTCTCCCAAGGATACGAACCCCTTTTCCCAAGGATCTTCCAGGATCCAGGATACGAACCCCTTTAGGATATTAAATCTTCCGAAGGTTAAGAAGATAAGACTTTTAACTTCTCCTTTTTCTTCTTATAACTATAACTTCTCCCCCTTAGTTGAGGAATCCTCCAATGGCCCACTTTTGAATGGTTTATCTTCCAAAGAATGTTCTCGTCTGTCGTTGAACGGGAAAAATATAGTAGCTTTTCTTTCAGAAGTAGCAAGTAGCAAGGGTAAGTGTTTGGTCTATGGTTTCCTCACTTCTACTACGTTCTGTTGGTGTTTACACTCAAGTGTCGAGCACTTAGAAGTGTTTCACTCTTTCTCTCCCTATCTCTCACTCAAGTGTATCTCTCCCCCACTTTCACTTAAGTGTTTCTCTCTCTCACTTTCACTCTGCGTTTCAAATATAGCATTTTGTACCTGCAAGTGAAATCCGTCAATTCATATATTCCCAACACTTGATTCATCAGAATGAACTGAATCACTATCAAGTGGAGAATTGCCTCGTTGAAGTGTTCTTGATCTATCATGCATAAGCACTGTCTCAGCACCAGACTCAATAGCATTTGCTAAATCACTGTCTAGTGGAGCCTCACCTCTTTGAGATGGGTTATCCCAAGATTTTAAAATCTTTTTGGGAATCCTGCCTTGTTCTATCAAGGAGTTGCCTCACACCTTTTCCGTAAACGGGAGGTGGACATTCCTTTTCAGGATCTGGAAATGTTCCTTCCAGGAGGGGCGACGTAGTAGACAATGTAATGAATGGCAATTTAGAGCCTACGTTTCCCTCGTAACCCTGTGACGGGAATTTGTGTAAAATACCCTACTTGACTCATCCGAAGAATTCTTGTCAAGCAGTTGCCTCTCAAGCCCAGATAAATCTGAACAAGAGATCTCCCTTTCGGGATGCAGAAGTTTAACTTCTGTTTGAGGTAGATACTTGGACAATGTAATGTATGGCTAGAGTCCATATCTCCTCTAAATGCCTATACCTCTCACTGTGCACGCCTTGCAATGTGTTCCTAGAATTTTATCTGTTTAGGCTTACCATCAGCGTGATTGCCAGTGGTGTGCCTGACTCATTACAAGGTGCTTTGGCTGACGAGCGAATTTCAATGGACTCACCCTGTTGAGAGAATGATTCCAGAGACAGTTTTATTGCCTTTTCAGCTCTGCATCCTTTTGAGAAAATGCAGATGAGCTTACAGTTACCTCAGTTTGTATACTACTTTTCTTCTCTGGAGGTAGAGCTGTGGGTGCACTTTCGACTTCATCCTTATTTGCTGCATCAAGTGCAGTTTCTCCCTTATCAACCTCTAACTTACACAAGTTCCTTATATCTCCAGGGGTTAATATATGGAAGTGGATGAATTAGTGTTTGGTATGAAGGCCTGGGTAAGAGATTGATGGGTTTTCAACCTCCTGGCCAGCTTCTGTAGCCACTGGGGGCTAACCGGAAAGAATCAATCAAGATTAAAAGATAATCACCTTAACATTCCAAGATATATTTTTCATCCCAATGAGAAGGAAAAATATAAGAAGGAATGGTAATGGATTGCATTAAAGCACTTTTAATAAAAGAGTTTTGTCGGTTCTAAAAATTTATCATTTAAGAACATGATACCAATAGAAATTTTTTTTAAGATACTTATCCCATAATAAAACGCGGGAAAGTGTATCAGAGAAAAAGTCTATCCCTTATGAATTTCTTATAAGGCAAACTTCCCATAATAAAACATGGGAATTTACACCAAAGAAGAAATTCAACTCTCTTACCAAATTCTATCTCAATAAAATGACTCTTTTCCTTTATAACCTAAGCACTGTATGTTTTGAAAACAGTTTTGCAAAACATCCTTATCAGATAGAAGACAATGATTTTCCGACTCATAATGCAATTATGATTTACTTCATTTTCATCCACCTGATAGTATCCCCGACTTAAAATAAAAACATGACAATTGGGGTGAATGAATGCTTAACAATACAGTACAAGGCCTTCAAAGCAACAATTACTGTTTTGGTACTATGAATCAATGTGAAACATACATTGAAACAAGTATTTGAAAACAAATAATTTTACAAGTGATTGATACCTTGAAGTTAAAATAAATTTTCAAAAGAGAGAAAAAGCTTTTAAAGATAAAACAATTAAAACAAGCTTTTGGGAGAGGATAAAGTTTCGAGATAAAAGAAAGATTATCCTAAAGAAAAGTTTTTCAAAATAGAAGTTTTGAAAAAGAATTCTTAAGTTTTCTTAACTAAAACTGATAGACAAATGAATGTATCTTTGCATAAAACATTTTGAAAAAGAAATAGACAAAAATTTCTTTTAAATACATTCAGGATCGTAAACCAGTAAAAGAAAGAAAACTAAGAAAAAATTTATTTTAATTTATTTAAATCATGGAACAGATATTTCACTGAATTGTTTTATATCATCATGATTTAAATAATCTAAAATAAATTAAATACTTATGCTGTACTAAGCAATTGCCAATCACATGCATATTTATAAACTATACATGGCAATTATTCAGTAGAACAATAAGCATATATATTTTTACTATTAGTGATTTCAGATAAACAACTTGAATTATCACTAATATTAAAAATATCACAATTAATTGCACGCTGATACCAATTATTCGATATTTATCAATAATTTCAAGATGCAAGAAATTGTGCTTCTGTTATTTTATCAAATTAAAATTATGAAACTAATAATCATTGAATTGCTTCAATCCATAATTTCAATAAGATAAAATAAATTCGCTAAATACTAAAATATTCATTGAATTGAACATTAGCATTTAACTTCCTACGCCATATCTAATAATTGTTACTTTGCACAATGTAAGCATGCTCATAACAATTATTAATTGATATACGTAAGTTCGAGGTATTAGTTGAAAAGAAATTCACAAGTCCTTTGAATATGGAAAAAATAATACTTGTGATTCTTTTTACAACTCCTCGTAAACAAACTTATTTTTAGAAATATTTTTTAAGTATATAAAATATTGAGCATTTTATACACATAACTTAGAAAATACTTCACCTTCTAATATTAGTGAGTTTTGGAATATGCATTAATTATTTAGAACAGAAATTCTAAATACCTTCATTAATATCAAAAGTATCACAATTATTTGTAATAAAACATTTAAGAATATCATAGCAAAATATCAAAGCAATTAAGCAAGATATCGTTGACTAATACTCATCAAATATTTAAAACATACAAATAATTATGCTTCTTACTTATGCTAAGTAATTTAACTACCACTTATGTATATAACAATGTAAGCATGATAATTAAACTAATAACAAAAAGTATGAGGATCTGGATTTCAAATAAATTCATAAGTCCTTTAGATAGGGAAAAAGTAATACTTGTGAACTCATTTGAGAATTCCTTACAGATGGGATTTTCAACAAATATGCATATTAATAATATCCCAAGTTTACTAACCAACTTAGATAAAATAAATTCATCAAGTTATTTAGCAAAAATCTGCAAGTTATTCGACTAAGAACACTCTCAAAAGAAATGATACCTGGTGTCCATGCGCTTGTTTCTTCAATGGTGGGAAGAGTTCAACAGAGTTGCTGGAAATTGACAGCTTCTAGGAATGACTTCCCTGTCTTTCTTACAACCTGCATTATCTATATCTATATAGCCAATTAGGTTAAACCTAGTATCTTTAGGGTCCCAGATTTCAAGAATTGGTGATCCCCTAAGATATCTAACAATTCATAACTTAGCTATAAGATAAGATTCTCTAGTATCCACTTGGAAACTTGCACATAGGCATATCGAGAATAAAATATATGGTCTTTATCACTTGAATAAGTAATGAGCTGATCATACCTCTATAGCTTGTCACTTCAGTTCATATACCTGATTTGCCCTGATCAAGCTTAGTGGTCTGTTGGAAAGTAGTCTTGGCAGGTCTAGAATCTTCTAAATTGCGCATCTTCAAAAGATCCTTGACTTACTTTAATTTCCATCATTCTTTTGAATTAATTATAATCCAAAAAGAATTGCAACTCTTCCAACATGCTCATGTTGTACCTACTCTGCATTTACTTAGCAAATATCTCTTGCACAAGTTTTGTTAGTAGACCCACATATAATATAATCATGGTATACTAGCACATATATGACATTGTGTGTGCCATGTATTCTAGAGAGATATATGTGTATAACTACTCTAATATAAAATCATTTTCAAGTAATTAGTAATTAGAGTGTCATACCATGTCCTTGACGATTTGAATTCTTACCTCCATCATAGAGAGCTTGTGAAGAGAATGATATACAAATTCCAATGATCTGCTACTTCAAAATCCAGGAAATGTTGTACATCAGCTTCAACTTCTAACTCATCATTCAGGAGTGCACTTTGTTCACATTCACATGTGCTAGGGATATCCTATTAGGTCCTCATCTGGTTTGGTCCTAATTGTTGGGTCCCCAAAGGATCAAGTCTCGTCACTGGTGCTTACTGTTAGATCTTGAAAGTCCTGAAGATTCTTTTTCCATCATCGTCGATACCTTCTACTTGATGTTAACCTGTAGCAACCAGTTTGGCTTTGTCCCTCATAACAATGCCAATAATCATCCAGTCTCTGAGAACCCTTACTGTACCAATTTCAGCTTCGACTTTAGTGGTCTGGGTTCCAGCTTCAGTAGTTTCTGCCTTTGAACTGATTGAGATCATCTTGCATTTGCAATCTCCCAATCTGGATCAATCAGTGCATCTTCACTATTCTTTGGGATACCAAATATTGATTATTGGGTCCCGGAAAATATATGTTCATCTTGATTAGCACTTCTAGTCTTTACTCAAAATCCGGTTTACTAAGAACTAAACTCCAGGAATGACTTTGACTTCAAACCCTTTGTTTCGGCAGATATGTTCTTGATGTATTCCTTTGATCTTCATTGTGTTGAGTACGACTAGTAGATCCTTCTTTTATTTTGCTCCCCCTGAGTTGCTGTCAGGATGTGTTGAAGATCCTTTACCTTATTCAGTGGATTCTGTTAAAGTTCACGAGTTGTGTAGTTTCACTACCAATTCCACTAATAGGATCTGAATCATCATCATTATCATTGATTCCTTCTGCAACCTCAGCTTCAACATCAGTATCTTAATTTGTCAAAGATTCAGAGTAGTCGTTCATTTGAATGCTTGGGAGCTTGGTGTAGTTGGTCGACACATTCTGACTTTTAATCACCTTCTGGTTTTCCATCATCAATGAGTAGCCGAGGAAAATTATTCCTTGAGTCTTAACTTCTTGTCAAGATACTCATATAATTCTTCAGTAAATATCAATTTTCTCCAAACACACGAAAGAGTTTCAGTGGTTTGCTTCTGGTTGGCCATTAACTCATATGATGTCTTTTCACGATCTTGTTGATTAAAGCAGCATGCTGTGTTAATTGCTTCAGCTTCAAAATACCTTTTTCAGTGCAGAATTCATTTAGAACTTCATTCGCGAAATTCAGTTCCATTATCTAACTTCAAAGTTCTCACAGCTTACTTTACTTCCAACTTGATCTACCTGATGTGATCAATCACCATCTGTGACATTTTGTCTGTTGAATGCACGAACATCACTAACTTGTAACTAGGGTTGTCATCAACTACCACTAAGCATATTTCTTCCATAACATAATTTGCTTCAGTGTGATGTTTTCATTGACTTCCCTATATGACATACTTCAAAATGTCCTTCTAGATTGAATTCCATATGAAGTAGTCCTCTCACCAATTTCTTCTTTAACAACGAATCCATTGTCTTGTTGACCAAGTATGAGAGCTTCTTTGCCATAGCTAACTCTTTACTGATGAAGCTTTACTAAAAAGTTCACTTCACCTTTGCATACAAAATCCATGTCAGCTACGAACAAGATTTCTCACTCTCAGTTGAGTGAGCTTCCAACCTTCTTGTTTGAGATCAAACACTTTTCTTTTTCGATATTTTTCCAGAAAACCCTTGACGAAGAATTCCCTAGTGCCCTGTAGATAGTGCTTAAATCCTTCCACAAGAAAGATGCTTCCACTGATAACAGTTCTTAAATCATGATAGCCATATCCCTTGTACATCCTTTGTTGTCATCTCCAAAGGTTACCATCGGGGAGGCCTTCTCAACCAATTGTGATATTAGAGCTTTAATCTTAATCATATGCCTCGAACAGTAAATGTCACGAAGTCACATAACTTTTGCCTTTAGTTACATACTCTGCAATCACAAATGATTAAGCTTCTTGGTACTCAATTTTAATTGAGTCCAGATGGGTTAGAGATATTATCATAGATAACAACAGCTTCAATATGCATAAAAGTACATGGATAGAAGAACTAACAAATTAATTACTAATTCTGTCTAATCCATTTCTGTTGTTGTCTAACATTTTTAACTATCTCTAATTACCTAAGTCAGTTTTAGATTAAGCTTCGAATCTACATGTATTACTGACTACTTAGATAATTCTACCATCTTTTAACCATTTTATCCCTAACAAACAATACATGATCTAATATGACATTTAAGTGAAACTATGTGAGTGGGAGCAAATCATATGAAAATAAGCACATAAACAATTTAAGAATATGCAGAATATTTGAATAAAACATTATAAGCAATATCAAATTCCACAAATACTTATCAAGTCATTTATCACAATAAGAATAAATATAAAATATCTAATTTATGACCTGTTTGTCTATTTAGCAATTTTCACAACATTAGCAGAGGTATTAAATCACAGAAGATTTAACTCAAGTTCCAGCAAATATTTTAGGGATACACCTAACCGTCTAGAACACCCTATCTAATTCTCTAGATATTCATTTTACTGCGTATAAAATCAAGTATGAAATGTACTAATTAAACTCATGAGTCCTAGCATGCAATCTTATTCTTAGCAATCAATTAAGCATTTAAGTCCTAAGATGCTAACATGCTGACATGAATATAATACATTTCAAAACCTAATAATCATACAGTTTTGAATTAGATAAACGTATACTAGTTAGAATGTGTACCTGTGAAGTGCTTAGAGATTCATCTCCAATGTTGGTCATTGATGCCATATATTCATTTGGTTCATCACTGTCACTGATAGAATCAGCCTTGCATTTAACTTCACCAACATATGCCTTCCCTTGCTGCATCCTCACTAATGCCTGAGATTCCTGCTACAACCCAACATAGTGTATGTCATCATTTGCTTGTACAGGCTTCTTCAAACTGTGTAGCAAACCCCTGATCTTGTCTTTCAAATATAATCAACCATCCCTGTCTTGCAACCGCCTCTTGAACTGATCTTGAAAATCTCCTTTATGGAATCTATAGGTAATGACCTTAGATTAAGAATTAGGATTCCGTCTGAATCTGATGTCACTGAACTTCCTATTGCCCTGCAGGCTTGACTTGCAGTCCAGTTCTCAGGTTATTCCAGAGTGTAAGATATAACACCTTGACCACTACCTTGAGCTGCTACATCTTCAATTCAGCTTCTAGGATCAATTCGTTTCTGTTTAGAGGTTCTCAACCTTGACTTCAATCAAATTTGGTTCTTGGGTCACAAATACAGTGGATATGCTAACAACCTGCTTTACCAAATATTATCTTCTTCGGCTCTTGTTCTAGTTCATAGGCCTTCAGCACATACAGGTCTTTTACAGACAATGTGGTTGTATCCTTAAATTCCTGTTGGCTGTAATCCTGTGTTCCAGATGATCTGCAGTGTTAGCACGAACTTCCTGTAATCTCCCTGTAGAATAATCTTTAAGGCTTGTACTGAGATTTCAGGTTGTCCAGTCTGTTCTCCTTCACTACTTCAAACCCCTTAGATTTTTCATCCAAAAATTCAACTCAAATTAACCAAAAACTGTACCCAAATTAATTTCTTCTTTTGCAGCTTCCAAAATATTAGTGGGATCCTATGGAGTAAAACTCTGAGGAAATTAATACCACTATTTCTTCAACCTGTTCCAGAATAAGCTTCATTGGATAATCTTCAGTCAATTTTTGTTGTCTTCAATACCCGGAAAAATCTTCATCTACGAACCCCTTGAGCACCCTCGAATTAATATTTAAGAAAAATTTAAATTACAGAATTTTTAATTTTCTTTGAAAATAAATTAATCAAAAAAAAATACAATAAATTAATTTTCAAGAATTTTGAATTTTCTTAAAAATTAAAATATCGTAAATTAATATTTAAGAAAAATTTTAGTTTTCAAGAATTTTAAATTTTCTGAAAAAATAAATAAATCTAAAATAAAAATTAAAAATTAAAGGGTACAAAACTCGGGGTACCAAACTGACATTTTGGGTTAGTGGCGCCAAGTCTTTTAAGATGTTAAGTGGCGCCTGTACAGTTAACTCCCCTGTACAGGCGCAACATGCTTGATTTCCTTAGTTAAATTACTCCCGCGCGTATGTGGCGCTTACCCTGTAGATGCTCTGTACAAGCGCAAGCATTGGCGCCACAAGCTTTGTTCCTTAAAAATTTTGTAGCCACTTAATACAGGCGCGTGCAAGTTCAATCTGTTGAGTGAATAAAAAATTGATCAAGTTTCCGCGCGTGCAATCACCTGCAAGACAAATTATTCACCTGAACTCGAGTGAATTAGCCACGAAATATGTAAAATAAATTTAACTCTTAAACTTTATTTTAAATTTATAAAATAAATTTTATTTTAAATTTATAAAATAAACTAATTAAAATTTATAACATAAACTAATAAAAGTTTATAAAATAAATTTTATAAAAGTTTATAAAATAAATTTTATAAAGTTTATAAAATAAACTTATTAAAAGTTTATAATTAAACTTATTTAACAAGGCCTCCTTTTGAATAAGCAGCTTGGGCTTGGTGAGCTACACTGGGTTACGAATCCTGATTTGTATATCAATCAACGAGCTCTGATACCAATTGTTAGGTCCCGAAGTATCGTAGAAGGGGGGTTGAATACGATACTCACAATAATTTAAATTCTTTTCGGAATTTGCGGATAAATAAATTATTGCTTCAGAGTGGGTTTGGCCATTTGTAGTGTTTAGGTGAGCTGCCTACTAATTTTCTATGTTTATGAATAAACAATAAAGTTCTAGAAAATTATCAAGTAAATTATGGAGACAAGTTTCCGGGAATATATCTTTTATATATAAACCCAGAGGGGTGCTACACCCAGTTAAAAATATAACTGGCTTCCAAAGAACAAATTAGTTCTTTGCTACTAACACAAAAATATAAGGCTCAGTTCCTATACAAATAAATCTAAATTAGTACAAGGAAAAACTGAGTCCGTAGAGAGTGATATCTAGGAGCCCTGAGCATTTTTCATTAAAGAACCGGGTCTTAATATCTGACCAGGAGCGAGGTATGGGTGTGTATAAATTGTTCTTCTTACTCCGGCCATGGCAGTGACTCTCTACATATTATTTGTGTTGTTGGAGCAGACGACTCTTCAATTGGTGTAGTCTTTAAATCAAATAAAGTAGCTGCTGTAATTTGATTGGCTGAGGGCTGAGTGGGTCCAAGAAATAATTATTGCGCCAAGAATATTATGTTGCGCTTCATACAGTGCTTTCCCTGTACTGAATTTAGTGGCGCCTTGAATAAATTGAGTTGATTAATATATTTAAGGAAAGTAAGTGGCGCCAGTACAAGGAGTATACTGGGGAGGCGCCACTTAAAACTTTACTTAATATATTAGCTGCAAGTGTGCAAGTGGCGCCACTACAGGGAGCTAAGAGGGGAGGCGCAACATAGAGACACAGGCGCCACATAGAAATATTGATTTGATTAAACACATTGGCGCGTGGCTTTTGATCACTTTGGTCAAAGTGCAGTTTAGCCACTGCACTTTGACACACTTCCTGTTCTCTGCTTGAAGTTCACAAACTTCCATTTTCTGTACCAAAGTCTTGTCACATTACACCCTGTACCCTGAGCTGTTTCCGTTCTTCGACTGTAGATCAGAAACTTTCACTTTTCGTACCAAGGTTGTGACACTTTGCACCCTGCACCCTTTGAGCTATTTAGCTGTTTGGTTGTTAGCTGTTTAGCTGTTTGGCTGTAGCCTTTACAAATCACTTTTTCGTACCTTAATAAATAACCGTTCTTTCCAGGTACGTTCTTCACCTTAACAATTCTTCTATAGTTAATACTCAGATTCCTTTCACAAACTGCTGACGCCTAGTGCAACTGGTCTGGTTCACAGACGACTAACTTCGATCCAGGTCTTAGTATTATAGCCTTACGTACATTGTTAAGTTTGCAGCAACTTCATTGCTTCGAACACTGACTGGCAATAAACACTGTAACTTCACTGGAATCTTTTCTGGTACTTTAGACAACGTCTCCATTATTACCACAATCTTGAATACTTCATTCTCTATTCTTCACTGACGCTTGAACATATAAATGAACTTCTTTCAGTGAGTATAACTTCAAGACTGCAGCTGTCTTATTTAACCTTTGTCTTTACCCTTCTAGATTCCTATGCTTCAAACACTGTCTATCTTCAATCAATGCTAATACACTGAAATCTTCTTGTGGCACTTCTATACTGAATCTTTAACACTTCTGAAACCCTGAAAGTCTTTACACATTATTCTTCACTGAGGCTTGAACATATTAATGAACTTCTCTTAGTGACCTGTAGTAGACTTCAAAACTTCTTCTAATGTCTTGATTCACTGTATTTGCCTTGTCTTCATTTCTTCCTGATTTCTGTGTAGGCATAGTATTATTTACATGTCCTGTTCTAGTGTTGAGTTATCACGATTACTATTTATCCAGCTTCGTAATCTCACCAACACATGCCTCGAGTTTAATCTATAATATATATGGTTAAAGGGATTATATTACACGGAAACATTAATCACGAAAGGTTTTATCGAATCACGATTTAATTATTATTTAATTGGGTAGCAATGATGTATTACTAGATACCGCTCATTGTTTATAATTTTATTGGAGAATAAAATTATTGCTAATTAAATATTAGCCTATAGGGTCACACACATAGAGTACTTAGAGGAATAGTTAATTTAAATTATAGATTTAAATTAATTAATGATTATTTCGAATTTTATTATATTAATTAAGTGAGACTTAATTAATTGAAATAATATAAATTCGAATTTGAATTCTGCCCTTAATAATTAAGTGTGACTTAGTTATTAATTAAATAATAAAATTCGGTTTTATTATTTAATCCTAAACCTACATGGGTTAGGCTTTGTTGTTATAGGTTGCTGTTATGGGCCTATTAACCAGCCAATTATAAATAGATAGATAAGATCAATCGTTGCTCACCAAACTATCCAAGAATTATATATGATATAATTGACAAATGTTGTCTACCTAAATAAGCATTCTTAAGGACTTCCAGTGGTTGACTTAAGACATGACGAAATATGGATCTTGGCTCACTAGAAAGAATTATGGGATATACTTTCCAAATTAATAGTAAGGGCTATTAATTTGATAAAAATAGTGGGAGATATATTATGAATGTATCATAATCATTTGAACATAATAAATAACTCAGACAATCTAATGTTTATTTTGTGCTATTATCATTGTAGATACCAAGTAATGACAAATAACACAAACACACTATCCGTACGATCTGTCCTTGAGAAGGATAAGCTGACAGGAGGAAACAACTTCCTAGACTGGCAGAGGAATTTGAGGATTGTCCTCAGGCAGGAGCGCAAGCTTCATGTCATTGATATTCCTCCGGCAGGTCCCCTTCCCGAGGGCGCTACTGTTGAGGAACGAGCGGCCCACACAAAGGATGAGAATGATGCAACTGATGTTGCATGTCTTATGTTGGCAACTATGAGTGCTGAGCTTCAAAGACAGCATGTGCATATGGATGCATATACTATCTATGAGCACTTGCAAAGCATGTTTGCAAACCAAACTCGTCAAGAAAGGTTCAACACGAGCAAGTCACTCTTTAACTGCAAACAAGGGGCAAGTGAACCAGTTGGCCCACATGTTCTGAAGATGATTGGTTACATTGAGTATCTTGATACTTTGGGTTTCCCGATTGGTCCGGAAACTGGTATTGACCTAATCTTGAATTCTTTGAACAACAAATTCACTCAGTTTGTTATGAACTACAATATGAATGAATTTGACAAAACACCTACTGAATTGTTGGCTATGTTGAGAACATATGAGACCAACATGAAGACGGCTGAACCTGCTCCCATACTAATGGTGGGCAATAAAGGTAAGGCCAAAGGGAAATGCAAGTGGAAGAGTAAGAAGAAGACAGGTTCTGATTCTACACCCAAGCCAAAGTCAGGTCCTAAACAGGCTTTAAAGCCTAAAGGTGGGGTCGCTAAGGGTGAATGTCACTACTGTAAGAAAACTGGTCACTGGAAGAGAAACTGTTCAGTTTACTTGGAGGATCTGAAGAAGAAGAGGGCTGAGCAAGCTTCTAATTCAGGTATATATGTTATAGAAGTCAATCTGTCTATTTCTACATCTTGGGTATTGGATACCGGATGTGCTTCTCACATTTGTATAAATGTGCAGGAAATGCAGAGAAGTAGGACATTGGCTAAAGGAGAAATGGACCTACGAGTTGGCAACGGAGCAAGAGTTGCTGCTTTAGCTGTAGGAACCTATTATTTATCTTTGCCCTCTGGGCTAGTTTTAGAACTGGAGAATTGTTATTACGTGCCTGCGATTCGCAGAAACATTATTTCTGTTTCTTATTTGGACAAGAAAGGTTTTTCGTTTACAATAAAGAACAACAGTTGCTCTTTTGCTTTGAATGATTTAACCTATGGTGTTGCGCGTTTGTTTAATGGTTTATATGTTCTTGACTTAGATAATCCTGTCTGTAATATAGAAAACAAACGACTTAAAGTTAATGACTCAAATCAAACATACCTCTGGCATTGTCGTCTAGGCCATATAAATGAGAAACGCATATCCAAATTACATAAGGATGGATATTTGGATAAGTTTGATTTTGAATCATACCAAGAATGCGAATCTTGTTTGCTTGGTAAAATGACTAAAGCCCCTTTCACTGGTAAGGGTCAAAGGGCCACTGAACGTCTGGAGCTAATACATAGTGATGTATGTGACCCAATGCGTGTGATGGCTAGAGGAGGCTACTACTACTTCATAACATTTACTGATGATTTCAGTAGATATGGATATGTATATCTTATGAAGAATAAATCCGATTCTTTTGAAAAGTTCAAAGAATACAAGGCTGAAGTAGAGAAGCAAATTGGCGGAGGTGCAAGTATTAAAATCTTACGATCTGATCGTGGAGGAGAATACTTGAGCACATAATTTAAAGATTATTTAAAGGAGTGTGGTATTGTATCACAACTCACTCCGCCAGGTACACCTCAATGGAATGGAGTTTCAGAGAGGAGAAATCGCACCTTGTTGGACATGGTGCGATCGATGATGAGTCATGCAGATCTTCCAATTAGTTTATGGGGTTATGCTCTAGAAACAGCGGCTTTCACACTTAACCGTTTTCCTACTAAGAAGGTTCAAAAGACTCCATATGAAATATGGGAGAAGAAACGGTCAGGCATGAGCTTTATGAAAGTTTGGGGATGCAAGGCGTTTGTGAAGCGTCAAGTATCTGACAAGCTTGGACCTAAATCTGAAGAGTGCAATTTTGTGGGATACCCTAAGGAAACAAAGGCGTACTATTTCTATAGTCCTTCTGAGCAGAAAGTGTTCATTGCTCGAGATGCTGTTTTCATGGAAAGAGATTTTATTTCCAAAAGAAACAGTGGGAGAACTATAAAATAGTATTGAACCTGAAGTGGAACAAGAGCAGGATAATGATAATGCTCAACAAACACAGGTTGTTCGTAGAACTGGTAGAATTCGCCATGAGCCAGAGAGATATGGATTTCTCTTGACTCAATGTGGTGATTTGATGCTCATAGACGAAGATGAGCCTCTCACATACCAAGATGCTATGAACAGTCCAGACTCTAAGAGATGGCTAGAAGCCATGAAATCCGAGATGGATTCTATGTACGAAAACCGAGTATGGACTTTGGTTGATCCACCTGAAGGGGTAAAACCCATAGGGTGCAAATGGGTTTTCAAGAAGAAAACTGACATGGATGGAAATGTTCAGACCTATAAAGCAAGGCTGGTTGCAAAAGGTTTCAGACAAATTCATGGTATTGACTATGATGAGATTTCTCACCAGTGGCTATGGTCAAGTCCATAAGGATTTTGCTTGCTATTGCAGCATTCCATGATTATGAAATCTGGCAAATGGATGTCAAAACAGCCTTCCTTAACGGAATCCTTGAAGAGGATGTGGATGTGTACATGACACAACCTGAAGGTTTTGTCGATCCAAGGAATGTTAGCAAGGTTTGTAAATTACGTTGATCTATTTATGGATTGAAGCAAGCCTCTAGGAGATGGAATATCCGTTTTGATGAAACAGTCAAAGAGTATGGCTTTGTTCAAAACGAAGATGAACCTTGTGTTTACAAGAAGGTTAGTGGGAGCCATGTGGCATTCATAGTACTATATGTTGATGACATACTACTAATGGGGAATGACATACATTCTCTCAAGGCTGTTAAGATTTGGTTAGGGAGCAACTTCTCTATGAAAGACTTAGGAGAAGCATCCTACATTCTAGGAATGAGGATCTATAGGGATAGATCTAGAAGGATGATCGGTCTAAGTCAGAGTACATACATCGATAAGGTTTTGCATCGTTTTGGTATGCAAAATGCAAAAAGGGGATATGTCCCCGTGTCTCAAGGGATAACGATCTCTAAAGATCAGTGTCCGAAATCATTGGATGACAAGGACCGCATGAGTAAGGTTCCATATGCCTCAGCAATTGGATCCATCATGTATGCGATGGTATGTACTCGCCCAGATGTTTCGTATGCTTTAAGCATGATGAGCAGATACCAATCTAATCCAGGTGAAGGTCACTGGACGGCTGTCAAGAATATTCTAAAGTACTTGAAAAGGACTAAAGATTCATTCTTGGTGTATGGAGGAGAGGAAAAACTGGTTGTAAAAGGTTACACCGATGCAAGTTTTCAAACAGACAGGGATGATACTGTATCACAGTCTGGTTTTGTGTTTTGTTTAAACGGAGGTGCTGTAAGTTGGAAGAGTTCAAAGCAAGAAACAGTAGCTGATTCTACAATGGAGGCTGAGTACATTACAGCTTGTGAAGCGGCTAAGGAAGCTGTTTGGATTCGAAAATTCATTTCTAATTTTGGAGTGGTTCCATCGATCGCAGATCCCATTGATCTATACTGCGACAATAATGGAGCCATTGCACAGGCTAAAGAACCTAGAGCTCACTCCCGAACCAAACACATACTCAGGAGATATCACCTCATTCGAGAGATTAATGAAAGGGGTGACATACACATATGTAAAGTGCACACAAATGATAACATTGCAGACCCACTGACCAAAGGCTTGTCGCAGAAGAAGCACGACGGTCACACTAGTTCCATGGGTATTAGATACATGGGTGATTGGCTCTAGTGCAAGTGGGAGATTATTGGTGTAGGTGCCCTAGAGGCAATACAATGTTTATTTTGATAAACCTTTATGTCAATTGATTATTCAATAAACATATTTATTATGACTTTAATTACTGCGATATATTTGTTAGCATAATAAATGTCCTTAGAATCATGGTACACATTGTATAGTTTAGTACATGACTTGAACTTGAGATTATATAATATATCATATTCTTAAATGTCCCTAGTCGAGTATTATTATTATAGGACAATAATAATACATAAATAGACTAGTATGTTGTTTGACAGATAACCACATCTCATTGGTTATAAGTATGGGGATACTAAAGTCAACACATAGGTACATGCAGGAGTACATGGTACTGGACAGACCCACAGTGAGATTCTTCATGTTTAATAAAGTCATAAGAAAGACTCACAGTGATAATGGTGTAATGATCCTCTGACTTGAGATCATTATATTTCTATACGATGATTAATATACTTTGACTACATTAAAAGTTACCTTTGACCGGGTAATGATAAAAGTGGACATCGGGTATATCATGAGTCGTATGAGAAATATGAATGATAGATAAAGGATTTAACTCTCCTATAATTAGGAGAGATATTATTGGCCTCTTGATTGAGTGAAACTATAAAATGCATGGTCGTGCTCAAATAATGATTTGTTTTCATAGTCTACTCATGGATCAAGTAAACCCGGATTAAATGTTGAAGAGGATGACTAAATACATGCCTCGAGTTTAATCTATAATATATATGGTTAAAGAGATTATATTACACGGAAACATTAATCACGAAAGGTTTTATCGAATCACGATTTAATTATTATTTAATTGGGTAGCAATGATGTATTACTAGATACCGCTCATTGTTTATAATTTTATTGGAGAATAAAATTATTGCTAATTAAATAATAGCCTATAGGGTCACACACATAGAGTACTTAGAGGAATAGTTAATTTAAATTATAGATTTAAATTAATTGATGATTATTTCGAATTTTATTATATTAATTAAGTGAGACTTAATTAATTGAAATAATATAAATTCGAATTTGAATTCTGCCCTTAATAATTAAGTGTGACTTAGTTATTAATTAAATAATAAAATTCGGTTTTATTATTTAATCCTAAACCTACATGGGTTAGACTTTGCTGTTATGGGTTGCTGTTATGGGCCTATTAATCAGCCATTATAAATAGATAATGTAGGGTTAATAGGTCATAACGTTTTTTGATAAGAAAAACCCTATCGAGGCAGCAGCAGCAGCAAGCACATCAAAGGCAGTTTCGAAATCATCTAGAGGAGGCTAGTACATCCGTTCCATAATCGAGATCGTGAGACATTCTTGAAGGTGCTCGTGTGGATACCATAGAGGTGATTTCAAGAGGAAGACACAAGTCGTGAAAGCTAGGATCTCCGTTGAGTTCGTAGTAGTCAAGACCAAACAAAGGTATGATTCCGTTTCACCATAATCTTTCCAAGCTTATACACGGATCCTAGGGTTTGGGTTCCAAAATTTTTCGTTATATTTACGTTTAATCCGCTGCGTTTTATGCCTCGGAACCCAACAGTTGTCAATTTCTAGGTGGAATAATTGTCTCATAGTTTAGCAAGAAACAGAAATCTATCTCAACATCAACAGCAGAGGCTGAATATATGGCTGCAGGAAGCTGCTGGGCACATATTTTATGGACGAGGAATAAACTGTTAGACTATGGTTTAAACTTTTCAAAAATTCCTATTTATTGTGATAATTAAAGTGCTATTGCAATGACAGGAAATCCAGTTCAACATTCTCTGACAAAAGACATCAGTATTAGATATCACTTCATAAGGGAACATGTCATGGAAGGAATAATTGAAATGCATTTTGTTCCTACAGATTAACAATTAGCAGACATATTCACAAAGCCTCTGTGTGAAGCAACTTTTACAAGATTGGTTTCTGAGTTAGGAATGGTGACAAGTGGATCAGCTCCAGATAGAAAGTAACAGACACAATCAGAGTTTATGGTAAACTCTGTCAGAGTTTGTGGTAAACTCTGATAGAAAATGCAGTAAACTCTGATCATTGGAACATCTAATCTATGATTACAAGCTATCAGTATTTATGGTAAACTCTGTCAGAGTATGTGGTAAACTCTGATAGTGAATGCACACTCTGATTACTATAAACTCTGATCTTAGTCTACATACTAAACTCTGAGATATTATTTATGACATCATTATGTGACATCATATTTGTTATTCTATGATTGAAGTAATCATTAGGGCGCGTGTATCTCACATAAAATGTTTCATATTTAGACACAAATACACGCACATATGCTGTATTTTGAGAATTGCACTACTCATTACTTTACTAATGAAAAATTACCACGTGTCACACACAGGGTGGGTATATGCAATTGAGAGGGAATAGTTTAATTCATATTTTCACTTTGAATTATTTAACTGCATCTTATTATTCCTATCTTTCTCTCTCATTTTCTAAAACCCTAATATCTCGATCCTGTAAATCTCTGTTTCAATGGCATCAAAAGGAATCTCTTTCAAAAATTACACATTTGTTGCTATTAACTACATCTCTTTGTTGACTAAATCAGAAGCACCACGAGATTTCCATGATATTTAAGATTTTCTCAATCACGGCTATATTGAGTATACTCTTTAAGAACCCAAGAATATCTATGCTCAATCTCTGATCAAAATATGGTCGTCTATAAAGTTTAATAAAGCTGGTGATGATGAAGAGCCAATCATAACGTTTCAATGCAATGGCGAACACTCAATCACTCCCGAGGTCATTCGTCAAGCCCTTCACCTTTCTGAAGTGGCTAAATATGATGATATTGTTGATGATGAACAGATCAAGGAGTTATTTGGAAAATAAGCTATGGGGGCAGTCTATCAAAGCTGGGAAACCTCACTAAGCCTAATATGAGAAGAGAGTGGAGTTTTTTCTTCATCACAAGGGTCTTTACTGCAAAATGCACCAATTTTGATGCAATTCCTCAACTGTCACAAAAAATTGGGTATTCTCTGACCCATAACTTGCACTTTAATTTTCCATGTTTGTTGATTAGACAGATAGTTGGTAAAATTAGTGATGATGCACATTCTGTATATTTTACTAGTTTTTGTTATAGCTAATTTTTAGATATCTCTTGCCTAATGTTAGTTTTGATAAAGATAAAAGTTTATCTAGTTTCTATATGAACAAGAGAATATTTGCTGATCTAACAAGGAAGGATGTAACGAAAGATGCTGAAGGTAAATTACCTACCTTGTTTTATCCCACATGGGTCAGGCTTCTCTTAAATCAGAGAAGGCCTACTGTGTATGGAAAGGATTTTCTCTCCGTGGCTATGAATTAGAGTTTTGCACCCTCTGATTTTAACCCAAGCCACCAACCAAACACTGACCCCCAAACACTAAAGCCAGCCTTGCAGTCTCCCAAAAGACTGCAGTTGTAAAACAACCATCTCAACAACCTCAGGGCTCAGGATTAAAAAGAAAGAGAAAATCAGTATCTGAGTCTTCTCCAAAAAAAAGAAGATTGATTGATGAAAACACATATTCTGATGAAAGTGGTGAAGGTTTGGTCTTTCCATTAAAGAAAACTGTCAAGAAGGCTTCTGAGATTTCACTTGCTCCATTCATGAAGCCATTTACTGTCAATCCCATGCCTGATCCCACAAAAAAAAAGAACATTGGTTAAGGCATCAAACTCTGATCAAATAAACATTGATGTATCAAATTATGATAAGATAAACTCTGATCAAGTTCCATCTATATATTCTGTTACTGTATTAAACTCTGATGATGTAATAAAGTCTGATGTTATAGTAAAGTCTGAGAAAGATGGTGAGATTTCCAAGACAAAAGAAAGTGATTCATTGGCAAATGTTGAAAGTGAAGCTTCTCCAGTTCAAATATCTGACTCTCCTGTTCACTCACCAAAGTAAATAATCAAGGAAATATCTTATAAGAGAGTAAATGAGCTAGCTGAGGAGGTTAGGAAATAAATGGATGCAAAGAAGTCTCAATTATCTCCAGCCACTAGTAGTTCTAAGTCATTTACAAGGAAGAAGAAGAAGCAAGTTTCTTTTGGCCAGGACCCACAAGAACCTACCTCTCAAAGTGAGGTAGCAGTCAATGATAGGCCAAGCATGCAAGAACCTGTTGCTCAAAGTGCAACAGCAGCCACAGCTGAAGCAAATGAAGCCAGCATGAATCAGGGTACAGCCTACAAGAAACTTTAGCTCAAAGGGTTAAAGAAGTTCTTAAGGCCCCTTCCCCATAAGAACCATCCAATCAAAGTTTGGATGCAGGCACTACATCTCAAAATGATGATTCTGCTATTGCTGATGCTGGGAAGTCAAACTCTGATACAGATCCATTGGCAATCTCTGATACTATTCTGGTGCAACCTCTTTCTCCACACCCTTTGAAACCTCCATCCACTTCTACTGCTACTCAAGGTATAAACTATGAATTTTCTTCAGAATTTCTATTCTCTGATAGTATAAGCTCATAATTTATATTTCCAACTTTTACTATTGGGATGACCATGATAGTCCTATAAAGGGTACCCCTATTCATGTGACCATAGATCTCCTTTCTCAGCCACCTCTTATTTCTGTAGGACAATGTGATTTGAGCCTTTCTAGTGAGCCTGAGGTAAAATGTGTGAAAAATAGAACTAACAATGAGAGGCAGACACTGGATCTGGCAAAAAGAGAGTTAGAATTGAGAAAGAAGTTAGTTACTACTAGTGAGAAAACTCTGACTATTAAAAGTTATGAGATGTGTGATGTGAGAAGTAATGAGATTACTTTAAAAGAACAGAGTGATTTAGGATGTTCTATTTCTTTTACAGGTACTCAGAGTTTATATGTTATTACAAACTCTGGGATGACAAACTCTGATGGTGATGATACATTCTTTGATGAACCGATTTTTGAGGATGAAGAAGTCACAGATCTATCAATTCCATACACCCAGAGATACAACTCCAAGAGATAGCCACATGATTCTTTTGATGATCTTGACAGATTGAAGATGAGCTATCCTGACTATCTTGTTGTTGAAAAATGAAGGGTGAAATAGAATTTGCTCTTGATAATGAAGGAATAAGGAGGAAAAGTAGGAGGGGTGAACCATCTATAATAGATGTTCTAAGCTCAAAAAGACAATCCATCTAGGATATGTCTTGGAAATTTGCACATGAAGATATCTCATGGCCCCATGTTCATGAACTTATCCACGAGGCTGATTCTGAAATAAACTCAGATAAAATAAAGACAGTTCTTAAAGCCACTAATGTGTTGACAAAGGGTCTTCACAGTGAAATTTCTGACCTCAAAGACTCTATTAGCAAGACCAGTGATTCTGTGCAAACTTCTATCTCTGCTTCACAACATGTCTTGGAATTGAAGCTTAAAACAGTTTCTACTATGCAGGATGCCTTAGAAGACAAGGTAGATAAAATTGCTACCACTATCACCTCCATGCAAATAATGTTGCATACCATTATGGACATCTTAACTCTTAAAAAGGGGGGAAAGTTTCAAAAGACAAGTGCAAGGATGATGTTTTGCTAATTTCTGATAAACTTGATGATGGTAGTGATGATAAAGGTCAAGGGAGTCATAAGAATGGAAAGCAAACTCTGACTGAACAAACTCTGACTAGACAAACTCTTATTCCATCAAACTCTGGCATAAACTCTGACAAACAAACTCTGATGGATGTTGCTATAGAATTAGCAAAGAGGCTTGAAGAAGAAGAAAAGCCTGAGAACATTGAACAACAAAATAAGAAGGATGCAGAGCTGGCACTAAAGTTATTTGAAGAAGACAATCCATGAATGGATCCAGTTGTTGTAGAAGAAGAAGTGAAGAAAACTGGTACTGACAATGCTCAAGTCCAGAAGAAAATAAGTGTAAGAAAAAAGAGTGTTCGAATTCAAAAGAAGGCACCTATTCAAGCAAAGAAAAATGCATCCAAGCCTGTTGAAATTTAAAAGCCTATTGAAGTTCAAAAGTTTGTTGAAGTCAAGACAAAACCAACTCCTTCAATCCAAAAGAAAGCTCCAGCTAAGTCAAAAACTCCTCTTACTATGTTTGGTACAACATTTCTCCCATGTGGAACAAGTTTTAAAGATGAGGAAGTGGAACAACAAACTCTGAGCAGAAAGAAAAATCCTGATCTTCTGTGGACTAAATCTGAACCTTTAACTCTCAATGCCAAATTTGGTAAAAACAAGGGTGGTATTGGTGATTCTCAAGCTAAAGTCTACAGGGGTGAAGCAAATACCTTCAAAGATCCTTTTTCTTTAAAAGACAAGCCTAAAGAAGATTTGAATCAAGAACATTTGGACAAGTTGATATCTGTTCACATAGTAAAAGATATTTTTGATGGTGATCAAGCTAAAGAGAAGCTTCTGTATTTCTTGGAAAATGGGAGAGTGATGAAGATTATTGAAGAAGATTTAATTCATAAGTCATCTAAAGAACTTAAATATATTCTTTATCTCCTAAATGATGAAAATGAAGCTACTGCTAGGTGGGTGCAAATTCTGGAAGGAGTAGTTAATGAGAAGAAAAAGATTAAAGTCTATTAATTCTCATATAGAAATATAATGATTTCAGGTCTAAGGATCATTACACCATTATCACAGTGAGAATTACTTATGACACTTATTAACATGTAAAATCTCACGGTGGGTCACTCCAGTGCCATGTATTGAGTATGCACTTATGTTCTTGACTTTTAGTATCACCATACTTATGACAAATGAGATATGGTCATCTGTCAACAAGCATACTAGTCTTTATGAATTAATCTTTTCCTTAAATAATAATACTCGACTAGGGAATTTTAGGAATAAGATATTATTCATATAATCTCATTTTTAAGTCAATACTTAAAGATATATAAAGCGTATCAAAATTCTAAGGATATTTATTATGCTTTCAATTTATTACGCAGTAAATAAAATATAATCCTTAATAATAAAATATTTTCCTTAAAATATAGAAGTATTGTCTCTAGGGCACAATTACTAACAGTCCAGACTCTGACTCAATATTAGACTCTAGTTCATGAGTTTTCTTGCTTTCAAAGTATGGCTCTGCAGTAGCCTTGGGAGCATCTGTTTCATGCGTTAGTAACAATTACAGGCTTCTTGTGTATGTGTGATTCAAAAGCATTCCCTAACCTCTTATAATTTTTAGCAAAAGATTTCTCAAGAGACTCTAGTTGACAATCCTGTGGTGCATCCCTAGGTTTTTCAGAGACTGTAGCCTTTGGAGAGTCTATAGTCTTGGGGTGAGGGTTAGAATCAAGTGTATCATGACCCTCTTTTAGCAAAAAGAGTCATTTAACAACTTGTTTCTATAGAGGGTTGAGCTCCTTATCACTTTGCTCATCTAGAAGCCTGGATTTTACCATCTACTTCTTTTTACAACTGGTGTCTTTTGAGAGACACTAGAGGTTGGTTTCCTAGTTTTAGGTTTTTGAGATTGTTTGGTGGAAGGGGATTTGGCTACTTGGGTAGGTGCAGGGGAACTCTCTATAATTTGTTCCTGCACCATTTCACCACCAAAGAAAGAATTATAGATAGAAGGTTTAATGTTAGATAGTTTTACCTGCATTACCTGTGGATATACCATGGTAGGCAGGTTGGTTCCCTTCTTCTCATCAATTCTCTTGATGTCAGAGAAAATTCTTCTTTGTTGCTTGTATGCCTACACACAACAATCATCTGTAAGCTTGGCAGACATATTAGGAATAAAGTGGTTTAAGAGAAGCATAAAAAATCTATGATAATAGATTTTCTTTCTTCCCTCTTGTACATTGCTCAATTTAGCTCACATTTGAGTGAGCAACATATCACCAATGTTAATCAATTTATCAAATATGAGACTGTAATCAATTTGATAAGTAATAAAAGTAATAGCATTAAAACCACTACATTTTCCAGTAAAGCACTTAGTAATTTGATCAAAAAAGAAGGACCATTCCTTCCTTAAATAAGGCCTAGTTAGCTTACTCATATTATCAGTGCTAACAGAGTAACCTAGTGATTTAAGGATGTCTTTGATATCAGAATCATCAATAGTATTATCAAATGGTTCTTTAATAGGCAACTTAAAGACTGAGTTAACCACATCAGCAGTAACATCAAAGGTAGTGGATCCAAAGGTGAACATAATTTTACCTGGTTGATACTAAGAAGGATCAACTACCTTGGCCGAACTCCATGCTTGAGAGACAGCATCCATGCGAATGATAGGAGATGCCTTGAGAATGTAACTGAGCTTAGATTGCTCTAAGAGATCCATTACTAGATAATAGTCAACGTCTACACCCTTCTTATTTCCTGGGGCTGCAACATGATTAGTGGTCATGAAATCAAAGTCCCAAACATGAAAGCAATGGCCTTTGGTGTCCTCATGACGGTAGAAACAACAACCATTTAAGTAATTGAAGTGAAGGTAATGAAAGTTCTTGAGAAAACTGGTTAGGGTTCTTGAAAAGCTATGTGATTATTTTTGCCATAGAAAATAATTGCAATAAATAAGTGAGTAAATTGTATGTAAAAATTCTATTTTGTTCGAAGTGCATACAATACACACGAGTCTACAGCCCGTAACCAGTAAAAAGTAACTGTTACAGCCTATTTCTAATCATTTGAAAGTTTAAAAGTAATCATAATCTACAGACGTGAATTTTAACCGTTAGAGTCTCTATTCTTTCAAAATCTATAGACCCATCAGAGTCTAGAAGTTAGACTCTGTCAAGATAAAATACCTAGTTCACCTTAATTCTTGTAATGATTGATCACTTACATATTTAACATACCTAGTTCACCTACCAATCTGAGAAAGGTAGATCATCAAGCGGTTTTATTAAAATGTTTGCAATCTGTCTGTCAGTTGGAACATAATGAAGTTCAACAGTACAATTTTTAACATGTTCTCTAATAAAATGATACCGGACATCAATGTGCTTTGTTCTGGAATGTTGGAATGGATTCTCTATAATTTTAATAGCACTGGTATTATCACAATACATAGGAATATTTGAAAATGTTAGTCCATAATCAAGTAAGTGATTTCTCATCCACAGAATTTGAGCACAGCAACTTCCAGCTGCTATGTATTCAGCCTCAGCTGTTGAGGTTGATACAGTCTGTTATTTCTTGCTAAACCAAGAAATTAATCTGTTGCCAAGAAATTGGCATTTACCTATTATATTGTTCATGTTTACTTTGCATCCTGCATAGTCAGAGTCTCAATAACCAATTAGTGAAAAATCTGACTCTCTAGGATACCAAAGTCCAAGAGTTTGTTCACCCTTGAGAGTATCCTTTTGAAACTAGCGTTGCTTTGTTTCTAATCACATTTCCATTCTCATCAAGTTTGTTTTTAAGCACCCATTTTGCACCAACAATTGATATGTGCCCTTCGAAAACCAAAATGTCAGTTTCTTTGTGAGTCACATGACACTCTTTGTTGTCAAAGTCAGTATGGTAACCTTTATCTCCAGGTTTACTTATGATGATTAAGTTGGGGTTCAAGCCATCAACTAGAGCTACTTCATCAATGATGAAATTCCCAAGTACAATCTTGCCATATCCCAGTGTTTGTCATTTGTTGCCATCTCCAAAGGATACTTCTGGGCCAGCCATCTCCACAAAGTCTGTTAGCAGAGATTTATTTTCAGTCATATGTCCTGAGCATCCACTATCAAGGAATAGGGTTACTTTTTTTACCCTGGTTCCCTGCATACACATAACAACTAGTTAGATGTTTTGGGGATCCAACGGTTTTGGATCCTTTACTACTAACTTTGGGTGAAACAAGCTTAGTATTTTTCACTTTTGTTTTACCTGTTTCTTTTGTTGCTTTAGACTCTGGTGGAGTCTTGACAGTTTCATACCAACTTTTATCAATTGATGATTTTAGCTCATTAAAATTGTAAGACACATGATGATAGTCCCTACACATATAAATTGAATGAAATATTCTACCACAGTGATAACAAAGCTTCTGTGGAATGGAGTGACTTTTCAGAGTTTGAGAAGGAATAGACTCTGATTTCTTTTCAATATTTATTTTACAGTCTGGAGATAAATATGTGTGGTTTCCACATCTAAAATACTTCTTTCTAGGAGCATTAGGATCCTTTTGATAATTATTGGCCTTATTAATGCCTTCCTTACCATTCCTATTTCTCCTAGTCTTGCTAGACTCTGGCAGACTGTCTATTCTTTCCTTCAACTTAGATTTATATAGAAGACCTATATTTATATTTTTCATGGGTTTCTGTTTTTCTTGGTCATCAGTCTTATTGGTATTCCTATTGGCCCTAGCGGAATTCAGGTCATTAGAAATATTGGTTATTGATTCTGATGAAAGAAATTTAACAAGAATAGAGGTTTTTCTATTTTTAGTCTCAGTGGATTGACTAGCTTCCTTTTTGTCATTATTCTCAACAATAGGTCTTTTGTCTTGACTCTTGTCATAGCCTAGACCAGAAGTTTGACATACATTCTGATTATTGAGAATTTCCTGAACTTTTCTACCAGAGTCTGTCCACACTTTAAATTTAAGCCTTTCTTCCTCTAGTTCTTTCTTAATAAAGTCGTAGGCTTTTAAGATTTCAGTGTAGTTATGCCTGCATTTCTCAGAATCCTTTTTGTATTCTTCCATAAACACTAATTCAGAGTCTAAATGGTTATTCCTACTTGTCAAGGTTAAATTTTCTTCTATTAACCTGTCATTGTCATTAATGAGAAACCTACAATTTGTCATTATGTTGGGTCCCGAAATATCGTAGAAGAGGGGATTGAATACGATACTCACAATAATTAAAAAATTCTTTTGAATCTTTTGCAGATAAATAATTTAGAGTTCGGTTAGTGGGTTCGAATTCATGAGGTGAATAGTATTTAGGAGGCTGGCTTACTAATTTTCTATAATTATGAGTAAACAATAATGTTCTAGAAAATTATCAAGTAATTTAACGAGATAAGTTTCGGGGAATATATCTTTCATATATAATCCCTGAGGTTGCTACACCCAGTTAAAATTATAACTGGTTTCTAAAGAACATATTAGTTCTTTGCTTCTATAAAGAGATATAGCTTAATCCTTATACAATATTTGTCTATGTGTTTGTACTAAAGGAATCAAGCTAACAAAGAGTATTTTACAATAGCTCTATGTATTTGTAACATAATGAACTGGCTAGAATATAAAACTCTGGTGAAGAAGGTATATGTATGCCTTTTTATCTTCTTCTTTTCTGGCTTCAATTTCCTCTCTCTATTTCTCTGTATGGTTGTATATTTCAACAATTCAAAATGAGCACGTCATTTTGTTTATATGGTGTAGAATTTTTAAATCAATTAAAATTGATTTGATTCACAATGATAAGTCCTTTGTTGCACTTGTAGAGTTCATATGGTGTATAGGCGCCACTAAATAGCTTTGTTGCGCCTATAGATGTTTGTTGCGCTAAGGCATCTTTGTTGCGCCTTTACTCTTACTTCAGTGTATAGGCGCCACTAAATGCCTTATAATATTAAACAAGTTTCCTTATGCCTATAATTGATGTTTGTTGCGCCTCTACACTCAATGTCTTGTGTAGGCGCCACTAAATCTTTACAAACTTTCCTTGTGCCTTGGATACATTTAGTTGCGCCTCTACACTGCTTCCCTTGTACAGGCGCCACTAAATCTTCACTTAAACTTTCAATGAATGAACTTCTTTCAATGAGTATAACTTCAAGACTGCAGCTGTCTTTTTTAACCTTTATCTTCACCCTTCTAGATTTATATGCTTCGAACACTGTCTATCTTCAATCAATGCCATTATACTGAAATATTCTAGTGGCACTTTTATACTGAATCTTCAACACTTCTGAAACCCTGAAAGTCTTTACACATTATTCTTCACTAAGGCATGAACATATTAATGAACTTCTCTCAATGACCTGTAGTAGACTTCAAAACTTCTTCTAATGTCTTGATTCACTGTATCTGCCTTGTCTTCATTTCTTCCTGATTTCTTTATAGGCGTAGTATTATTTACTTGTCCTGTTCTAGTGTTAAGTTATCACGATTACTATTTATACAGCTTTCTAATCTCACCAATACATTATATTTTTAATCTCACTTTGTACAATTTTTATACCATAAGAGTCTAAATTGAGTAAAGATTCAGGAAAAAAGATTGATACCTGAGTTTTAGGAGATGAAGGTTCTTTGGGTGATTCTGATTTTTTTGAGGAGACAACCATCAATGCTAGATTTCCATAATCAATTTCATCCTCGGAACTTGAATCTGCCCAATCCGTTCCTGTTGAGAGAAGTGTCTTTCCTTTGCCTTGACTTTTTGCTTTTCTGCATTCACTAGCAAAGTGTCCCAATATTTTATAGTTGAAACACTTGACTTTTGCCTCATCAAATTTGATTATGGTGCTTTTGCTCTTCTCAACCTTTTCATCTTCCTTCTTGAATGATGGTGTTTTACTGAATTTTCCAGTTCTTTTGTTGAATTTCATCCTTTTGAAATTCTTAGCAAACATAGCCATCATTTGATTCAGATCAATCTCATCTTCAGAATCAGAGTCTGTGTCAGTAGAATCTGACTCAACAACAGTTTTACCCTTATTCCTCGAATCCTTAATTCTTGCTTCTGTAAGTTCTTCTTGTTATTCTTTCTCAGACTCCATTAAGAGTGCCACAGATTTTGCCTTCACAGACTTCTTGTTCTTTCTCTGTTGCATCTCTAAATCATATGTTTTGAGTTTTTCATACAACTCTTTCAAGGAGATTTCATCTAAATCCCTTGCTTCTCTTATGGTTGTTGTTTTGTTGTCTCACTCTTCAGGAAGGGCTCTCATAAACTTGGTATTTGTATCTTCAGAATCATAAACCTTACCAAGTATAACCATCTCATTCAGGAGTTTTGTGAACCTATCATACATCTCAGTAATAGATTCCCCAGATTTTGCCTCAAAATACTCATACTCCTAAATTAGCAGAGACCTTGCATTCTTCTTGACATCTATAGTCCATTCATAATTCACTTCAAGTTTTGTCCACATCTCCTTAGCAGTTTTGCATGATATGACACAGTTTGTAAGAATAGAGTCCAAACTGTTAAAGAAAATGTTTTTAACATTTGCCTCCTAAAGAATATTCTCCTTGTCCTCCTTTGACCACTCAACCTTTGGTTTGTTGACAAAGTGCTCTTCAATTATTTTTCCTTCTTCAGTGGTTTGAGGAAAAAGTCTTGAAGGTATATAGGGTCCACCATAAATCCTGCCAATATAGTCAAGGTCTGTAGATTTCATATGGGGCAGCATCTTAACCTTTCAGTGAGTGTATTCATTTCTCTTAAGTATAGGAATCTTAGAATTGCCATCTTTGTTTCCAGACATCTTTGATCGATTTTAAAATATAGGCTCTGATACCAATTGTTATCCCAGTTTCATAAGTAGAAGGAGGGATTGAATACTTGTGTGATTTTTTTCTCTTAGTTTCAATCAATTTTAAAAGAATCAAACTTGAACTATTTTAACGAAGATCAAAACTTAGAGAATAAAAATATCAGTATTTGTATTAAAGAATATTGAATACAAACTCTCCTAGGGTGTACACAAACTATAGCAGCTTCTTTGTGATTTCACAACAACTCTCTCTATTTCTATGCTCTCACAAAATCTGGCAAATAAATTAGGTTACATAGAGTGTTTATATATAGAGCTTCCTATCAACTAATGACATAAAATCAAATTACAATAGGAATAGAATTCCTAATTATTAGTTGACAGTTTCCATCTGAAATTCTATTTTCTTCCCATAGCATATCTGCAATATAATTGTCTTTATCTTTGAAGACTTTCTATTATTGTGATCACCTTCCAAATTCAGCTTCATCTTTATAGACTCTGAAAGACTTCAGACTCTGATGATCTTCAGTCTCTGATAGACTAAAGACTCTCATAGTCTATAGACTCTGATCATCTCCCAGACTCTGATTTTCATCCAAACTCTGGATTTATTTCTCTTGAAAATCTTCCAAGTACAAATAACATCTAATATTGAATGTTGACTATCTAGACTCTGATTATAGAAAATTTCAGAGACTAGAAAGACTTATTACAGATAAACTATGTTAGACCCTGTTATATTATTTCGTACATCATCAAATGAATATATTCCTAACACACATCCCCTCACTTAAATAGTTCATTGTCCTCAATGAATTAATAAAAGAAAAAAAACAAAAAAAAACAAAAAGAAAGAAAACAAATAAACTAATCTAAAAAAATCCTTAAAAATACAAAATTAAAGGAAGAAAAAAATATACAAAGACAAGTTAGAAATACTCCCCTAATGCAATTGCATAAAGTGCCAGAAATGATTCTAGAAAAATTGATTGAATTTGATGATCCATCTTCTCTTTAAGGTAATAATATGGTAGAATGTAGCATATAAGACAAGCTTCTGTGGTGGTTAGGCTCTTGAAATCTAAGCCTGAGGTTCAGGGTTCATCCCCTCCGCAATAATATTTCCAGAATAGTTTTGGAAAAAAAGAATGTTGTTGGGTAACGCTGACATGCAAGGTCTATTGGCAAGGCAGCTTGCTGGATGCCATCTGTTGCTGACATGGAACCTGTTAGTATTGTTGTCCTTGAGACAATATTATTAGGTTTTATTGAAAACAATTATGGATTATGTTCTATTGATTATTGAATAAATATTTATTGTGTTTTTATTTACTGCGTAATAAATTGAAAGCATAATAAATATTCGTATTATATATGTTTAAGTATGTGACTTAAAAATGAGATTATATGAATAATATCTTATTCCTAAAATTACCTAGTCGAGTATTATTATTCAAGGAAAATAGTAATGCACAAAGACTAGTATGTTTGTTGACAGATGACCACATCTCATTAGTCATAGGTATGGTGATACTAAAGTCAAGAACATAAGTGCATATCTCAATGCATGGCACTGAAATGACCCGTCGTGAGATTTCACATGTTAAATAAGTGTCATAAATAATTCTCACAGTGACAATGATGTAATAATCCTTAGACCTGAAATCATTATATTTCTATATGAGAATTAATATACTTTGATTACATTAAAAGTTTCCTTTGACCGGGTGATGATCAAGATGCACATTGGGTATATTATGAATTATATGAGAAATATGAATGATAGGGAAGGGATTTAATCCTCCTAATCATAGGAGTGATATTATTAGCCTCTTGTTTGAGTGAGACTATGAAATGCACGGCCGTACTCAAATGTTGATTTGATTTTAATAGTCTACTCATCGATCAAAAAAATAAAATGTTAGGTCCAAACTATCATAGAAGGGGGGATTGAATATGATATTGGTAGTTTTTCGTTTTGGTTCTTGTTTATAGATCTGTTCTTGGTGAGCAATAAATTCAGCAGTTATAACATTAAATAACAAGAAGAAACTTCGAATATATACTTTGTATTATATAAACCTAAGGTGCTACACTCTCACACAGATGTTTGAGCTACAATGAATGTCACAACAAGAAATAAATACGAGCTTTAATGACTATTTGTTTTCTCTCTGTCTCTCTAAGATGTATCTCTTTCTGTATGTTATGTTCTGATTACATCAAAATGAAAATACATTTTATTTATATGTAGACTTTTCAATAAAGAGAAATACAATTCGAAGTGTCGAATAATTCTTCTTTTGTGTTGACTTGAGTTGACCCTTGGATAATTTTTTGTGTTGAAGAGTATTGCCTTGTATACTGTACTTGGAAAATAATCCAGTCTTGTTAGAAGTTGAAGTGTCAAATCCTAGCTTCTTGTATGCTTGCCTTAGTCATTTTGAGGATATTCAAACATGTGTCGAATTCTTTGGCCTTGTATACAGATGTGTCAAATTCTTTGCCTTTGTATACACATGTGTCGAATTCTTTGCACTATTTTAGAACTTAATATCTTTTTGACCCACTAGGACATTATGTGTCGAAAATGGTTCCCATATATAACTCATGTGTCGAATTTCATGCCTTAAAATAATTATGAACCCATGTGTCGATTTTACCATGGTGTACATTCCTTAAGAGTATTTTCTAAGTGTCGAATTCTACACACATAAGGTTAACATAGTTTTTTTTTGACATTCAAAGGCTATGTGTCGATTTCTTCTACTATGCACTTTTTGACCTTGATTCTTTTGGCTTGAATACTTGGCTTCTATCAATTATTCTTGTATATTGAATGTGTTAATCAAATTCTTTGTGCTGACACTTAGTGCACTAGTCTGGTTCACAAGTGACTAACACTGAATTGATCTTCATATTCTCTATCAAATCTATTGGCAAGATTGTTGCATTTCTTCATTACTTCTCGTCTTCACTGAAATCGTTTGGCACTAACTATTTGATCTTTAATACTTTCTGAAACACTAAATCACTTATTCTTTACTGAGGCTTGATCATAGTAATGAACTTCTTTCAGTGATCTTCAATATTCCATCAAACATCTTGATACATGTAGTTTCCTGTTCTTCATTTTAGATTCATGTGATTACCTTAATATTATTTACCAGTCCTTTACTATTAGTTGAGTTACAGATCGTCGATTACATTATTGGTTACATTATGCTTTCTAATCTCCCCCTATTTGATTGTTAGAGTTCGACAAGAAAATTCTAAAGAAAAGAGGATAACTCAACTAACAATACAAGAAAAAGTAAAGTGCAGAAATATTGTAAATAAAAATTAATTGCATTCTGGATTAAATATTACATTTCCAGATTTCATTATAGCTAAGTTACAAGAATATGTTTATTCCACTAGCCTGAACTGATATTTCTATTTGTTTCTTCATTCAATCTTTTCAATTTACTGAATTTGAAGCTTAGTTGTTGAGTCCACCCTTGAACTATAACTCTCTTTATATTAACATCTATGCGATTTGTAATCATTTGATCTTCTTGCAACACTTTGTCAAAATAGGCTTCTTCTACTTCTCGTAATACTATCTTGTCTTCAGGATTTGTAGAGTTCCTGAGTTTTTCCAAAATTCTTCCAATCACTTTTGAATTTTCATTCCTGATTCTAATCATTTCAATTTCTCTTTCATTTTCATTTTTATTTGAGTAAATCACTCTTAGTGGATTGGTGATGACCATTGGTTTTCTTGCTTCTTCAGACTCAAGACTGGGTTCTGCTACTTCTTCTTCTAACACTTCTTTTGACAAATCAAACATGTGTTCATCACCTGCATCAGCTCTGAAAGGTTCTCTAGGTTGAGTACCCTTTGATGGATCAAATCTTTTCATATTCTCAATATCTCTTCCTAAATCTTCGTAGATGTTCAACCTGTAACCAAAAATTCTTTCTGCTGCTTTCCACTTTTCAGAATTTTTGAATCCTTTTCCTCTTAGCAAGCCCTCAACAAACTTTAATCGTTTGAGTGAGTAGTACGACAATGATTCATGATCTAGTCTCAGTATCTGAAGAAATCTATCTTTAAAATATCTGACTTAATACAGATCTTGTTGAATTTTTGGCTATACTTTTTCCATTAGTTTTTCAATCATTTCTGCCAGCAATTCATTCTCAGAGGATTCATGGATTCCGATCTTCTACTTTAGTGCAAACAACTCAGTAAAAGACCTTATCTTCAGAAATTCACTTGATATAGTCTTTAATCCGTAGTTGTTGAAAGACAAGTTTAATCTCCAACCTTCTGATCTCGGTGATAGAAAAACTACCAGATAAGAGATATCAATTTTCAGTTCAAAGTTGTAGTTACTTATACTTCTGTTTCTTTGTCTGAAAGTTTAGAACAACCTTCGAACTTCTTCATCATTGTTGTTAGAAGCACCAATGTCAGGCCATCTTAAGTTAGCTCTTGTTGTGTCCTACATTCTTAATGTCTTTAAGCTAAATAGATTTTCTTTTTCTTCTGATAATCTACCCAGTTTGGTTGTCTTATCTGCTCATGAATTGAATTGAAGTCCTCATATGCCAATTTGTGCTTCTAGATTGTTAAGTCTCTGATTTGTAACTTGTGTGTGCTGAGTTTGATGTGAATCTGGGGAATTCCTCGCACCTGGTTCTTCCGAAGAATCATGACCAAGTGGAGAATTACCTCTTTGAGGATTTGGAACTGTTTCATACTGTTGCACTATCTCATCACAAGGCTCAGTTAATACTTCATCGCCAAGTGGAGCCACATCTCTGTGAGATTGGATGTCCCTAGAAATTGATTTCTGGGATCCCCTCTTCCTTCTATAGAAGGGTTACTTCTCCTCTTGACCATGAATGGTTCCAGTGGTCACCACCTAGGACACTATAATGTTTAGCGATTGAGAGTTTGTGGTGCCAGATAAAGCCTGTGAAGGCATGTCCTGCTTAGGCTCTACCTAAGTAGGCTCTGCTACTTGTGTAGCTGTTCCGTCAATGGAATCCTCTCTCCCTCTATGGAGGAGTTGCCTCTCACCTATCCTGGAGTTGGATGGAAGAACCTCCGATAACGGAGCTGCAGATGTTCTATCCAGGGGGGTCACCACCTCAAACAATGTAATGCGTGGCAAGTAAGAGTTCATGATGCCCCGCGAAGCCTGTGAAGGCTTGTCCAACATAGGATCTACCTGTGAAGGCTCTGCTACAACAGTAGTTTAGTTAACCATCAATTCATTTTCATTTCTAAATAAAGAATAACAGATTTGTGCATTTAATTGCTCCATCCTTTGTACAGTTGAAAGCTCGGGAGAATTGGGGTTTTGCCTAGCAGTTGCCTCTATTTCAAAACATATTCTCCTTCTTTTTCTAGGAGGCAGAGCTGTTTCAGGGGTTTCAACATTCACCTTATTTGGTGCACTAGAGGCACTGGCTCCCTCATCCTCACTCAGGGTTTCAACAATTATGACTGAAGGAGTTGGGATAGGTGTTTGTTGTTCTATGACAGGGGTTAGAACCTGTTGGTTTTCAGGCTCATTGTCATTTTCTATTGCCACTGGGGGCATTGGTGTGAGTGAGTCCAGAAATGGCTGTGATATATCTAATAAAGCAAGATAATCTTCAGTAAATACTAGTGAAAGATCAAATTAAGGAAGATTACCTGCGTTAGAACTTACCCTTGGAGTGCCAGGCTGATAAGATCCTACATTATGCTCTTCATTAGCCATGCATGTATCACTTGCTAATTGCTCATTTTCTATTAGAGCTTCTTTTTCTTTTTCTTCACCTTCAGACTCAGGTTCAGCTTCAGGGTCCTCATCCATTGGATCTTCTTGTTCAGTGACCTCATCTGGTTGTTCACCTACTTCAAGAAGCATAACACTTTCCATATACTCTGTTAATCGTGTTATGGATAATCATCCCTATTTACTAGTTTGGCAAAGATACTACCACATATTTCAGTGCAAGGTTCAAAGTGACTTGCAGAGAAAGCATGCATTTCATCTTAAGTGAGTAGATCGTTGAGCACTAGTTGTAGAAATCAAGGGTAATAACTTTCAACATTGACTCTATTGATGTTTCTTTTTGCCTCAGATCCCATTGCATGAAGAATGTATTTCATTATTAGCTTACCATAGTTGATATTGATATTGTTATAGATGGCATATCCAATATATTAAGTCATTTTGGGAAAACCACTCCATTCGCCCCATCTTTTTGGCAAAAACATGGTTTACTATATGAAAGAAAAAATTCCATTCACATGGAAGATTGTGCTTATATATCACTATGAGATTCAGTGGTCCATTATGTGTGATGGAATTGAAGAAGTTGGCACACTCAGGATCATCAGGTAAAGGATCAAAGTTTTCAGTGTTAAACTGTAAGATACGGTTAAGATCCTGATCCGTTACCCGAATTTCTCTATTTTCAATAAAAAAATGTAAAAGCTAAATTGTTAGCATCGGTTGTATCGACAGCTGTGTGATAACATACAAGCAATGCATCTAGATTTAATTCTGGGCTTACAGTTAAGGCGTGTCGTACATTTGAATGTTCATGCAGAAACTGAATCCAATTGTTATAGGGTTCAGCAACCGACTTCGGTTCTAATGTGAGTGCACTATTTGTTTTAAGTACGATAAATCTTCCAACCATTTTTAATTAATTAAAAATGAATAGATAATTTATTGTATAATTAAGACAAATATTTTACAACACCAATTTTAATAATTAATATTTTAATATTAATTTTGATTCAAGTTAAAAAATAACTCAAATTCAAATCACCTCAGAAAAATGTGGGAAAATTATAAGATGTATATGAAGTAATTTGCTACGTAAAATTAATTTTTAATTAATTTTTAACCACCTAAAATTAATTAGATCTGAGATGGGCCGAATGGATTTTCAAGAAAAACTAGTTTTTCAAATCTACACTAAATGATGTGGTTTTTTTGATATGTTATAGATTAATAAAAATGGCCCACAAAATTGGTCTCAGATAATAATTTGGGTGAGTATCACTTGATTAAACAAATGCTTGAACCAAGGTCAACAATGGAGGTTTTAGAGCAAGTATTCATGTGTATATGTGTATATATTGACATAGAAGAAAAACAAGCTAAGTGAGAGATATATATTACAGACACAATTCGACACATGCAAAAGTCTTATATAGTGCGATAAGATTCGACACATAGAAAAAGATAGAAAAATTTTAATTACTGAATATTATGTGTCGATCTTTTGTCACTGTTTGTTAATCTCTTCTAAATACGACACATAACAGCAAAAATAATCTAAGTAGAAACTATATGTGTCAATTTTATATCCCCTGTGTTGACTAAGTCAACACATGCTACTCATTTTTGACACACACATAAAATAAAACAAAGTAAAATCACAAGTGTCGAAAAATTAACCTATATAAACAAATTCGATACTTACTTAGAATTTTTTAAGTTAGAAGCATGTGTCGATAAACTCTACATGTGGATAAAATTCGACACTTCTATTGATAGTACTAAGTTAAAAAGCTGAGTGTTGAAAAATTGTGAAAATTGACACACATTTAGAATAATTCTATGTAATTATCTAAGTGTCAATTTTTGCTACCTGGGTTGTCTGTCAACAAAAAATAATATATAAATTCAATGTGTCAAATTTATGTACATTGAGCATTTTATACTTGTACAAAATACTCTATATTTTTCAACTTGTTAATATTCGAATAACCTAATAAAATCTTATTTAGAATAAAATCTAGATAAAATATGAACAACTTGATAATATCACAATTATTATAATAAATTATTTAATTAAAATATCATTGACTGATATTAATCAAATAAAATATTTAAATAATTAGGCTTCTGTTTTTATTAATAAATTTAAATTATGAAGCAAATAATCCCTTTAATTGCTATATTCATAACTTAAATAAATGAAAAAATATATAATTAAATAAATACTCAAAATCTATTAAAATAGATGCAAATATTTAAATAATTTTAATTCAAATTTAATTAATTACCAAATAAATATATCAAGATATAATCAGGGAAATTAATCAATAATAAATTAATGTGCTATTTTCTGGATGTTCAAATAAATTCACAAATCCTTTTAATATTGAAGATTAAATATCTGTGAACTTATTAACACCAAATTGCAGATAAGATCTAAATATTTAACATATCAAGTTCACAAACCAGTCTAGTGAAGGTGACTTCATCCAGTGGTTTAGTGAAAATGTCTGCAATTTGTTGTTCTGTAGGTACAAAGTGTAACTCTATAGTGCCATTTATGATATGTTCTCTAATGAAATGATACTTGATATCAATGTGCTTGGTTCTCAAGTGTTGAACACGATTGTTTGTGATTGCTATGATGCTTTTGTTGTCACAGAATATATGAATTTTGCTCAGCAACAGTCCATAGTCTTGAAGTTGGTTCCTTATCCATAAGATTTGTGCACAACAGCTTTCAGCAGTAACATATTCTGCTTCATTTGTTGACATTGCAACTGAATGCTGCTTCTTGCTATACCAGGACACCAATCTTCTACCAAGGAATTGACAACTCCCTGATGTACTCTTTCAATCAATCCTACAACCTGCATAATCAGAATCTATATAACCAACAAGGTCAAAACTATTATCTTTAGGGTACCAAATTTCAAGATTCGGACTTCCCTTAAGATACCTAAAAATACGTTTAACGGCTATAAGATGTGATTCCTTAGGGTCAGCTTGAAACCTAGCACACAAACATATGACAAACATGATATCTGGTCTACTTGCAGTTAAGTAAAGTAATGAGCCGATCATACATCTGTAGCTTGTGATATCTACCTTCTTAACAGGTTCATCTTTGTCAAGCTTAGTGGCAGTTGCCATTGGTGTTTTAGCTGGTGATGCATCTTCAAGACCATACTTTTTCAAAAGATCTCTAATGTACTTGGTCTGGCAAATGAAGATTTCATCTTTCCTTTGGCTTACTTGGAGTCCAAGGAAGTACATCAGCTCACCCATCATGCTCATATCATACCTACTCTGCATTAACTTAGCAAATATACTACACAACTGATCGTTAGTAGAACCAAATATAATGTCATCCACATATACTTGCACTAATATCATGTCTTTTTTATGCATTTTATGAAACAAAGTCTTATCTATGACACCTCTAGTGAAACCATTTTTAAGTAAGAATATTGATAGAGTGTCATACCATGTCTGAGGTGCTTGCTTTAGGCCATAGAGTGCTTTGAAGAGAAAGTATACAAAATCAGTAAATTTTGGATCTTCAAACCCTGGGGGTTGTTCCACATACACTTCTTTCTCTAGCTCTCCATTCAGGAATGCACTATTCACATCCATTTGATATACTTTGAAGTTGAAATGTGCTGTGAATGCTAGAAACATCCTGATAGCTTTAAGCCTTGCTACTGGTGCATATGTTTCATCATAATCTATTATTTCTTCTTGGAAATAATCTTTAACAACCAGTCTAGCTTTGTTCCTCGTAACAATGCCATCTTCATCAAGTTTATTTCTGAATACCCACTTTGTGCCAATTATAGACTTATTCTTTGCCCTTTGTACCAGCTTCCAAACTTTCTGTGTTTCAAGTTGATTGAGTTCTTCTTATATTGCAATAACCTAATCTGGATCTTCCAGAGTTTCTTCAACTTTCTTAGGTTCTATCTCGGAGAGGAAACCAGAGAATAAACATTCACTCTGCGAATCACGTCTAGTTTGAACTCTAGCATCTGGATCTCCTAGAATTAACTCAAAGAGGTGATCTCTACTCCACACCCTGTGTCTAGGCAGATTTTCTCTAGATGATTCAACATGTTTGTCATTATAGTGCTGAGTTCTATTAGTAGATCTTTCAGTTGCTCCCCTTGAGCTGCTGATGGGTTGAGAATGAGATTCTCTGCCACTACTAGTAGTTTCTGTGAATCTTCCACTGTTTCCACTATCAGGGTCAGAATCATCAATGTTGTTATTCTCAATTGGTGCTTAATTTAATATTGTAGCTTCAGGTTCTTCTTCACCTTCATCTGAGTTCAAATTTTCAAACTGCAGAGTTTCAGTGTTATCTGTTCTTTGTAGACTTGGGAGCTTGAGATCATCAAGAGTTACATTCATGTTTTCAATGACCTTCTTGTGTTTAATAACATAAACCCTGTACACTTTAGATTGCAGAGAGTAGCCAAGAAATATGCCTTCATGAGCTCTGGATTCAAACTTTCCAAGATGCTCATCATCTTTCAGTAAAAAGTACTTTGCTCCAAACACATGAAAGTACTTCAGTATTGGTTTCTTGTTTGCTATTAACTCATATAGAGTCTTGTCACGATCTTTATTAATTAGGGTTCAATTTTAAGTATAGCAAGCTGTGTTGACTGCTTCAGCCCAAACGAATAGAGGTAACTTAGCTTCATTCATCATTATTCTTGCTACTTCAACTAAGGTTCTATTCTTCCTTTCTACTACTCCATTTTGTTGTGGACTTCTAGGCGCTAAATATTTTCTTGAAATTCCTTTCTCAATACAGAAATCATTTAGAGTTACATTTCTGAATTCTGTTTCATTGCCAGACCTTATTTTCCTGACATGCAAATCAGCTTCTAACTTTATCTTCTTTATGTGATCAATAATTATTTGAGGGGCTTCATCTTTTGAGGCTAGAAGCAGCACCCACGTGTACTTAGAGTAGTCATCGATGATTACTAGTACATATCATTTCCTTGACATAGACATGATATTGACTGGACCAAATAAATCCATATGAAGAAGTTACAGTGGTTTAGTAATGTCTACTAAGACTTTGCTTCAGTGAGATGCTTTCTTTGACTTCCCTTTTTCACATGCTTCACACAACCATTCTTGATAGAATTCCATCTCAGGTAAACCTCTAACCAATTCCCTCTTAACTAAAGAGTTCATTGCTTTGAAGTTCAGGTGTGATAGTTTCTTATGCCATAACCAATTGTCCTCTGTTGAGGCTTTGCTGTAAAAACAAGTCAACCACAAATAGATTTCCTTTTCTCACTCCTTGAAGAGCAAGGCTTAACATATTTCCTGTTTTGGATTGCACATCCTTCCTTGTCGAAAGTTACTTTGTATGTCAGTGAACTGACTGATACTTAGGAGGTTGTGCTTTAATCCATCTACAAGAGAGATATTTTCAATGATAACATTGCCAATTTCTAAATTGCCATATCCTGTTGTGAATCTATTGATGTTATCTCCAAAGGTCACTATTGGGCCAACTTTCTCAATCACATATGATGGCAGGGCTTTATCACCAGTATTTTGCCTAGAACAGCCGTTGTCGAGAATCCACATGACACGTTTTTTCTTTGCTATATCCTGCTACCACAAATTGATTACTTTTTCTATGGCAACCAAATTTGATTGGGTCCAAGAGGCTTAGATAATTTAACAGATTTAGTTGCAGAAATTTTCTTGTCCTTGTCTTTCTCATTGACTGTGCCCTTGTCCTTTGGTTTTGCCTTGACAGGTGTGTCTTTAGACTAAGGGACATGAACTTCCTTCCTAGACTTAGGAGGACTAGCAGTCTTGGCCCTAACATGCTTTCTATTCATGTTTACATCTGTATTAATGCAAGTACTAGATGATGCATTCATCAAGTTTATGTATGCAGACATGATGTTGAAAGCACATGGCATACATCCTACTTTACCGCATGGTTGATGAAGGATAGACATGGTAGACATAATAGGCATACTAGGAATTTTAGTTTTTACTATAATCTCTTTGCATGCATGCATAAGATGTCCAGTAGAATTACAATTATTAGAAACTTTCCTAGTAGCATTGGGAGAATATGCATAATCATTTTTCTTATTAATACCTATCTTGCAATTTATGTTAGCTTTCTTCTTTTCATTTTTGTTGCCTATTTCAGTTTTAAACTATTTCTTAGGTTCTTAAATTTTTACAGATTTTTTAGGCAACTTCTCTTTATCTTCTACCTTTTTCTTTTTATCCTCATCAAGGATTTTTTCTTTCATAGTGATTTGTTCTTCATTTATGGGTTCGATGACAAACTTCTTGTATAGGGGCTTAGGGACATTTTTTAACACATGTGGAATGTCTTGCTTTACAGGTCTTTCCTTGGCAATTAATTCCTGGTATCTTTCCTGCCTTCTTATCATAGTTAAATCCTATTCCAGTTTTTTGACCTATGACCTGTTTATCTATTGTCTCCTAAACAAGATTAACAGATTTCTTATATGCCTGAAGTTTTAACTCTAACTCAGAAATTTTATTCCTAAGTGCAGTTTCTACTTCTTGGTTGCATTTGTCTCTATTCTGTAGATACTCTACCTTCTGTCCAAGATCTTCTAAATTAATACATGCAAGTTCTAGTTCTTCATTTCTAGCCTCTAGCATTTTATTCCTTAGAACTAGTTTAACATTTTCTTCTTCTGATGGTAACATGCTTGTGTGTATATTAAACATTTCTACACTAAGATCTTCTACAGTTTTGTTGTAATCAGAATTAGACATTTTAACTGTGGAAAGAAATGATACCTTTGATGACTGAGGTGATACCTCTGAAGAGTCTGCCATAAGTGTAACATTTCCATATGTCTCTTCTTCATCATTATCATAATCATCCCAGCTTTTTCCCTTGGCTATATAAGCTCTACCCTGATGCTTCTTTACCAGAGCATCATACTTTTGTTTCAGTTCATCATACAACTCCTTTCTCTCATTTCTTTGCTTCGGCTTCCGACATTCTATAGAAAAATGTACGGGTTCATTGCAGTTGTAGCACTTAAACTTGCTATGGTCTACCATTCCTGTCTTGTAACCTCCTTTGCTAAAAGACCCTGAACATGAACCATCACGGTTATTGTTTCTTAAGATGGAACCACTATAACTTGAGTTACTCATGAACTTGAACTTAGGGTTCCTCCTAGACATGAGGTTTTTGAACTTCCCTACCATATAGGCCATTATCATGTTTTCTAATTGTTCAAGTTCTTCTTTTGTGTAGAAGTCATCTTCATCACCTACTTGAGCATTTTCTATAAATTCAGCTTCTAGAATCTCCTTTTTCTCAGTTACAGGCTTTTCTGTGTTGGTCTCTATACTAGAGAAAAGTCATTTAGTAATTTATTGTATCTCTCAAAGACTTGAGTGATACTCTCTCTGGGTAGTGACTTGAATGCCTCATAGAGACAAGTCATTCAGTAATTTATTGTATCTCTCAAAGACTTGAGTGATACTCTCTCCGGGTAGTGACTTGAATGCCTCGTACTGAGATGTAAGAATATCTAATCTGTTTTTCTTCACTTCTGCAGTACCTTCCATTAAAAGATCAATGGTATCCCACATTTGTTTGGCACTAGTATGATTTATCACTTGATTCAGCATTGCAGTGTCCAGTGAATGTATTAGGATACATTGAAGATTATTATCCCATGCTACTCTTTCTTTATCAGTGCCAGTGTACTCTGAAGGCTCTTTTGGGATAAATCCTTGAGGAATCCGTTCTCCGTCATCTAATACTATTTCTGGTGTAAGCTTCTGACGAACATAGGGTCCATTTTCTAAAATCTCCATGTATTGAGAATTAGCTGATTTCATGAAAGTAGACATCTTCTTCTTCTATAAAATGTATTCATTTTGTCAAAGGTTGGGATTTTATGCTACTAAGTTTTTGAGTACTCATGGTGAAAGGCATAGGTGTACTAACTTGTAACACTTAATTACTATGTAACTCAACTAAGTAAAAGATAAAACAACAGCAAAACAAGAGAAACTGAAGAAGCACGTGGAATCAATCAACTGAAGAAATGGTAATGATACTTGGTAACTACAAGTAATTAATTTGGTTAATCAAGGATGCCTGAGTTAGAAGAAGTTCAATCTCAGTATTGCTCATGCCCTAACTTAACTAATGGAAAATCAAATTAATGACAAAGAAGTATCAAGAAGACCAAAGTGATTTCATGTGATGAATCTCAACAACTGGATAATGTAAAGGTTAATCAACAAATGAGAACTGACATTCAGAAGCAAGAACCCCTACAAGACTAGTCACTTATGAACCAGACCGTTGCATCAAGTGTCAGGACATTGGAGGCAAGTTCATGTTAGTAATAGAAGATCTCATTTGAATTGAGTGAGGAAAAGAAATTGAAGAAGCTAGGGAAACTTGCTCATAAAGGTTAATCCACAATTGGTCACTAAAGAAAGTCAACATTCGATGAGTGCATATTTGCCAAGGTAAATGTCGATCCACAGCAGATCGAGATGCGGATCGAGATTGAAAATTAAAGATAAACATTGCAAAGGCAAATCTCGATCCACGGCAGATCGAGATCGAGATCGAGATCTTCATAGATCGAGATCGAGATTCTCCCAAATCGAGATCGAGATCGAGATCGAGATCTTCATAGATCGAGATCGAGATTCTCCCAGATCTAGATCGAGATTTTCACAGATCGAGATCGAGATGGGTCCAGGCGAAGATTGAGATGCGGGTAGATATGTAACATTTAATGTTCAAGGGACAAGTGACTTATTGTGAACGGTTGATCCAGAGTTGTTGGGAAAGTACTTTTTGTTGTCGAAGTCCTGATTGGGCCACTTACACAAAAAGGACAAGATCAAGACTACATGACATTATAAAAGCAGCACTTTATTTTTATTAGCAAAGAGACTTTATCTCTGTATTTTCAACGATATATTAAAAAGAGAGAGCATTTACTGTAAAACAATAGTGAGAGAGAGGATCAGTTGAATCTAGCTTTAATTGCTGTATTTATTGTTCAACTGATCATGATGCCTTTATGAATGTTGTAGCAAATCTTTCAATGAATATAATGATATATTCTTGAAATTATGTGTCATCATTTATTACCTGCATATTTATACATTCTCTCATTTTTCGAAACAGTTGTATTCACCCCCCCTCTACAAACACTTTGGACCTAACAATTGGTATCAGAGCTCCTGTTAAACACATCTAACAGAGATCTTACTATGTTGTTTGAGTTGGTTCTTGAAAATCCCAGATCTAATTTTTCTTGAAGTTTGTGCCGAAAAGTTTTTATTTGTTTCTTCCTGGAAAAGTCATAGATCTAAAAAGTTCTAAGTAATGGTGTAAGGAATTTTTGTACAACATTCCAAAACATTGTACTTTAGAGCTTTGTGGGTTTTCTTGTGGTCAAAAATATGGTTATAAAAGAATATTTGATTGGTTGACTAGGGAACTTGAATCAACTGTTTGGTTGAACAAAAAGAACAAATTCGAACTACTGTCAACTAGATAGTGGACAACTTTTTGTTTGGACTTGGAAGACTGGTGGACCCTGCTACAGTTCCTGTGATTAGAACTAACTTGCTTGAATCTTAAGTGCAAAATCCATTGGATATTAAGTGTTGGATATTTAAAATGAGATAATTAATTTTTCAAGTAAATACAATTTATTGTAATTTGAAAAGTGTATTATCTTAATTTTAAACTTTATTAAAATGGCCGCCGCACACAGATTTAAGATACCTCCGTTTGATGCACAACATTATGACGAATGGACCGGAAGGATGAGAGCTTACCTTGAATCAATAAACAAGGTATACTTGAGAATATTGGAAAACGGTCCATACATACCCATGAAAATTGAGCCAGAGCGAATGGAAGGAGGGATACTAATACCATCCCGGTCTGTTCCTAAAGAGGAAATGGAGTTTTCAGACGCAGATAAAGAATTGGTTGGTATGGATGCGTCGTTACGCAACGTCATAATTGAATCCCTAAACTCAGAGTACTATGTTCAGATAAAGGGATTAAAAACAGCTAAATCCATGTGGGATAAACTGGTTGTGGTGATGGAGGGGACCGAGGAAGTTAGAGATAATCACAAACGCATTCTGATATCTGAATATGAATCATTCAGATGCGAACAAGGAGAAAGCGTAGCGGATGTTTACAAACGTTACAGTAAATTGCTTATCGAGCTGAGTATAAGAGATAAAGTCTATCCACTAGCAGATTCAAATATCAAGTTTCTCTTGAATTTGCCTAAACATCTGGAACACAGGATCACTGCCATTCGAGAGTCAAGAGACTTGAAAAATACTTCTCTCGAAAAGCTGTATGGTGTTTTGAAGACCTACGAGCTGGAGCAGGAACAAAATGACAAGAGAAGATCCTACAATAGTAAAGAACACAAAGCGGTAAGTGAGTCTGGACTTGTAGCTGAAGAGTCTGCTGTAAAGGCACTTGCAGCTGTCTCATTGAAAACTGCTAATCCTGAAAGGGTGGTATTAGACATTGAAGATCCATCCGAAGAAAGTGAGGATGAATACTATACCCTTGAAGAGCTGGACAAATTAGAAGACAAGTCATATGCTTGTATTGCTCGAGAATTTGCTCATATCAGCTTCAGGAAGCAAAGAAGAGGTAAAGGACGATTTGGTAGTTCTTTCAGCCGAAGAGGCAGCAGTAGCAGCAGAGGCAGTAGTGTAAGTGGTAGGGGAAGTTGCAGCGGTCGAGGTAGCACATCTGGTAGTGGCTACAGACCTAACCTGGTAGACAAGAACAAGTTCAGATGCTACAACTGCAATGAATTGGGGCACTTCGCAACAGAGTGCAAGAAGCCCAAGTACGTTCATCCCAAGGAAACCTATGCTGATCTGAAAAAGAAATATGATGCCTTGGTTAGCAAGCAACAGAAGGGAAGCCGGGCTTATGTAGTGACTGAAGGGAAGGGTTGGGACGAGTCTGATGAAGATGAAGATCAGGAGCTATGCAACTTCGCTTTAATGGCAAAATCTTCAGAACAATCAGAGGTACCAATTCTAACCGTAAATGAAATGTCTATTCCTGAGTACCAAAATGAATTAGCTGCCATGACTAAAGACATGTACAATCTCCAACTAAATCTAATTGCTGTTAATGAGGAAAATGCTAAACTCTCCCTTAAGAATAGACTTCTCAAGGCCAGGGTAGAGGAATTAGAATCAGGAGAAAGTAAAGAAAGGCAGTTAATGAATCAGGTAGAGGTTTTAGAACACAAGCTTAAGATTAGGGAAGACCTTAACGAAGAACTTAAAAATGAATTAGCTTAGCTTAAAATAACATTTCAATCTTTTAAAGAAGCCGCTAATAAAGTGTTTGTAGAAAGGGACATGTACATGAAACTGGCAGGCAAGAGTAAAAATGAAAAAGTAAACATAGGACTTGACTACACACAGAAAAAGAAAAATAGGGCTGCTGAGTTGTTAGAGCCAGTGTTAGTCAAAGAAGATGTGCCTGAGGTTTTAGTGGATGTTAGAAAACCTATCTTTAAGCATTTTGAGCCCAGGACCATAGATCCTGTTGCTACTAAAATTGAACAAGAGATTAAAATTGAAAGAGATTCAGAAGAAAAAGTAGTAGGACCTACAACTTCTAAGAGAGCGAGTAAGATTGCTTATGCTAAGAGAGGTGTAGGAACCAAGGAGGCTAAGACGGTGTCATATAAACAATGGGTAGCAGGGTCAGACCAAATGAAAGCACCTGTAAAGGCAGTTAAAACTGAACCTGCATCTGTATCTACATCTACACGAGCTAGAAAGGCATGCTATATCTGTAATCAAACTGATCATTTGTCTTACTATTGCCCGTTCTATGTAGAGGAAGAAAAATCTGTTGGTTGTAATACCATGCCTGCAACTACTGCTTTGCCTAACATGTATGCAAATCATGCCAAATGCAATAATCCTAATTGTATGCCATGTGCTGTAAACATCATGCATGCTTATTTTAATTTGATGCATCTGTTGTTGGAACAAAATGGGTATTCAGAAACAAGCTGGATGAAGACGGACTTGTAACACGAAATAAAGCTCGCCTGGTTGCTAAGGGTTATACTCAAAGAGAAGGAATTGATTATGATGAAACCTATGCACCAGTAGCAAGGCTAGAAGCAGTAAGGATGTTCTTGGCATTCGCAGCACATCATGGTTTTAAAGTCTATCAAATGGATGTCAAGAGTGCATTCTTAAACGGTGAACTGGATGAAGAGGTGTATGTCGAGCAACCTCCCGGGTTTATCGACAGCAAATATTGTGATTATGTTTATCGACTCTTCAAATCAGTATATGGCCTTAAGCAGTCTCCGCGAAAGTGGTATGAAACTCTGTCAGACTTCTTATTAGAAAGTGGTTTCACCAGAGGAGTAATCGACAAGACGCTTTTCTACAAGAAATGCAAAGATGATCTAATAATGGTGCAAGTATATGTGGATGACATTATCTTTGGGTCTGCAAATGAGAAGCTGTGTGCTAAATTCGCAAAGTTAATGCAATCAAGGTATGAGATGAGCATGATGGGAGAACTGACGTTCTTTCTGGGTATTCAAGTTAGTCAGAAGAAGGACGGGATATTTATTTGTCAGACCAAGTACATTCATGATCTACTGAAGAAGTATGGTCTCCAAGATGTATCACAAGCTAAGACTCCTATGGCAACAGCCACGAAGCTTGACGAGGATAAAACGGGTAAACCTGTAGACATCTCAAGCTATCGAGGTATGATCGGCTCTCTTTTGTATTTAACTGCTAGCAGACCTGATATTATGTTCTCTACATGCTTATGTGCAAGGTTTCAAGCGGATCCTAGAGAGTCACATCTCATAGCCGTAAAGCGTATTTTTAGGTATCTCAAGGGAATATCAAATCTCGGGATTTGGTACCCAAGAGATACAGGGTTTAATCTTGTTGGCTATTCGGATTCAGATTACGCAGGTTGTAGAATAGATAGGAAGAGCACTTCAGGAAGCTGTCAGTTCCTTGGAAGAAGGTTGGTGTCTTGGCAAAGCAAGAAACAACAAATAGTATCTACCTCAACAGCTGAAGCAGAATATATTGCTGCTGGAAGCTGTGTGGCCTAGATACTGTGGATGAAGAACCAACTCAAGGACTACGGTGTGGAAGTATCTAAGATTCCTATCATGTGTGATAACACAAGTGCTATTGCAATGACCAACAATCCTGTGGATCACTCCAGGACCAAGCACATTGACATCAGGTATCATTTTATTAGAGAGCATGTAGAAAATGGAACTGTAGAGTTGCATTTTGTGTCTACTGAACGTTAAATAGCAGATATATTCACTAAACCTCTAGACGAATCAACATTTTCTAGATTGGTTGGTGAATTGGGGATGCTTAACACCTGTTAGTTTTGCTACCCATCTGTTATAATTCAGTTTGTGTACATATTATTGTTGCTCTTGAATATTCATAAGAAATAATGTGTACTTAATTTCATAAATGTATGTGTTGCATGACAAAAGGGGTTAGAAAGTTTCATGATATTAATCTTGTGCTGATCTGTATATCTATATGATTAATGTCTAATGGAGTAATGGAAAATTTTCTAAGGCAAATCTCGATCTGGTTCTGGATCGAGATCGAGATCGACTTGTGAAAATTGCTTAAAAAACTATCAAGGTACATCTCGATCTATCCACATCGAGATGTAGATCGAGATGCAGATCGAGATCGACATCGAGATCGACATCGAGATGTAGATCGAGATGCGGATCGAGATCGACATCAAGATCGACATCTAGATGAGGATCGAGATGCGGATCTCGAGATCGAGATGTGACTTGTCCTTTCAGTTCTTTTTAAGCGTGCCTATATATATATATTATAGCATTAAAAAAAAAGGGGGCTGTTCATTATTTACATTAACTTTCTTTCTCTCGTTCAAAAGCTTAAGCTCTTCATATACACACGCGTATACATACATTACCAGAATTCTTTTCCCTGCCATTACATCAAGTTTTCTTGTGATTTTCTTAAACAAAAATCACTAACTGTTACTTGAAAGCATCAATAACTAAAACGAAACTCTGCTAAAATTTTGTTTAAAACTGTTGAACTTCTTGCGTTGTTTTTAACGTCATTACTGTTCTTGCAAATAGTTCTTTAGTTTTCTTTTCATTCGAGTGAGTTTGTTTTTTTTGTTTCGTGCTTTCTTATTCTTAAGTTCATTTGTGTTCTTGAGTGAAATAGTTGTGAGTACTACTGTTTAATCCTTAAAGTGCAACTTTACCGCCGTGTTTGTGGTTTTCCGGAAAAATAATTTATTTTGTAACGGCTGTTCACTTTAATTTTCGAAAACTCAACCGTCAATCTTTAGTGGAGAGTTAAGTGGTCATTAGTGGGGAAGTTAATTTGTTTTAATTCGTGTCACTAATTACGTGGGGTAATTAGTGGGGTTCGTGTATGTTTTTTTTGTTTGTTTAAATTTAGAACTTGTTCTCTAAAATTTCCATTGCAAAACCATTTCAGAACATTTCTTTTCTCAAACACAAATTTAAAATGGCAAACCCAAATTTCACAATTCCTAAGACCAACTTTGTTAATCTCTCTGCTGATCGAGCAACTGGTAGATTTATTCACTACCAGTTCTGGATTGAATCCCTCAACAACACATCAATCATAAGTCATGCTTTAACCGCCTCTCCCATCCTGAATGTCGAAGCCCTTCAAGCTGCTTACTCAACACTAGAGATTCAGGGTGGAAAAGCAAATCCAACAGGCCTATCCTTTACTATTTGTGGTGCCAAATATGAAGTCAGTCTGCGGAAGTTCAATGAGTTACTCGGGCTTTCTACAGAAGATTATGCTCCGGAACCCACTATGGAGGATATGTTGCAATTATTCACGGAGATAGGTTGTCGCCCTCCCACGGGTCCTATCAAGGTAACAAAGGTTAACACCGGTATGCTACCAGCTGAGTGGGATTATGTAGTTCAAGCAATTCAACGCTGCATGTTCCCAAAGGACAAAGACTACATGCCAATGAACAACAGCTGCCGGGTAATACTATATGGAGTGGCAAACAACAGGAAGGTGAATGTGGGCAAACATCTGTTGATTCAGTTGCTTGAGAGGTGGGCATTGGAGAAGAATGCATCTAGGAATCCGGAAGATGGTCCAGTCAAATGTTGGATGCCAAGATTTCTTCAGATGGTTCTGGATGATGTCCTTTCAGAGGAACACAGAAGAGTATTTCAAGGCTCTGAAAGGATGGCATGTTTTGATATGACTCTAAAGAGTATCTCCACCATGGAAACCCAGCAAAAGTCCAGACTTTTTGAGTTGCGCCTGACTCCGTACTTCCAGGATCTGCAAGATGAGTATGCTAGGAGGCATGCTTCTCAGTTTACTGCAGTAGAAGCTGAGAGTAGCGGTAACGAAGCTGAAGGTGGAGATCAAGTGCCTAGAAATTTGGAAGAAGCAGGTATGGATGTTGACATGGCTGAGGCAAATGTTGCAGAATCTGGAGCTGACAAGGATGACGATCTTCTGAGTCAGGTACCTATTCTTGCTGATCTTGATCAATCATCAATTCAACCTGTTTTCTACAGCCGTGGGCCTGAAAACCCCCAGCCTCTATCCCAGGCTGCAAGCCCTTCTGTTCATAAACGTTCAGCCAGCCCTAAAACTGGTGATAAAAGGAAGGCAAGCTTATCTAAGTCGAGTGATTCGAGTGGAGGGAGTGTAGGAGTTGAGAGAATAGTCACTTCAGCAGCACTACCACCTCCAAAGAAGCAAAAGGTGGATTCAAACCCAGTGGCAACTGCACAACCTGTTAAGGCTAGTTCACCTCTCACAGCCACCACACCTCACGCTGGTGGCTCTCCTCTACAAAACATTCCAACACATTCGCACTCGCCTAGGCATGTTGGTGAAAGTCAAGGAGAGAGTCAGGGCTCTTTGAGCAATTTCTCGGAAGGGGAATGGCAAACTGAGACTAGCACTTCTGATGCTAGGATCTCAGGAAGTTTTAATGCGGAAGAGTCTGTCGAATCCAGTACGGATGACTCTTCCTCATCTAAATCAGAAAACAAGTTGCTCGCAGAGCAACGACATCTGGTGACTGGTGGGTCTACGCCTCCAGAACAGCCCAGCGAACCAGAAAAGGTTCTTGGTGGACAAGGGGATGACATGGTCATAACGCCATCTCCTAACGTAGACACAGCGCTTAAAGGTTCAGTCTCACTGACCGATATCGCCGACCAACTCACCGCTAGTCCCCAGCGATTAGTGGATGAGGCTCTAGTACTGTTAGGCTCTAAACACGAGGGAGAGACAGGGAGAGTAGATCCCTTCTTTTTAGGGATCTTGAGTGAAACAGAACCCGGCGAGAGTAAACAGTTTAACCCAAGCCAAACACCGTCCCCCAAATTGCAGGATCTATTGAAGAAAGTGGAGGCTTTGGAGGCTGGAGTTGCTGGTGTTACTGCTGCTGTCTCTTCTCACTCTAGAAGATTGGAGGTTGGAGCTCAGTTCATGGAGAACCTAATTGCCGTCCAAAATCAAATGATTGACAAGATAAACAATCTTGGATTGGCACAGGTGGAGGTTGGGAGGTCAGTAGATGATGTCACTCATGGCATGTCTCAGGTCTGGACGAAGCTGAATGAACTACTTGATGCTGTCTTTGGACGTAACAGGGCTGGACCTGGTCCTTCAACCGGTGGTGGTGACGATAATAATGATGATGATGCTCCTGATGAGGATAACACACCTAAGGGGGAGAAGGAGGATCAGGGTCTGAAAAAGCTGACTAGTAAGGGTCCGGTGATCGAGTCCTCAAACAAATCTGGTGAAAAGGTGGAGGAGGCTCAACCGGCTCCTAAGGACAAAGGCAAGCAGAAGATGGTAGTTGAAGAAGAAGCTGAAAAAGAAACACCTCTTGTCGATGTATTTATGGGAGACTTTATTGAAGATTCTGATGAGGATGAGATGGATGTAGAAGCTTTAGTGGCAAGGAGGTCGAGACTCGAGCAACGGGCAAAAGAGTGGGAACAAGAAAGAGGTCTAAATCCTGGCGGATCCGGCGCAGGAGTTGCAGGTGATGCAGGAGACCACTCGGTTGCTGACGAGCATGTGCCAGAAGAAGAAGTTGATGAAGAGGAGATGCAAGGAGAGATTTTCAGGGAAGCCAGAGAAAGAGTAAATGAAGAAGTGCTACAAGGGATAGTTGAAAAAGAACTAATGGCAAAGGAGAAGAGAGCGGCTCAGAAAACTCAGCATAAGTATGAAATGAAAAAGATCAAAGATCCTAAGGTCCAGGCTGACATAAGGAGGGAAGGTCCCGAGTGGGACAAGGCTAGAGAAGCCCTAGCTGGACCAAGAGCCTATGCTCATGACTCGAAAGATTGAGCTTTCTTCTTCATAAGCTAGAAAATCTAAACCCTGGGCTGCTGAATTATCTAAATTGTATAAGACAGGGATGCACCTCCGTACAAGTCATATTCAAGGAGAAGGCATGGAATCTGATGATCACTTGGACACCCATAACAAAAATCGGGCCGTGTATGGTCGATGAAGCTTTCTTCCATGAAAGGGGTGCAAGTGAACTGGTAGAATTCGCTCACAAGATAGACACCTCTGTCAAGACTGGAGTGCTGTTTAAGGAGAAATTGTTGAAGATGGCTGAAGACAGAGGGGTTGACATTATTCTAAATCCCTACCAGATCAGATATGTCCATGACAAGGTCTTGAGGATCGTAAATCTGCATGACTCGAAACTAACTCCGAGCGGAAATGTGCTGAAGGCAGTTGCAAAGCTAGTCCTCTCTAAGGGTTTTCTAACAAAGGAAAAGAAACTGGTGGCTAAGGACTTGGAGAAGCTGATAAGAAGGCAAGACGCTAGATACAAGTTGCTTGAAGCTACACTACCAGTGGTTAAGAAGGAACCTGAAGACTATGCATTCGAGCAGCAAGACGAGGCAATAAGGGAGCATGTGCAGAGATACGGAGATCCAAGAATAGACATTCCAGAAGAAGGGGAAATAAGGGAGGAAGCTAGTACAGTGGTTAGTGCAAATGTCAAGTTTGTCAAGAGCAAAGCTGAGAATGAGAATGATCTGCTGATCTATACAGACAAGCATCAAGTGGAAACCATCATTGAAATCAAGTATGACATCTTTGCAGAACACAGTCATGAAACATTGTGTATCATAAGGGAATTGATTGATGAGATGGATGATGTTGACGATTTTGATCAGGATTATCTAAGGGTCACATTTGATAATTTCTGTAAGAGAAGAAAACAGCTTGACATTCAGAGGCTACAGCAATGCACCACCGCTATCGTCATTGGATACCCAAAGCAGCTGGTTATAAGGAAGAAAGGGGAAAAGGGGTATCCTGACAAAGTCACGAAGCTGAGGTTTGAAGACATTCCCACGAAGCTTACCACTCGCAGCATGGTTGAAAGGTGGTTGAGGTTGTTTCGAGATCACAAGATCAGAAATCATGTGGAAGCAGAAGGACTTAATCTTTTCAAGAAAAGAATGGATGAAGTCTGCAACCCTGAGTTCATGAAGAAAGAAAAAGCAGCCAAGAAGAAAGCTCGTGAGGAAGAGGAGCGCAAGAAATCAAAGTTTTAATGTATTATGCTTGTAATGTTTCTTTGCGTTGTAATTTGTTTTCTTGTTTTCCTGCATTGTAAATATATATTATCTGTTTTCTTGTGTAGTGTAAGGTAGAAGTTAGTTAGCTAAGTGTCTTGAAACTGGTTTATATTAGGCGTCAATTATTTCGCGAAATTCGGCGGTGGTAATACTGCTAAAAGGACTTCAGAAGGATAATTGAAGATTGAGTGGACCATGCTCTTAAAGTACATAGAGAAAATCTCTAGAAGAGCATGAAGCCATTTAATCGAGCCAACAGGTGTCCAATTTTGGCACTTGAAGTATCAGTAATAGACATGAAGTTAATTAATCAAGCCAAGCATTATGCAAGTTGACATGATCTTTTATGAATGTTATTTTATCTTTTTCAGTCCCTAGTTAGTTGAGTTATCCTCATTGTGAATTTGGTTGTCATTGTTAGACAATCAAATAGGGGGAGATTGAAAGGCATAGGTGTACTAACTTGTAACACTTAATTACTATGTAATTCAACTAAGTAAAAGATAAAACAACAGCAAAACAAGAGAAACTGAAGAAGCACGTGGAATCAATCAACTGAAGAAATGGTAATGATACTTGGTAACTACAAGTAATTAATTTGGTTAATCAAGGATGCCTGAGTTAGAAGAAGTTCAATCTCAGTATTGCTCATGCCCTAACTTAACTAATGGAAAATCAAATTAATGACAAAGAAGTATCAAGAAGACCAAAGTGATTTCATGTGATGAATCTCAACAACTGGATAATGTAAAGGTTAATCAACAAATGAGAACTGACATTCAGAAGCAAGAACCCCTACAAGACTAGTCACTTATGAACCAGACCGTTGCATCAAGTGTCAGGACATTGGAGGCAAGTTCATGTCAGTAATAGAAGATCTCATTTGAATTGAGTGAGGAAAAGAAATTGAAGAAGCTAGGGAAACTTGCTCATAAAGGTTAATCCACAATTGGTCACTAAAGAAAGTCAACATTCGATGAGTGCATATTTGCCAAGGCAAATGTCGATCCACAGCAGATCGAGATGCGGATCGAGATTGAAAATTAAAGATAAACATTGCAAAGGCAAATCTCGATCCACGGTAGATCGAGATCGAGATCGAGATCTTCATAGATCGAGATCGAGATTCTCCCAGATCGAGATCGAGATCTTCATAGATCGAGATCGAGATTCTCCCAGATCGAGATCGAGATTTTCACAGATCGAGATCAAGATGGGTCCAGGCGAAGATCGAGATGCGGGTAGATATGTAACATTTAATGTTCAATGGACAAGTGGCTTATTGTGAACGGTTGATCCAGAGTTGTTGGGAAAGTACTTTTTGTTGTCGAAGTCCTGATTGGGCCACTTACACAAAAAGGACAAGATCGAGACTACATGACGTTATAAAAGCAGCACTTTGTTTTTATTAGCAAAGAGACTTTATCTCTGTATTTTCAACGATATATTAAAAAGAGAGAGCATTTACTGTAAAACAATAGTGAGAGAGAGGATCAGTTGAATCTAGCTTTAATTGCTGTATTTATTGTTCAACTGATCATGATGCCTTTATGAATGTTGTAGCAAATCTTTCAATGAATATAATGATATATTCTTGAAATTCTGTGTCATCATTTATTACCTGCATATTTATACATTCTCTCATTTTTCGAAACAGTTGTATTCACTCCCCCCCTCTACAACACTTTGGACCTAACACATGGTTACGAAGAATTTTAAATCTCAAGAAATAATTAATTTCTTAAAAATTAAAATCAATTCGAATAAAAACTAAATTTTAAGAAATAAAATTTTAATTCGAATTCTTAACGATTGATAGCCTTTTAAAAAATAGTGGATTTAAAATCTTTAAAAAATTAGAAATTAAATTTTCTTTAAAAATAAAGAAATTTCAACATAAATTTTTCTAGATCTAAAAATCCACTTTTTCGAAAAACTATTTTTGGATCTTGATTTGTATTTTCAATCAACAAGCTTTGATACCAATTGTTAGGTCCAAACTATCGTAGAAGGGGGGGGGGTTGAATAGATATTGGTAGTTTTTCATTTTGGTTCGTGTTTATAGATCTGTTCTTGGTGAGCAATAAATACAGCAGTTACAACTTTAAACAACAAGAACAAACTTCCGGAATATACTTTATATTATATAAACCCAAGGTACTACACTCTCACACAAATGTATGAGCTATAATGAATCTCACAACAAGAAATAAACATGAGCTTTAATGGTTATCTATTTTTTCTTTGTTTCTCACTAATTTGTATCTCTTTCTGTATGTTGTGTTCTGATTACATCAAAATGAAAATACATTTGCTTTATATATAGTCTTTTCAATAAAGTGAAGTACAATACTAAGTGTTGACTAATTCTTCTTATGTGTTGACTTGAGTTGACCCTTGGATAATTTTCTATGTGTCAAAGAGTATTGCCTTGTATACTATACTAGAAAAATAATCCAGTTTTATTAGAAGTTGAAGTGTCAAATCCTAGCTTCATGTATGCTTGTCTTAGTCATTTTGAGGATATTCAAACATGTATCGAATTATTTGGCCTTGTATACACATGTGTCGAATTCTTTGCCTTTGTATACACATGTATCGAATTCCTTGCACTCTTGTAGAACTTAGAATCTTTCTGACCCACTAGGACATCATGTGTCGAAAATGGTTCCCATGTATAACTCATGTGTCGAATTTCATGCCTTGGAATAATTATGAACCCATGTGTCGATTTTACCATGGTGTACTTGCCTTAATAGTATTTTCTAAGTGTCAAATTCTTATGTGTCGAATTCCTATGTGTCGAATTCTACACACATAAGGTTAACACTTAGTTTCTTTTTGACATTCAAAGGCTATGTTTCGATTTCTTCTACTATGCACTTCTTGAATTTGATTCTTTTGGCTTGCATACTTGGCTTCTGTCAATTATTCTTGTATATTGAATGTGTTAATAAAAATCTTTGTGCTGACACTTAATGCGATGGTCTGGTTCACAAGTGACTAACACTGCATTGATCTTCATATTCTCCATCAAATCAATTTGCATGATTGTTGCATTTCTTCATTGCTTCTTGTCTTCACTGAAATCGTTTGGCACTAACTGCTTGATCTTTAATACTTTTCTGAAACATTGAATCACTTATTCTTCAATGAGGCTTGATCATAATAATGAACTTCTTTCAGTGATCTTCAATATTCCATCAAACATCTTGATACATGTAGTTGCCTGTTCTTCATTGTAGATTCATATGATTACCTTAATATTATTTACCAGTCATTTACTTTTAGTTGAGTTACAGATCCTCGATTACATTGTAAGTTACATTATTCTTTACATGAAGATTAAATTATGAAGAGGATGACACGACACATGCCTTGAGTTTAATCTATAATATTAAGATTAAAAGGATTATATTACATTGTACATTATTCACGAAAGACTCAATCGAATCACTGATTTATTTATTATTACTTGGATAACAATGATGTATTATTAGATGGCGCTCATTGTTTATAATTTTATTTTTGGATAAAGTTATTGCCAACGTAATAATAACCTAAAGTGGAACACATAAAGAATACATGAAGAAGAATTAATAGTAATTCAAATTTATTTTATATATTAATTAAGTTGGTCTTAATTAATAAAATTGGAAATTTGAATTAATTTATAATTCAAATTATATTTTAATATTAATTAAGTTTGACTTAATTAGTTACTTAAATTAAAATTAAAATTTTAAATAAATTTATTAAATATAAGGCCCAATAAGATGATGGGCTAAAAAATTTGTTTATTTCCTCTATAAATACATCTCTTTCTCTTGGAGTTAACCTAATTCAGTTTTGGGAAAACCCTAGCCGCATAGAGAGAGAGAGAGAGAGAGGTTGAGCGAAACAGCTTGGGTGCTAGTACATCCTTCATCCTTCGAAGATCAAGAAATTGTTGGTGTAGGTGCCCTAGAGGCAATACAATGTTTATTTTGATAAACCTTTATGTCAATTGATTATTCAATAAACATATTTATTATGACTTTAATTACTGCGATATATTTGTTAGCATAATAAATGTCCTTAGAATCATGATACACATTGTATAGTTTAGTACATGACTTGAACTTGAGATTATATAATATATCATATTCTTAAATGTCCCTAGTCGAGTATTATTATTATAGGACAATAATAATACATAAATAGACTAGTATGTTGTTTGACAGATAACCACATCTCATTGGTTATAAGTATGGGGATACTAAAGTCAACACATAGGTACATGCAGGAGTACATGGTACTGGACAGACCCACAATGAGATTCTTCATGTTTAATAAAGTCATAAGAAAGACTCACAGTGATAATGGTATAATGATCCTCTGACTTGAGATCATTATATTTTTATACGAGGATTAATATACTTTGACTACATTAAAAGTTACCTTTGACCGGGTAATGATAAAAGTGGACATCGGGTATATCATGAGTCGTATGAGAAATATGAATGATAGATAAAGGATTTAACCCTCCTATAATTAGGAGAGATATTATTGGCCTCTTGATTGAGTGAGACTATAAAATGCATGGCCGTGCTCAAATAATGATTTGTTTTCATAGTCTACTCATGGATCAAGTAAACCCGGATTAAATGTTGAAGAGGATGACTAAATACATGCCTCGAGTTTAATCTATAATATATATGGTTAAAAGGATTATATTACACGGAAACATTAATCACGAAAGGTTTTATCGAATCACGATTTAATTATTGTTTAATTGGGTAGCAATGATGTATTACTAGATGCCGCTCATTGTTTATAATTTTATTGGAGAATAAAATTATTGCCAATTAAATAATAGCTTATAGGGTCACACGCAAAGAGCACTTAGAGGAATAGTTAATTTAAATTATAGATTTAAATTAATTGATAATTATTTGAATTTTTATTATATTAATTAAGTGAGACTTAATTAATTAAGATAATATAAATTCAAATTAGAATTGTATTTCTGCCCATAATAATTAAGTATGACTTAGTTATTAATTAAATAATAAAATTCATTTTATTATTTTTCTAGACCTACATGGGTTAGGTTTTGCTGCTATGGGCCTGTTAACCAAACATTATAAATAGATAATGTAGGGTTAAGAGGAAGAACACGTTTTGATAGAAAAACCCTAGAAGAGGCAGCAAAGAGGCAGGAAGATAATTCGAATTATCAAAGGTTTGCTAGTACATCCACTCCGTAATCAAGATCGTGAGACGCTCTTGAAGGTGCTCGTGTGGATACCATAGAGGTGTTTTCGAGAAGAAGACACAAGTCGTGATAGCAAGGATCTCCGTTGAGTTCGTGACATTCAAGATCGTAATAGGTATGATTCGATTATCACCATAATCCGTCCAATCTTATACATGATCCTGCGTTAGGGTTCCGAAATTTTTCGTTATATTTACGTTTATCCGCTGCGTTTTATGCCTCGGAACCCAACAGAATTCGTGTGGATACCGTTAGAGCGTAGATCACGTGTTGCAGGATACGTGGTGATCGTATGAGCTTTGGACCTCCATAATCTCTATCTTTAATTCGTTAAAGCTTCAAAAGGAAATACATCTTGATCTCCGAATTAAATATTATGTTTTCGCATGGATCACGCAGAGAGTTTTGCTATTCTAATTTATTTTTCATGTTTATTCCGTTGTGTTGGTGCCATGAAACCCTATAATGGCATCAGAGCTACTTGCAAAATGTTTTAATTCGTTATATGTTTAAGTTTTTCGATGTATGTAAACATGTATATGATATGTCATGGCTATATGTTGATATATATGTTTTGTATGATTTTGAATATATGATATTCATGTAATGTATAATCATATGATGATTGTGTGTGTTGCTGTATGTATATGATACATGTTTGTTCTTATTATCAGAATCGTATTCGATACGAATTCTGAAACAGTTGCAGTAGATTTTCTGAAATCTGTGTCTAGTGTCCGATTTTCGCAAACGATATGTGTTTTCTGACTGCAATCGTGTCACTAAGCAATACTGAAAATTTTAACTTGGCATCTGTAAGCCCTTCGATGTCGGTACAGGCCCCAAAATGGTGATTTCTTATTTTCTGAAAATTATTTAATTTTCTGTAATTTTGCAATTTATTATATATGATTATATGATATGTTTATATAATCTGAGATAATATGTGTTATATGATAACATGGTGTATGGTTATGGCCTTAAGACCCATTAGTTAATGGTTTTCTTTATTTATGGTTTTAGTTTCTAAATATGACTTGCATGTCGTCTATTCATTGAAATTTGATTATCTCGAATGTAACTCGAGTTCTTCTTGTAATCTCATTAGAATGGTTTTTTTTTATTCAATGTAATTATCAATGAAGATTTGCAAGCAAAGAGATGATCTAAAAGGGGATGATGGAGCATATGAAGAATAAAGACTTGTAATAAATAGTATTTTTAAACCACCATAGACTGACTTTGATATTTTCATTAGCTTGGAAAGATCACATAGGATGGGGTCATAACCAAACACGTTTAATTTATGCACATTACATATATGTATATAATTACATGTATTGGTATGTATGCTTAGATATAATCGAGATGCATACTTAATATTGATTAATAATATATGTATTAGATATGACACCCATGCCATGTTTGCTTAAGAAAGATAAAATCTATAACGATTCAAGATTTTAAAATTGAATAAACGATCATGAGATTCATGTGTTTAGGAAACACTGTATTAAATAAAAAATTTCTTTTTCTGATATGGGGAGACTTTGTCCAAAGCGGATTATTAGTTTAATTCGTAAGAAAGTCAATTTTTAAGAGAGACCGGCTGTGACTTCTCCGATGAGATGGAAATCAATCCATTGACGAATATTGAAATGAATTATTTGATCAAGGAAAAATTAAGAATCACTTTATGATGGGATCATGATCGTTCATATAAATAATAAAATCCCTATATACATATTAAGTTAATCGGATGCCTTCCAATGTTTAATACGCATCAAGATCTAGATTGAGAATATGTGATAAGTAAGTGTACTTAGTTTGTTGATAAGTAAGTGTACTTAGTTTGTTGAAAATTTGGGTCTAATTTAACTAAATCATCATAATAGGATTGTGGATTTAGAGGCATAGAGTTTGGTGAGATTTATTGGATAAATGTGTACATAGGGTTGTTTCACCAAACTTTCTAAGAGTTATATTTGATATAATCGACAAATGTTGTCTACCTAAATAGTCATGTTTTGGGTGTATTAGTCAACACTATCTTAAAACATGGATGCAATATGGATCTTGGTTCATTAGAAAGATTTAAAGAAATGTTTTCTAAATTAATAATTAGGGCTATTGATTTGAAGAAAATAGTGGGAGATATATATTATGAATGTATATGATAATCACTTGAACTTAATTAAACTTCTGTAGACTAACTAGTTTTATGCATTTTAACATTATAGATATCTAATGGCAAACAACACAAATAACTTCTCTGTATGATCAGTCCTTGAGAAGGACAAGCTGACAAGAATCAACTTCATTAATTGGTATAAGAAGTTGAGGATTGTCCTCAGGCAGGAGCGAAAGCTCCACGTCATTGAAATTCCTTGTCCTACTCCTCATGCTAAGGATGCAACTCGCGTTTAGCAAAATGCTTTTAAGAAGCTTATTGATGACGCGAATGATGTTACTTGTCTCATGCTGAAAAACATGAGTGCTAAACTTCAAAAACAACATGAGAATATGGATTCTTATGAGATGATTGAACACCTTCAAAGAATATTTGAGGGACAGGCTCGTCAAGAAAGGTTCGACACGATCAAAGCACTATATGCTTGTAAACAGGGAGAGTGTGAACAGGTTCAACCACATGTTCTAAAGATAGGTTATATTGAGTATCTTGATACTTTAGGTTTCCCGATTGGTCCGGAAGCTCGGATTGACTTGATTTTGCAATCTTTGAACAACAATTATACTCATTTTGTTATGAACTACAATATGAATGAGATAGACAAAACACCCACTGAATTTTTGGCTATGTTGTCAACTGCTGAAACCAATATGAAAAAGGATGAACCTGCTCCCATATTGATGGTGGACAACAAAGGTAAGGCTAAAGGGAAAGGCAAATGGAAGGAAAAGATGAAGATTGGATTTTCTTCAGGTCTCATGCCAAAGACTAATCCCAAACAGGCTTTAAAGCCTAAGAGTGCTATTGCAAAGGATGATTGTCACTACTGTGGTAAACCAGGTCATTGGAAGAGAAACTGTCATGTTTATTTGGAGGATCTGAAAAAGAAGAAGGCTGGCTAAAGGAGAGGTCGACCTACGAGTTGGCAATCGAGCAAAGGTTGATGCTTTAGCTGTAGGGACTTATTATTTATCATTGCCCATTAGACTTACGTGCCTGCAATTTGCAGAAACATTATTTTGCTTTCTTGTTTGGACAAGAAAGGTTTTACATTTTCAATTCAGAACAATAGTTGTTCCTTTTCGTTGAATAATTTTACAAATGGGGTTGCACGTTTATTTAACTATTTATATGTTCTTGATTTAGGCACTCCTATTTATAATGTGAATAACAAATGTCTTAAGACTAATGATTCAAATCAAACATACCTCTGGCACTGTCGGTTAGGCCATATAAATGAGAAGCGCATTTTGAAGTTACATAAGGATGAATACTTGGATAAGTTTGACTTTGAGTCATACGAAGCATGTGAAACTTGTCTCATTGGAAAAAAAACTAAAGCTCCTTTTACTGGACAAGGTGAAAGGGCCACTGAATGATTAGAACTTATACATAGTGATGTATGTGGTCCTATGCATACTATGGCAAAAGGTGGTTTTTACTACTTTATCACGTTTATTGATGATTTCAATAGATATGGATATGTGTATCTTATGAAGAATATGAAGGGTTTCGTGACACAAACGCAGCGGCATAAACGCGAAAAATAAATCAAAATAGCGAAACCCTCCGCAGGATCCATGCGAAAACAAAAGATTTAATTCGGAGATAAAGAATAAATACCTTTAGAAGCTTTAACAGTTCATTAATGGAAGATTAATGGAGGTCCAAAGCTTGTTTAATCACCACGTATCCCGCTCTCGCGATCTACGCTCTACGGTATCCACACGAACACTTTTCATGAAGGATTGATGTGTACTAGCACCCGAAAACTTCTTCTCTCTCTATCTTCCTCCTCTCTCAGAGCGGCTAGGGTTTTGTAAAATCTCTTTTTTTTTTTATTAAATCAGCCCATAAAGAGATTATATAGAGAGAGGAATAAGTTTTCTAATTATAATCCAATTATAATTAATACTAATCCAAAATTCTAAATTATTTAATTAAGTCTCACTTAATTAATTAATTATTAATTTTGGAATTAGTTTAAGTAATTCATTTATTCTATTTATATAATTAATTAAGTCATACTTAATTAATATCATTAATAAAATAAATTACTTATTTAATTTAAATTCATAATTTAAATTATTTCTCCTTCAAGCGTTCTTTGTGTGTGACCCTGTAGGTTATTATTACGTTGGCAACAATTTTAATATCTAATTAAAATTGTAAACAATGAGCGGCATCTAGTAATACATCATTGCTACCCAAGTAATAATAATAAATCGGTGATTCGATTAAGCCTTTCGTGAATAATGTTCCATGTAATATAATCCCTTTAATCTTGATATTATAGATTAAACTCAAGGCATGTCTCGTGTCATCCTCTTCATAATTTAATCTTTATTTTCTTGATCGATGAGTAGACTATTAAAATCAAATCAACACTTGAGCACGGCCGTGCATTTCATAGTCTCACTCAAACAAGAGGCCAATAATATCACTCCTAAAATTAGGAGGATTAAATCCCATCTAGATCATTCATATTTCTCATACGATTCATAATATACCCAATGTCCACTTTTATCATCACCCGGTCAAAGGTAACTTTTAATGTAATCAAAGTATATTAATTCTCGTATAGAAATATAATGATTTCAGGTCTAAGGATCATTACACCATTATCACAGTGAGAATTACTTATGACACTTACTTAACATGTAGAATCTCACGGCGGGTCATTCCAGTGCCATGCATTGATACATGCACTTATGTTCTTGACTTTAGTATCCCCATACCTATGACCAATGAGATGTGGTCATCTGTCAAGAAACATACTAGTCTTTGTGCATTATTATTGTCCTTAAATAATAATACTCGACTAGGGAATTTTAGGAATAAGATACTATTCATATAATCTCATTTTTAAGTCACATACTTAAAGATATAGAATACGTATCAAAATTCCAAGGACATTTACTATGCTTTCAATTTATTGCGCAGTAAACAAAACATAATAAATAAATAATAATCAATAAAACATAATCCTTAATAATTAATATTTTCCTTAAAATATAAAAAATATTGTCTCTAGAGCACAATTACTAACAATCTCCCACTTGCACTAGAGCCAATTACCCAAGTATCCAATACTCATGAAACTAGTGTGACTTTCATGCTTCTGCTGCGACAAAGCCTTAGTCAGTGGGTCTGCAATATTATTATTAGTATGCACTTTACATATATGTATATCTCCTTAATCATTAATCTCATTAATTAGATGATATCTCCTAAGTACATGCCCAAACAGCCTCCTTGGCTGCTTCACAAGCATCAATATACTCAGGTTCTATTGTAAAATCAACAATTGTCTTTGCTGTGAACCATTCCAGCATACAACATCTCAATAAAATTAGATAAAACACAAAGACAGACAGAAACATTAAATTATCGTTATCTGTCTAGAAACCAGTATCACTGAAACCTCTTACAACTAGCTTCACATCTCCTCCATATAACAAGAATGAATCTTTAGTTCTCTTTAAGTACTTAAGAATATTCTTGACTGTCGTCCAGTGACCTTCACCTGGATTAGATCGGTATCTACTCATCATGGTTAAAGCATACGAGACATCAGGACAAGTACATATCATTGCATACATTATAAAACCAATTGCTGACGCATATGGAATTTTACTCATGCAGTCCCTATCATCCAATGATTTAGGACAAATTTTATTTTGAGATCACTATCCCATGAGACATTGGGACATATCCATTTTAGTCTCTTTGCATTTGAAATCGATGCAAAACTTTGTCAATGTATGTACTCTAAATTAGGCCGATCAATCACCTTGATCTATCTCTATAGATCTAAATCCCTAATATATATGTCACATCGCCTAAGTCTTTCATTGAGAAATTATTTCCCAACCAAGTCTTCACAGTCTGTAGAGAAGGAATGTCATTCCCTATTAATAATATATCATCAACATATAATACTAGGAATTCCACATGGCTCCCACTAAACTTCTTGTAAACACAAGTTTCATCTTCATTCTGAATAAAGTCAAACTCTTTTTGACTGTTTCATGAAAACAAATGTTCCATCTCCTCGAGGCCTGCTTTAATCCATAAATGGATCGACGCAACTTACATACATTTCCAGCATCCTTTAGATCAACAAAACCCTTAGGGTGTGTCATGTACACATCCATATCTTCTTCAAGGCTCTCATTTAATAAAGCGGTTTTGACATCCATTTGCCAGATTTCATAGTCATAGTAAGCAGCTATAGCAAGCAAAATCCTGATGGACATGACCATAACAACTGGTGAAAAGGTCTCATCATAGTCAATACCATGAATTTTCTTGAAACCTTTTGCCACCAATCGTGCCTTATAGGTCTGTACATTAGCATCCATGTCGGTCTTCTTCTTGAAAACCCACTTGCACCCTATAGGTTTTACCCCTTCAGGTGGATCAACCAAAGTCCATACTTGATTAGTATACATGGATTCCATCTCAGATTTAATAGCATCCAGCCATCTCTTAGAATCTGGAGTGTTCATAGCGTCTTGGTAGGTGAGAGGCTCATCTTCATCCATAAGCATCACATCACCATCTTGAGTCAAGAGAAATCCATATTATCTCTCGAGCTCATGGCGAATCCTACTAGACCTACGAATACCTATGTTTCTTGAGCAGTATTATTTTTCTTGTACATTCTACTCAGGTTCCTCCACTAGTTCAACATTATCATGTGGGTCTCAAACTTCATTGAGATCTATTATCCTCCCACTGTCTCTCAGCAGTTCGAGCAACAAACACTTTGTTCTCGGAAGGATTATAGAAAGAATAACCCCTTGTTTCAGTTGGGTATTCCACAAAATTACATTTATCTGATTTTGGTCCTAGCTTGTCAGAGATTAGACGTTTCACAAACGCTTCACATCCCCAAAATTTTATAAATGACATGCTGTGACGTTGCTCAGTCCATATCTCATAAGGAGTCTTTTGAACCAATTTAGTAGGAATACAGTTAAGTGTATGTGGAGTCGTTTCCAGGGTGCAACCCCAGAAACTAATTGGAAGATTCATTGACTCAACATTGATCGCACCATGTCCAACAAGGTGTGATCTCTCCTATCAAAAAAAACTTTTGTTTGATATTTTCTACTTCATCTTTATAGTCTTTGAACTTTTCAAATGATTCGGATTAGTTCTTCAAAAGATACATATATCCGTATCTACTAAAATAATTAGTAAATTTTATGAAGTTAATAAAATCTACCTTTTGTCATCGTACACATATGACCACATACATCACTATGTATAAGTCATACCCATTCAATGATCCCTTCACCATGTCCGGTAAAAGGAGCTTTAGTCATTTTACCAAATAAACCAAGATTCACATCCTTTTGTATGATTCATAATCAAACTTATCCATGAATGCATCCTTATGTATTCTGAAAATGCGTTTCTTATTAATACGGCCTCAACAACAGTGCCAAAGGTAATATTTGATTTGAGTCACTTTAGAACATATAAATTGTTAATTAGATGTGCAACATTATAAGGCTCATCATCAAAATAGAATAAACAACTATTGTTATAAAATGAAAAAGCCTTTCTTGTCCAAACAAGAAACTAAAATAATGTCTCTACCAATTGCAAGCACGCTATAACAATTATTAAGTTCTAAATTTTCCTTATAGGCCAAAAATTAAGTAACGAGTTCCTCGAACCAGAGCAACTATCTTTACTCCAATTCCAACCCGATACCTTAAGCTTGACCCTTATTGATCATCATCTTCCGATCTTCCAATTAAGCATGACAGTTTAGTTTCCAGCTTCCCAATTTTCCACAGAAGCGATAATCGTCTTCTTTATCAACACCTCATTCAGACTTTAGAGTCTGCTTTAGGGATTGGACTTTGGTTTGACAACGGAACTAGATCAAATCTTCTCCTTGCCTTTCCATTTTCCTTTCTCTTTTGCATTCCCTATGTTTACCATCAATATAGTAGTAGTTCATGCATTTATCATATTACTTTCAGCAGTTCTCAACATGCTTAGCAACTCAATGAGTGTTTTACCAATCTTATTCACTTTATTGTTCATAACAAAATAAGATTTGGCCAAAGATTGTAAGATCAATCTAACTGTCTCTAGACCAATCTAGAAACCCAAAATATCAAAGGTACTCATTATACCCTATAATCTTTAGAACATGTGGTGTAACCGGGTCTCACTCTCCCTACTTGTACGTGTATAGTGCCCTTTCAAATATATCTTGTGCTCAATCGTCTCATAAGCATCTATATGCTCGTATTGCTTCTTAAGCTCAGCACATATATTTGCGAGCATGAGACATGAAACATCAGTCGCAACATCAATTTGCTTCCAATAAGCACTATGATTTGCACATGTTACATTCTCAACTTTAAGAGTAGGGGAAGAGATTTGACTAATATCGTGGTGCCCGAGGACGATCCTCAAGCTCCTATGTCAGTCAAGGAAATATATTCTCGTCAACTTGTCCTTCTCAAGAACTGATCGCATAGAAAAGTTGTTTGTGTTTATCATTTGATATCTACAATATTAAAGTGCATAAAATAAACTAGGTTGCAAATTTAATATTAATTATGTTTAAGTGATTATGGTATATCATCATATACCTCCCACTATTTTTATCAAACTAATAGCCCTTACTATTAATTTGGAAAGTATATCCCATAATTCTTTCTAGTGAGCCAAGATCCATATTTCGTCATGTCCTAAGTCAACCACTGGAAGTCCTTAGAAAATGATTATTTAGGTAGACAACAGTTGTCAATTATATCATATATAATTCTTGGATAGTTTGGTGAACAACGATTGATCTTATCTATCTAATAGACTTTTAACCAAACTCTATGCTTCTAAGTTCATAATAGTTGAATATAACCGTTTATTTTCACTTATTATGACGACTTAGTTAAGTTAGACCCAATGATACAACGGCCGAATATAACCGTTTATATTCGTCGCATCTCACCACAATAGATAGGAGTCCCCTGCCACTGACAGTCCTTCCCCTTATCGATCTAGGATTCGATGAGTGTTCATTCATTGGAAAGCATCCGAGTAAAACTTAATATTTTGTTAAGGGGTTTTAGAAAATTTATAACGATCATGATCACATCATAAAGAGATCCTCAATTTTTCCTTGAACCAAATATTTCAAATCGACATCTTAAATTGTTCATTTCCCAGGTAGATGGAGGATACCAATGGTCACACTTAAAACCCATCAGCCTTACGAATACGCATATCCGCTTTTGTCAGAAAATCCCAATTATAGATATCAAAAATCCATATTTAATTCCGTGTTTTAAAAATCCATATTTCATAAACACAAGAATCTCATGATCGTTTGTTAATTTTAAAATCTTGAATCGTTAAAGATTTTATCTTGTTTAAGCAAACATGGCATGGGTGTCGTATCTAATACATACATGATTAATCAATATTAAGCATGCATCTCAATTATATCTACGCATATATACCAATACATGCAATCATATACATATATGTAATGTGCGTAAATTAAACGTGTTTGGTTATGGCCCCATCCTATATGATATTTCCAAGCTAATGGAAATATCAAGGTCAGTCTATGGTAGTTTTAAAAATACTATCTATTACATGTCTTCTTTCTTCATTGCTCCATCATCCCCTTTTGGATCGCCTCCTTGCTTGCAAGTCTTCATTGATAATTACATTGAATAATAAAAATAAAACTATTCTAATGAAATTACAAGAAGAACTCGAGTTACATTCGAGATAATTAAATTACAATGAATAAACGACATGCAAGTCGTATTTAGAAACCAAAACCATAAATCAAAACCACTATCCTATGGGTCTTTAGGCCATAACCATCAACCATGCTATCATATAACACATATAATATATCTCATATTATATAATCATATCATATAATCATATATAACAAATTTCGAAATTTCAGAAAATTAAAAACAGATTTCTGAAGACAATAAATCGCTATTTCGAGGCCTTGAACGACGTCAAACGCCTTACAGACCCGTCGGTGATAGCATAGCTATCAGTTTTGTTCATTGGCCCGATTCCAGTCAGAAAACACATATCGTTTATAAAAATCGGATATGGCAGTCAGATTTCTCCAAATCTGACGGTGTTTCAGAAATCGTATCATATACAATTCTCATAACAAAAACAAGCATATATCATATATACATATACAGAGATATATACAATCATCATATGATTATACATTACATGAATATCATATATTCATAATATATACATACATATACTCAAAATTTTAGAAAATCAAATAATTTTCAGAAAATCATAAATCACCGTTTTGGAGGCTGTAACGACATCGAATGGCTTACAGACGCAGAGCTGACAAAGTCAGTATTGCTCAGTGACCCGATTCCAGTCAGAAAACACATATCGTTTGTGAAAATCGGACAACGGACACAGATTTCAGAAAATCAACGGCAGCCGTTTCAGAATTCGTATCGAATACGATTCCCATAATAAGAACAAACATGTATCATATACATACATCAACACACATAATCATCACATGATTATATATCATATGAATATCATATATTCATAATATATATAAACATATACATATTATATCAATATAAAATCATGATAGATCGCATACATGCTTATATATCAAAAACTGTTAAGCACATAACCGAATTAAAACGTTTCGCAAGTAGCTCTGATGCCATTGAAGGGTTTCGTGACACAAACGCAGCGGCATAAACGCGAAAAATAAATCAAAATAGCGAAACCCTCCGCAGGATCCATGCGAAAACAAAAGATTTAATTCGGAGATAAAGAATAAATACCTTTAGAAGCTTTAACAGTTCATTAATGGAAGATTAATGGAGGTCCAAAGCTTGTTTAATCACCACGTATCCCGCTCTCGCGATCTACGCTCTACGGTATCCACACGAACACTTTTCATGAAGGATTGATGTGTACTAGCACCCGAAAACTTCTTCTCTCTCTATCTTCCTCCTCTCTCAGAGCGGCTAGGGTTTTGTAAAATCTCTTTTTTTTTTATTAAATCAGCCCATAAAGAGATTATATAGAGAGAGGAATAAGTTTTCTAATTATAATCCAATTATAATTAATACTAATCCAAAATTCTAAATTATTTAATTAAGTCTCACTTAATTAATTAATTATTAATTTTGGAATTAGTTTAAGTAATTCATTTATTCTATTTATATAATTAATTAAGTCATACTTAATTAATATCATTAATAAAATAAATTACTTATTTAATTTAAATTCATAATTTAAATTATTTCTCCTTCAAGCGTTCTTTGTGTGTGACCCTGTAGGTTATTATTACGTTGGCAACAATTTTAATATCTAATTAAAATTGTAAACAATGAGCGGCATCTAGTAATACATCATTGCTACCCAAGTAATAATAATAAATCGGTGATTCGATTAAGCCTTTCGTGAATAATGTTCCATGTAATATAATCCCTTTAATCTTGATATTATAGATTAAACTCAAGGCATGTCTCGTGTCATCCTCTTCATAATTTAATCTTTATTTTCTTGATCGATGAGTAGACTATTAAAATCAAATCAACATTTGAGCACGGCCGTGCATTTCATAGTCTCACTCAAACAAGAGGCCAATAATATCACTCCTAAAATTAGGAGGATTAAATCCCATCTAGATCATTCATATTTCTCATACGATTCATAATATACCCAATGTCCACTTTTATCATCACCCGGTCAAAGGTAACTTTTAATGTAATCAAAGTATATTAATTCTCGTATAGAAATATAATGATTTCAGGTCTAAGGATCATTACACCATTATCACAGTGAGAATTACTTATGACACTTACTTAACATGTAGAATCTCACGGCGGGTCATTCCAGTGCCATGCATTGTTACATGCACTTATGTTCTTGACTTTAGTATCCCCATACCTATGACCAATGAGATGTGGTCATCTGTCAAGAAACATACTAGTCTTTGTGCATTATTATTGTCCTTAAATAATAATACTCGACTAGGGAATTTTAGGAATAAGATACTATTCATATAATCTCATTTTTAAGTCACATACTTAAAGATATAGAATACGTATCAAAATTCCAAGGACATTTACTATGCTTTCAATTTATTACGCAGTAAACAAAACATAATAAATAAATAATAATCAATAAAACATAATCCTTAATAATTAATATTTTCCTTAAAATATAAAAAATATTGTCTCTAGAGCACAATTACTAACAGAATAAATCCGACTCTTTTAAAAAGTTCAAAGAATACAAAGCTGAAGTAGAAAAACAAACTAGCGGAAGTATTAGGACTCTACGATCTGATCGTGGAGGTGAATACTTAAGCCATGAATTGAAGAGTTTCTTAAAGGAGTGTGGTATTGTATTACAACTCACTCCTCCCAGAACATCGCAATGGAATGGAGTTTTTGAGAGGAGAAATCATACCTTATTAGACATGGTGCAATCAATGATGAGTCATTCAGATCTTCCAATTAGTTTCTGGGGCTACGCCCTGGAGACGGCTGCTTATACACTTAATCGAGTTACTACTAAAACGGTTCAGAAGACTCCGTATGAGATGTGGACTGAGAAACATCATAGCATGTCATTTACGAAAATTTAGGGATGTGAGGAATTTGTGAAACATCTAACTTCTGACAAGCTAGGACCTAAATCAGACAAATGTAACTTTGTGGGATACCCAATTGAAATAAATGGTTATTCTTTCTATAATCCTTCCGAGAACAAAGTGTTTGTTGCTCGAACTACAGTGTTCCTTGAAAGTGAAATGCTTTCTAAGAAAGGCAGTTGGAGGATAATAGATCTCAACGAAGTTCGAGACCCACGAGACAACGTTGAACAAATGGAGGAACTTGAGCAGAATGTACAAGAAAACAATATTGCTCAAGAAACACAGGTTGTTCGTAGGTGTAGTAGGATTCGCCATGAGCCCGAGAGATATTATGGATTTCTCTTGACTCAAGATGATGATGTGATGCTTGTGGAAGAAGATAAGCCTCTCACCTACCAAGACGCAATGAACACTCCAGATTCTAAAAGATTCTAATCAAGTATGGACTTTGGTTGATCCACCTGAATGAGTAAAACCTATAGGGTGCAAGTGGGTTTTCAAGAAGAAGACTGACATATATGGTAACGTACAGACGTATTGTTAGTAATTGTGCTCTAGAGACAATTACTTTTATAATTTAAGTAAAATATTTTATTATTAAGGATTATATTTTATTAATCATTATTTATTTATTAAGTTTTATTTATTGCGTAATAAATTGAAAGCATAATAAATGTCCTTGAAATTTTGATACGTATTATATATCTTTAAGTATGTGACTTAAAAATGAGATTATATGAATAGTATCTTATTCCTAAAATTCCCTAGTCGAGTATTATTATATAAGGACAATAATAAAGCAATAAGACTAGTATGTTTGTTAACAGATGACCACATCTCATTGGTCATATGTTTGGTGATATTAAAATCAAAAACATAAGTACATGTCTCAATGAATGGCACTAGAATGACCCGTCGTGAGATTCTACATGTTAATAAGTGTCATAAGAAATTCTACTGTGATAATGATGTAATGATCCTCTGACTTGAAATCATTATATTTTTATACGAGAATTAATATATTTTGATTACACTAAAAGTTACCTTTAACCGGGTGATGATAAAAGTGGATATTAGGTATACTATGAATCGTATGAGAAATATGAAGGGTTTCGAGGCACAAAGGCAGCGGAATAAAGGTGAAAAATAAATCAAAATAGCGAAACCCTCCGCAGGATCCATGCGAAAACAAAAGATTTAATTCGGAGATAAAGAATAAATACCTTTAGAAGTTTAACAGTTCATTAATGGAAGATTAATGGACGTCCAAACCTTGTTTAATCACCACGTATCCCGCTCTCGCGATCTACGCTCTACGGTATCCACACGAACACTTTTCATGAAGAATTGATGTGTACTAGCACCCGAAAACTGCTTCTCTCTCTCTCTATCTTCCTCTTTTCTCAAAACGGCTAGGGTTTTATTAAAAATATGTCTCATAAATTAAATCAGCCCATAAATAGATTATATAGAGAGAGGAATAAGTTTTCTAATTATAATCCAATTATAATTAATACTAATCCAAAATTCTAAACTATTTAATTAAGTCTCACTTAATTAATTAATTATTAATTTTGAAATTAGTTTAAATAATTCATTTATTCTATTTATATAATTAATTAAGTCATACTTAATTAATATCATAAATAAAATAAATTTCTTATTTAATTTAAATTCACAATTTAAATTATTTCTCCTTCAAGCGTTCTTTGTGTGTGACATTGTAGGTTATTATTACGTTGACAATAATTTTAATATCTAATTAAAATTATAAACAATGAGCGGCATCTAGTAATACATCATTGCTACCCAAGTAATAATAATAAATCGATGATTCGATTAAGCCTTTGTTGAATAATATTCCATGTAATATAATCCCTTTAATCTTGATATAATAGATTAAACTCAAGGCATGTCTCATGTCATCCTCTTCATAATTTAATCTTTATTTTCTTGATCGATGAGTAGACTATTAAAATTAAATCAACATTTGAGCACGGCCGTGCATTTCATAGTCTCACTCAAACAAGAGACCAATAATATCACTCCTAAAATTAGGAGGATTAAATCCCATCAAGATCATTCATATTTCTCATACGATTCATAATATACCCAATGTCCACTTTTATCATCACCCGGTCAAAGGTAACTTTTAATGTAATCAAAGTATATTAATTCTCGTATAGAAATATAATGATTTCAGGTCTAAGGATCATTACACCATTATCACAGTGATAATTACTTATGAAACTTATTTAACATGTAGAATCTCACGGCGGGTCATTCCAGTGCCATGCATTGAGACATGCACTTATGTTCTCAACTTTAGTATTATCATACCTATGACCAATGAGATGTGATCATCTGTCAAGAAACATACTAGTCTTTATGCATTATTATTGTTCTTAAATAATAATACTCAACTAGGGAATTTTAGGAATAAGATACTATTCATATAATCTCATTTTTAAGTCACGTACTTAATGATATATAATACGTATCAAAATTCCAAGGACATTTATTATGCTTTCAATTTATTACGCAATAAATAAAATATAATAAATAAATAATAATCAATAAAACATAATCCTTAATAATAAATATTTTCCTTAAAATATAAAAAGTATTGTCTCTAGAGCACAATTACTAACAAAATATGAATGATAGATAAATGATTTAACCTTCCTATTTAGGAGTGATATTATTGACATCTTGATTGAGTGAGACTATAAAATGCATGGTCATGCTCAAATGTTGATTTGTTTAATAGTCTACTCATTAATCAAGGAAACCCAGATTAAACGTTGAAGAGGATGACATGATATATGCCTCGAGTTTGATCTATAATATAAGGTTAAAGGGATTATATTACATGGAACATTATTCACGAAAGGCTTAATCAAATCACTGATTTTATTATTATTACTTGGGTAGCAATGATGTATTACTAGATGCCGCTCATTGTTTACAATTTTAATTAGATATTAAAATTGTTGCCAACGTAATAATAAACTACAGGGTCACACACAAAAAATGCTTGAAGGAGAAATAATTTAAATTATGAATTTAAATTATATACATAATTTATTTTATTTATGATATTAATTAAGTATAACTTAATTAATTATATAAATAGAATAAATGAATTACTTAAACTAATTCCAAAATTAGTAATTAATTAATTAAGTGAGACTTAAATAAATAATTTAGAATTTTGGATTAGTATTAATTATAATTAGAAAACTTATTCATCTCTCTATATAATCTCTTTATGAGCTGATTTAATATAGAGACACATATTTTTCTAAAACCCTAACCGTTTTGAGAAAAGAGGAAGAGAGAGATAGATAAGCAGTTTTCGGGTGCTAGTACACATAAATCCTATATGAAAAGTGTTCGTGTGGATACCGTAGAGCATAGACCGCGTGAACGGGATACGTGGTGATTAAACAAGCTTTGTGAAGGGGTTCGGGCATGAAAACATAGCGGAATTAACGTAAAATCAATAAAAAAAACCGAAACCCTACCGTAGGATCCATGTATAACTTTGGATGATTATGGTTAAGAAGTCTGTACCTTAACAAAGCTTTCCGTATGATGTTTAATGGAGGTCCAGAAAAATTAATCACAGCAGCCCTTTGTTGCAAATATATACTCTCTAAAGAAGTCCACACGAACGCCCGATCATCCAACAATCACCGGAGTCGGTACTAGCTGAATTGCTTGCCTCTTCCTCTCTGTCTTCTTTTCTCTAGCCTCTCTTGATGTTGAGCAGCTAGGGTTTTTCTGTAAAAATGGAATATGATGATTAAACCCTAATACTATACATCATTATGTATATATAGGGGAGAGAGAGATTTTGGGCCTAACCCTAATTCATGTGGTTTCCAAAACCCATTCTGATTTTGGGTTATTATTATTATTAAATCCGAATTCTAATATAGTTAATCAAGTACCACCTAATTAATTTAATAATTAAATTGGAATAATAATAATACTTATTAAATCCGAATTCTAATATAATTAATCAAGTCCCACTTAATTAAATCAATAATTAAATTTGAATAAACAATAATATATTTAAATTCACAATTTAAATAAATCTCCGTTTTGACGTTATTTGTGTGTGACCTTTTACGTTATTATTACGTTGGCAATAATTTTAATATCCAATAATAAAATTTTAAACAATGAGCGACATCTAGTAATACATCATTTCTACCCAAGTAACAATAATAATTGGTGATTCAATTAAACCTTTCGTGAATAATGTTCCATGTAATATAATCCCTTTAACCTTATATTATAGATCAAACTCGAGGCATGTATAGTGTCATCCTCTTCAACGTTTAATCTCGGTTTCCTTGATCAATGAGTAGACTATATAAACAAATAAATATTTGAGCATGGTCATGCATTTCATAGTCTCACTCAATCAGGAGGCCAATAATATCACTCCTAGAATTGGAGGGTAAAATCTTATATCTATCATTCATATTCCTCATACGATTCATAGCATACCCAATGTCCACCTTTATCATTACTCGGTTAAAGGTAACTTTGAGTGTATTAATTCTCGTATAAAAATATAATGATTTCAAGTCAGAGGGTCATTACATCATTATCCCTGTGAGATTTCTTATGACACTTATTAACATGTAGAATCTCACGGCGGGTCTTTCCAGTGTCATGTATTGATACGTACACTTATGTTCTTGACTTTAGTATTACCATACCTATGAACAATGAGATGTGGTCATCTGTCAACAAACATACTAGGCTTATTGCATTATTATTGTCCTTAAATAATAATACTTGACTAGGGAATTTTAGGAATAAAATACTATTTATATAATCTCATTTTTAAGTCACATACTTAAAGACATATATTACGTATTAATATTCCAAGGACATTTTAAAGGGTTTCGTGCAAGACTACGCAGCGGAATTAAAGTAAAAATAATAAAAATCGAAACCCAATCGTAGGATCCATGAATAACGTTGGATGATTATGGTGAAGAAGTCTGTACCTTAAAAAAGCTTTCTGTATGCTGTTTAATGGAGGTCCAGAAAAGTTGAATCACAGCAGCCCTTTGTTAAAAAGATCTGCTCTCCAAAGAAGTCCTCACGAACGCCCGATCGTCCTACGATCACCGGAGTCAGTACTAGCCTAATTGTTTGCCTCTCTCTCTCTCTCGCTCTCTCATTCTCTAGCCTCTCTTGATATTGAGCAGCTAGGGTTTTTCTCGAAAAATGAAATCTGATGATTAAACCCTAATACTATACATCATTTTGTATATATAGGGGAGAGAGAGATTTTGGGCCTAACCCTAATCCATGTGGTTTCCAAAACCCATTATGATTTTGGGTTATTATTATTATTAAATTTGAATTCTATTATAATTAATCAAGTCCCACTTAATTAATTTTATAATTAAATTCGAATTAATAATAATAATAATATATCTAAATTCGTAATTTAAATAAACCTCCATTTTGACGTTCTTTGTGTGTGACCCTTTAGGTTATTATTACGTTGACAATAATTTTAATATCCAATAGTAAAATTATAAACAATGAGCGGCATCTAGTAATACATCAATGCTACCCAAGTAACAATAATAATTTGTGATTCAATTAAACCTTTCGTGGATAATATGCTATATAATATAATCCCTTTAACCTTATATTATAGATCAAACTCAAGGCATGTATAGTGTCATCCTCTTCAACGTTTAATCTTGGTTTCCTTGATCAATGAGTAGACTATTTAAACAAATCAATATTTGAGCATGACCATGCATTTCATAGTCTCACTCAATCAAGAGGCCAATAATATCACTCCTATAATTGGAGGGTTAAATCCTATATCTATCATTCATATTCCACATACGATTCATAACATACCCAATGTGCACCTTTATCATTACCCGGTTAAAGGTAACTTTGAGTGTAATCAAAATATATTAATTCTCGTATAGAAATATAATGATTTTAAGTCAGAGGATCATTACATCATTATCACAATGAGATTTCTTATGACACTTATTAACATGTAGAATCTCATGACGGGTCTTTCCAGTGTCATGTATTGATACATACACTTATGTTCTTGACTTTAGTATCACCATATCTATGACCAATGAGATGTGGTCATCTGTCAACAAACATACTAGTCTTATTGCATTATTATTGTCTTTAAATAATAATACTTGACTAGGGAATTTTATGAATAAAATACTATTCATATAATCTCATTTTTAAGTCACATGCTTAAAGACATATATTACGTATTAATATTCCAATGACATTTATTATTCTTTCAATTTATGATGCAGTAAATAAAGACTTAATAAATATTAATTAAATAATCACATAACATAATTGTTTGTAACAAAACGGTTAGGAATATATTCATTTGATGAAGTATAAAATTCTAGAACAGGAGTTAGCTTAGTTTATTTGCAATATATCTTTCTAGTCTCTGAAATGTATAATCAGAGTCTAGATAGTCAATATTCATGTTACTTGCACTTAGAAGAATTTTTACAGAAAGTAAAACCAGAGTCTGCATGAAGATCAGAGTCTAGAAGGTGATCAGAGTCTATAGACTATCGGAGTCTAAGATCTGTCAGAGTCTACAAATGATCAGAGTCTATAGTCTGGCAGAGGCTGAAGAATTCAGAGTCTATAAAGTTAAAGCTAAATTTGGAAGATGATCACAGATAAGGGAAGTCTTCGAAGATAAAGCCAAAGATATTGTAGATATGCTATAAGAAAGAAATAGAATTGTAGAAGGAAACTGTCAAATAATAATTAGGAATTCTATAGCTATTGTAATTTATATTTCTGTTATTAGCTGATAGGCAGCTCTCTATATAAAATATATGTAACCTAATTGTAAAAGTGTGGAAGTCGAAGCATAATTTGTCTGAGTGAAACTTTGTGAATATATAGAAATAGAGAGAGTTGCTATGATAAACACAGAGAAGCTGCTAGGGTTTGTGTATACCCTAGGAGAGTTTTGTATTTACAAATCAATAATGCAAACAGTACTTATTCATATCTTTATGTTTGATCTTTGTTCTTAATTCATATCTGTTTATTGATATTGAGTTAATTTTAAATCAGGCAGAAAAGACACACAAGTATTCAACCCCCCTTCTACTTGTGCAACTGGGAAAACAATTGGTATCAGAGCCTAACGTTTAAAATCGATTAAAGATGTCTGGAAACAAATATGGCAATTCTAAAATTCATATGTTTAAGATAAACGAGTACACCCACCGGAAGGTTAAGATGTTGCACCATCTGGAAGCAACAGACCCTGACTATCTTGAAAGAATTCATGAAGGACCCTATGTGCCCTTAAAGCTAGTGCCTCAAATCAATGAAGAAGGCAAAGTAACTGAAGAATACTTCATTGAAAAACCAAAGACTGGATGGAGAAAAGAGGACAAGGAGAATGTTCTTAAGGAGGCAAAGGTAAAAAACATACTCTTTAACAGTTTGGATTCTGTTCTTACAAACTATGTTATATCATGTCAAACTGCTAAGGAGATGTAGACAAAACTTGAAGTGCACTGTCAAGGAACTAAAGATGTCAAGAAGAATGCTAGGTCTTTGCTAATTCAAGAGTATGAGTATTTTGAAACAAAATCTGGAGAATCTATTACTGAGATGTATGATTGGTTTACAAAACTCTTGAATGAGATGACTATGCTTGGTAAGGTTTATGATTCTGAAGATACAAACACCAAGTTTCTGAGAGCACTTCCTGAAGAGTGGGACAATAAGACTACAACCATAAGGGAAGCTAGAGATTTGGATGAACTAACTCTAGAAGAATTGTATGGCAGGTTCAAGACATATGATTTAGAGATGCAACAGAGGAAGAATAAGAAGTATGTGAAGACAAAATCTGTAGCACTCTTAATGGAGTCTGAAAAAGAACAACATGAACAACCCACAGAAACAAGAATCAAGGATTCAAGGAAAAAGGGTAAAACTATTGTGGAGTTAGAGTCTACTGACACAAACTCTGATTCTGATGAAGAGATTGATCTAAGTCAAATGATGGCTATGTTTGCCAAAACTTTCAAAAGAATGAAATTTAACAAAAGAACTGGCAAATTTAGAAAAAGGCCGTCATTCAAGAAAGAAGATGGGAAGACTGAGAAGAACAAGAGTACTATAATCAAACTTGACAAAGCAAAGGTCAAATGTTTCAACACTGGAATATTGGGGCACTTTGCCCGTGAATGCAGAAAGTTAAAAAGTCAAGGAAAAGGAAAAACACTTTTATCAACAGGAAAGGATTGGGCAGATTCAAGCTTAGAGGATGAAATTTATTATGAAAATCTAGCATTGATGGCATCTTCCTCAAGAAAATCACAATCTCCCAAAGAACCCTCATCTCCTAAAACTCAAGTATCAATCTTTACTCCTGAATCCTTAATTAACTTAGACTCTAATGGCATAGGAATTGTGCAGAGTGAGGTTAATAAAATAATGAAAACATGTAGGTCTCTCACTAGTGAAAGTGAAATGTTGAAAGAAGAAAATTTAACCTTAACTAAAAGGAATGATCATTTAGAGTCTGAGTTAATATTAATGGAACAATACAAAAAGGATTCTGAGAAAAATAGTCATAATTACACTGAAATTTTGAAAGCCTGTGACTATGTTAAGAATGAACTAGAAGAAGAAAGACTTAAGTTTAAAGTCTAGACAGACTCTGGTAGAAAAGTTCAAGAAATTCTCAATAATCAAAATGTGTGTCAAACTGCTAGTCTAGGCTATGACAATAGTCAAGGCAAAAGACCTATTGTTGAGAAAGATAACAATGAAGAAGCTAGCCAAACTAATAAGACTAAAGACAAAAGCACATTTGTTCCTGTTAAGTTTGTGACTCCTAAAGAAAAGACTGAAACCACAAACTCATCTGTCAATAGTCCCCCTGTTGTTGACAAAAAGACAGATGAAACTGGAGCAAATAACTCTAACAAAAATATTCACATAGGGTACTTGTCTAAGTCTAAGTTAAAAGAAAGGCTAGAGAACTTATCAGAGTCTACCAAAACTAGGAGAAATAGGAATGGTAAGAAAGGCATTAATAAAGCAAATAATTATCAAAAGGATCCTAATGCTCCTAGAAAGAAGTGTTTTAGATGTGGCAACCACAACCATTTAGCTATAGATTGTAAAGCAAAAATTGAAAAAAAAATCTGAGTTTAGTCTTCCACAGACTCTGAAAAGTCACTACATTCCACAAAAACCTTGTTATCACTATGGTAGCATATTTCACTCTATTTATATGTGTAGAGACTATCATGAATTGTATTTCAATTTTTATGAGCTAAAATCATCTATTGATAAAAGCTAGTATGACACTGTTAAGACTCCACCAGAGTCAAAAGCAACAAAGGAGACAAGTAAATCAAAGGTGAAAATTGCTAAACCTGTTTCACCTAAAGTTAAAGGAAAAGGATCCAAAACGGTTTGGATCCCCAAAACAACTAACTAGCTGCTTTATGTATGCAGGGAACAAGGGTAAAGAATGTAACCCTAATCCTGGACAGTGGATGCTCAGGACACATGACTGGAAAGAAATCCCTGCTTACAGATTTTGTGGAAATGGCTGGCCCAGAAGTATCCTTTGGAGATGTGTTAGGAATATAATAATTTGATGATGTACAAAATACTAGAACAGGATTTAGCACAGTCTATCTGCAAGAATCAATCAACGGATATCTATCTGCAAGAAGCAATCGACTGATAAATATCGATCAATAAGTCATCAACTGATAATAAGCCATCGACTGATAAAGCCAATCGAGAAGTCATCGATCGAGAACTCAAGTCATCAACTGATATTTATCAATCGAGAACTCAAGTCATCAACTGATATTTATCAATCGAGAACTCGACAACATATATTTCCTGATCGAGAACTCATCAACGGATATATAGTCATCAACGGATATTTATTGATCGAGAAGTCATCAACGGATATTTACCAATCGAGAAGTCTCACAAATACTCGATTGATTAGCTCACAGCCTGACTTCTCGAAGCTTAAAGGAGATGAGTATTCGGTTGATTCAAACAACTAGTTTAAAGGAAAGTCTTCGAAGATCAAAACAAATTTATTGCAGATATGCTATGGGAAGGAAAGGGAAAATTAAGGAAGCTGTCGGTCAGAGTTTACTCTATCAGAGAATACTCGATCAGAGTTTACTCTAACAGAGAATGCTCTATCAGAGATTATCAACCGACAGAGTTTATCAGAAAAGGAAACAGACAAATCAGAGTCTGATTTGGATAGTAAGAAGGAATTCAAGTGCAAGTCTAATTACCTTATTAAATCTATTCTTATCATAATCTGTTTTGTAATTGTATTTGTAGCTGTGTCTATATAAACACAGAGATAGGTTATAATTCAATGTCGAATTATATCGAATTAAGAATTTATATAAAAGCAATATCTTGTAACCTAGCAGCTCTTAAGAACTTTATATCTTGAGAGAGTTTTGTATTCAAGTTCATTATTAATACAAAACAGTATTCCATTCAACATACTTGTGTTCATAATCGATTTACAAGCACTATTACATTCAACCCCCCTTCTGTAATAGATTGATTATTCTGGGAAACAATTGGTATCAGAGCAGGCAGTAAATTTCAACTCAAAAGATCAAATAATCATGTCTAGAAGCAAGTATGAGAGCATCAGAATTCCAATATTGAAGAAGGCTGAATACCCTACATGGAGGGTGAAGATGATGATGTTCTTAGAAGCAACTGATCCTGATTACATAGATAGAATCCATACAGGTCAGTACCTACCAACCAAACTGGTGCCTTCTACAATTGTGGAAGGAAGACAAATCCCTGAGTATTACACCCTGAAGGACAAGAAAGAATGGACTAATGAAGAAAAACAGGAAGTCTTGAAAGATGCAAAGGTAAGAAATATTCTGCATAACAGTCTTGACTCTGTAATGTCTAACAGGGTAATAGCTTGCAAAACTGCCAAAGAAATCTGGGATGCACTGGAGGTTCAATGTCGAGGAACCAAGGAGATAAAGAAAAATAGAAGATCTGTTCTAATCCAAGAGTATGAATACTTTGAGGCTAAGCAGAATGAGTCCCTCACAGATATCTATGACAGATTTCTAACTCTGTTGAACAACTTGGCTTTGGTGGATAAAGTATATGACAATGAAGATTCAAACACCAAATTTCTGAGGGCTCTTCTAGAAGAATGGGATCTGCAGACATCCTTGATTAGAGACAGGGCTGATTTGGATGAGATGTCCTTAGATGAAGTTTATGGCAAATTGAAAACTCATGATCTGGAGTTACAGCAAAGAAGAAACAGAAAGAGTAACAAGGCAAGACCTATTGCTTTGAATGTTGAAGCAAAAATTGAAGAACCAAAGGAAAAGGTGCTTAAGGCTTCAACAAGGAAAGGGAAAGAAGTAGTACTCCAAGATAGCAGTGAATCAGAGTTTGAGGCAAACTCTGCTGTAAACTCTGATAATTCTTCAGACTCTGACATGATGGAGATGTTTGCTATGTTTGTCAAAAGCTTCAAGAAATACAGAAAATTTAGGAAGCAAGGAAACTATCAGAAGAAGCATAGTGAGTCAGACAAGAAAGACAGATTCAGAAGAAGAGAAGATAGAGATGGAAAATCAAAAACTCTTGATAAATCAAAAGTCAAGTGTTACAAGTGCAACAAGATGGGACATTTTGCTACTGAGTGCAGAAGCAAGGAATCTGGGAAAGCTCTCATCACATCAAAGAAAGATTGGATGGACTCCTCAGACTCTGAAGAAGAAACTAATTATGCTCTCATGGCAAACTCTGATTCTCCCATCTTAAACTCTGACAAGGTACCAAACTCTGTTTTCAATTTTGATACTGAAGATATTCATGAATTAAAGTCTTTTCTTAGAAATTTGCATGTTAGCTTTAAGTCATAGTCTCTTGAGAATGAAAGATTAAAATCTGAAATACAAACTCTGAATGCTAGGAATGACTTTCTTGAAACTGAACTTGTACACATGCTTAGCTTTAAGAAAGACTGTGAGAATGCTATACACATGCAAACTCAGTTGGAAATACAAGTCACATATTTGAAATCTGAGATAGCTAAGGAAAAAGAGACCTTCAGAGTTTGGACAAACTCTGGTAAGAAGGTCCAACAAATGCTTTCTGAAAAGAATTGGACATCTGCCCTAGGTTATGAATCTGATAAAGAAATTCACACTAATTCACACATAAAAGGAACATTGAGTGAACCTGTGAAGTTTGTTAGAGCTAGTGATAATAAGAAAACTCTCCCTGAATGCTCTAAAAACAATAGTGTGCTAGACTCTAAAAAGGTGAATGTAGGGTTACTTTCTCAGAAGCAACTTAAAGAAAAGTTGAAGGCAGTCACTAAGAAATCTAAAAAGGTGAAAAGAAATAGGAATGGTAAAGTAGGAATTACTAAGGAGAATAATTACATGAATATCCCTGATGCTCCTAGGAAAACCTGTTTTACTTGTGGTAATTCTAATCACCTTGCTATTGATTGCAAACACAAGAAAAAGAAAGAACCTGAAAGACCTAGGTTTGAGGCTAGAAAACAAACAAGAAACAATCCCTGTTTTCATTGTGGTAGTTTATGGCATACCATTTATACATGCAAAGATTATCATAATTTGTATTACAATTCTTACAAACCACAGCCTCGAATAAGTAATTCTCCAAAACATACTGTCAAGCAAATATATGTGATAAAGTCTGATAAAAGGAGTGTAAACTCTGACAGTACAAAATCTGTGAATGCAAACTCTGATCATGTAAACTCTGTTAACACAAACTCTGACAAAAGAACTTCTGCTGCAAAAGTTAACAAGTTTTCAAAGAAAGGACCCAAACTAGTTTGGGTCCTCATAACTACTAATTAAATTGCATTTACTGATTGCAGGGAAACAGAAAGAACATTCTAGTGATTGATAGTGGATGTTCTGCACATATGACTGGAAATAAATCCCTGCTTTCAGAGTTTGAGGAGAAGGTTGGCCCAGCAGTATCTTATGGAGATGGCAACATAGGACGAACACTGGGATATGGCAACATTGTGATTGGAAATGTCATCATTGAAAAAGTAGCTCTGGTTGAAGGACTCAAACATAATCTGCTCAGTGTGAGTCAAATGACAGACAGAGGTTTCTCTGTGGAATTTCATGGAACTCATTGTGAAGTGAAAAGCAAGAAGAATGGAAAAGTAGTTCTTATTGGCCACAGACATAATAACCTATTTGAAGCTAGCTTGGATGTTAATTCTAATGGTCCCTTAACCTGTCTACTTGGAAAGGCATCACCAATGGAAAGCTGGAATTGGCACAAAAAGTTGTGTCACTTGAACTTTGGAAACATTAATGAGTTAGTGAAGAAGGACCTAGTTAGAGGTCTTCCAAAAGTTCAATTTCATCCTGATGGACTCTGTGATTCATGTCAAAATGCCAAACAAAGGAAGACATCTTTCAAGAGCAAAACTGAAAACTCTATTGATCAACCTTTTCATCTATTGCATCTTGACTTATTTGGTCCAGTTAACATCATGTCCATTGGAAAGAAGAAATACACTCTGGTAATAGTTGATGATTTCACTAGATTTACTTGGGTGTACTTTTTGCACAAGAAGAATGAAACTGCAGAAACAATCATTGATCATATTACAATGATTGAAAATGGATCAACTCACAAAGTAAAGAATTTAAGGAGTGACAATGGAACAGAGTTTAAGAACTCAACAATGGAGGAATTCTGCTCAACAAAAGGTATTACTCAACAATTCTCAGCACCTGGCACACCTCAACAAAATGGTGTAGTTGAAAGAAAGAACAGAACTTTAATAGAAGCTGCCAGAACAATGCTAGAAGGAGCAAAACTACCTACTTATTTTTGGGCAGAAGCTGTGAACACTGCATGCATCACTCAGAATTGTTCTTTAATAAACAAACATGGAATGACTCCATATGAATCTTTGAAAGGAAGAAAGCCAAATGTCAAGTACTTTCACATCTTTGGATGCAAGTGTTTTATTCTCAAAACACATCCTGAACAATTGAAGAAGTTTGAACTTAAAGCAGATGAAGGAATTTTTATTGGATATGCAACAACTTCTAAAACCTCTTCAAGGGCATTCAAAGTATTCAACTTAAGGACAAGGACAGTCATGGAATCAATTAATGTCTCCTTTGATGAAGGGAAGATAGATGGGTTACATGATAAAGATGCACAGGAAACTTTGAGATTTGAGAATGAACTGCAGAAAATAAACTCTAACGAGATAAACACTGATCAACCAAATCCTGGAGAAGCAAACTCTGATTCAGAAATGATTGAAATAGAAATTGAAGAAACTGCACATGTTGAGGGGGAGCAACATCAATCAAATACTGACATTGGAGATTCAACTATTGAAATATCAGAGTCTGACCAAACTCTGAACAACACAAACTCTGAAACCCTAAACTCTGATCATTCAAACTCTGAGACCATAAACACTGATACCTCAATCTCTGATAATTCAAACTCTGAGTACATAAACTCTGAGACATCAAATACTGATGGAAACACATCTTCAGGGGGAGGATCATCATTTACAGAAGGATCATTCTATGAAGGCACAGATCATGGGGGAGCATCTAGTTCAAGGAACTTTCCACATCCAAGGAAATGGACCAAAGATCACACACCTGATTTAATTATAGGTGATTTGGAAAGTGGAATAAAAACAAGAAAAGCTACTCAAAATGAATGTCTATTTCATAGTTTTCTTTCACAAACAGAACCAAAGAAGGTTGAAGATGCTTTGAAAGATGCAGATTGGATTACTGCAATGCAGGAAGAATTGAATGAGTTTGAAAGGAATGAAGTTTGGACCCTAGTCCCAAGGCCAAAGAACAGATCTATTGTTGGCACAAAATGGGTATTCAGGAACAAGACAGACTCTGATGGAATAATTACAAGAAACAAGGCAAGACTGGTAGCCAAAGGTTATTCTCAACAGGAGGGGATTGATTATGATGAAACCTATGCACCTGTAGCTAGACTTGAGGCAATCAGAATTTTTCTTGCTTGAATTTTGAATGAGCTGCAAAGGCAAGAAACAGAAATCGATTTCAACATCAACAGCAGAGGCTGAATATATTACTGCTGGAAGCTGCTGTGCACAGATCTTATGGATGAGAAATCAATTGCTAGACTATGGTTTGAAATTTTCAAATATTCCTATTTATTGTGATAACCAAAGTGCTATTGCAATGACAGGAAATCCAGTTCAACATTCTCTAACAAAGCACATCAGTATCAGATATCACTTCATAAGGGAACATGTGGAGGAAGGCACAATTGAATTACATTTTGTTCCTACAGATCAACAATTAGCAGATATATTCACCAAGCCTTTGCCTGAAGCAACATTTAACAGACTGGTTTCTGAATTAGGGATGGTGACAAGTGGCTCAACTTAGCAAGTTTCAGACACTCAGAGTATATGTCAGAGTATGGGGAATACAAACAGCAAAGAAGGATATTCTCTGACATTAAGAGAATTGATGACAAGAAGAAGATTCTACCTGCCATGACATATCAACAGGTAATTCAGGTAAAACTCTCCACCTACAAACCTTCTATCTACAATGCTTCATTTTTTTTTGGTGAAATGGTGCAGGAACAAGTTTTGGAGAATCCCCCTGCACCTACCCAAGTAGCCAAATCACCTTCCACTAAACAATCTAAGAAATCACTATCTAGAAAACCAACCTCTGGTGTCTCTCAAAAGGCACCAGTTGCAAAAAGAAGGAGATTGGTACAAACTAGGCTTATAGATGAGCAAAGTGATGAGAAGCTCAACCCTCTAGAGAGACAGGTTATTGAAGGACTTTCTTTGTTAAAGGAAAGTAATGATGCACCTGAATCTAACTTTCAAGCCAAGTCTGTAGACTCTCAAAAGGCTACAGACTCTGAAAAACCTAGGGAAGCACCTCAGGATTCTCATATTGAGTCTCCTGAGAAATCTTTTGCTAAGAAGTACAGAAGGTTAAGGAAGGCTTATTCTGCACACACACACAAGCCTGTTATTATTACTAACCATATTTTGCAGAAAACAGATGCTCCCAAAGCTCCTGCAGAGCCAGACTCTGAAATCAAGAAAACACCTGAACCAGAGTCTAATGTTGAGTCAGAGTCTAGACTGCCTTTAGACTCTGATCATGACACATTTCGGGAAGGAATGCCATTGGATGCAGCCTCAAGTCTAATTGATGAGATCATTATTCCAAGTGATGAGGTACTGCTATTCCTATATCCTTTGGTGGAATCAGTTGAAGATCCAGGGCAATATCAGACTAAATCTCAAGTCTTGGATTTTCTTACAACCTATGAAGCCCTAAGGAAGAGAATGGAACAGGAGCTACAAATGTCTGCACAGGATGTGGTCAAAAATCTATACAGCTACCTATTCAACTCTTCATTACAAGTACAAGCAGCTGGGCTCATAGAAGGCAAGACAAATGAAGTTCTCAAAGCACTAGGTGTGCCAGACTCTGAACAACAAATTTCAAAGAAGCCTAAAAGGCTTAAGGTCCACATAAGGAGGGAATCAGAGTCTGTTGCTGAGTTGGAAACTGAGATTGAGCAACCAGTTTTTAACTATGAAGCAATTTGGGATAATGAAATTACCTACAGGACAGCCATTTAATGGATTTCTCATGTTCAACCTCTGTCAAGACAGGTGGTTGACTTTCTAGTCCACATTGTAGGAAAGGTGGCCAACGAATACATCTATACAACCTATGAAGGTAGATTGGATCAACTCAAGGGCTCATATTATTAGAAGATTGCAAGGGAACTGCAGGACTCCTTTAACATGACTCTTTCCCAGGCCATTAATGTCATCCATGCAAGGACTTTTCTAAATAAACACTTGGATGCATTGACTATGGAAGAACCACAGGAGGTAGCAGGTAGTGCAAGGTAGTTGGAGGATGGGACTAGTGCACCAGTGGTGACTAGTGATAAAGATGCTCAGTCTGCCTCACCCACACAAGAACCACCTAGTCAGAGGTTGGGTGATAGTGGGGCAGGGGAGTATGCTGTTAGGCCCTCCTTGACAACTCACCAAAAAGCTGATGAGAACCCCAATGATATGGGAGGACAAACTCTGATTGATGCTCATGAAGAAATTTCCAAATCTATTCTATCAGAGTCTATCCACCTTGAGGGGGAGTCTCATGCACCAACAGTCAAAGATGGTGACACTCAGACTCTGGTTTCTAATGAAGTCATACTGAAGCAGTCAAAGTCTAGAGTAGACCCTGAGACTGGAATACTGGAGCCAACAGACTCTGAAAAGAAAGAAGATGATTGTAAGGGTTCAGACTCTGTTGCTGCTCACCCCTTGGTGGAAACCCCTAGCCTTCAGACATTTGAAGGGTTTCCCCTCCATCAAGGAGGTTCAGGTATTGTAGCACATAATTCTTCTCTCAACCCCTCTTCTGTAAGATTTTTGAGTGCACCTTCCAAATTGAGTGGAAAAAATAATAATAATAATAATTGAGAGGCTGGCACTGGTCCAGGCAAAAGGAGAGGTAGATACGGCTGTAGAGAAGCCTGAGTGAGAATGAGAGAGTGGGTGCCCAACCCCACTGTGAGGATGAGAGATTAGGGTATCCTGAACCTAGCTTTACTTATTGGGATAAAGATTTTCCACAGAGTTGGTCCAATGAGTTGAAGCAGGGGATGGATGAAAATTCATTTTTGTTGTTTGACAGAATTCACTCCCTTCACTTATTCACAGAAGTAGCTTTCAAGGATGCTATTGCTGATATTACTACCACTCAAGCTTCTCTCCAAACAACAGTCTCTGACTTAACCACAAAGGTTGATTCAGTAGTTGCAGCACAGTTCACTTTCTCCACAGTCTTAGCACAGATTCTTTTGGTTGTCACAGGTGGTGATGATGTCAAAAAGGGGGAGAAGAAAAGTGATTCAAGAAAGGTGATTCATTCCTCCAGGAGAAACAAATAAGAAATGATTATTTTATACTGTTCTAGATTAATTATTTCATTTTTTAGTTTTGACATCATCAAATCTTGATTTATGCTTCATTGTTTATAAAGCATAAATAGGGGGAGATTGTTAGGAATATAATAATTTGATGATGTACAAAATACTAGAACAGGATTTAGCACAGTCTATCTGCAAGAATCAATCAACGGATATCTATCTGCAAGAAGCAATCGACTGATAAATATCGATCGATAAGTCATCAACTGATAATAAGCCATCGACTGATAAAGCCAATCGAGAAGTCATCGATCGAGAACTCAAGTCATCAACTGATATTTATCAATCGAGAACTCAAGTCATCAACTGATATTTATCAATCGAGAACTCGACAACATATATTTCCTGATCGAGAACTCATCAACGGATATATAGTCATCAACGGATATTTATTGATCGAGAAGTCATCAACGGATATTTACCAATCGAGAAGTCTCACAAGTACTCGATTGATTAGCTCACAGCCTGACTTCTCGAAGCTTAAAGGAGATGAGTATTCGGTTGATTCAAACAGCTAGTTTAAAGGAAAGTCTTCGAAGATCAAAACAAATTTATTGCAGATATGCTATGGGAAGGAAAGGGAAAATTAAGGAAGCTGTCGGTCAGAGTTTACTCTATCAGAGAATACTCGATCAGAGTTTACTCTAACAGAGAATGCTCTATCAGAGATTATCAACCGACAGAGTTTATCAGAAAAGGAAACAGACAAATCAGAGTCTGATTTGGATAGTAAGAAGGAATTAAAGTGCAAGTCTAATTACCTTATTAAATCTATTCTTATCATAATCTGTTTTGTAATTGTATTTGTAGCTGTGTCTATATAAACACAGAGATAGGTTATAATTCAATGTCGAATTATATCGAATTAAGAATTTATATAAAAGCAATATCTTGTAACCTAGCAGCTCTTAAGAACTTTATATCTTGAGAGAGTTTTGTATTCAAGTTCATTATTAATACAAAACAGTATTCCATTCAACATACTTGTGTTCATAATCGATTTACAGGCACTATTACATTCAACCCCCCTTCTGTAATAGATTGATTATTCTGGGAAACAAGATGGCAACAAAGGACAAACACTGGGATATGGTAAGATTGTACTTGGGAATGTCATCATTGAACAAGTAGCTTTAGTTGATGGCTTAAGACACAATTTGATAAGCATAAGTCAACTAGGAGATAAAGGTTACCATACTGGCTTTGACAACAAAGAGTGTCTTGTGACTCACAAAGAAACAAGTATTATGGTTTTTAAAGGTCACAGACATGGTAACATTTATGAAGCCAGCTTGGAGGATTGCATACACAGTGAACTCACATGTCTATATAGCAAGGCCTCAATTGAAGAAAGCTGGAAATGGCACAAGAAACTGTCATACATCAACTTTAACACACTAAACAAGTTGGTTAAACAGAATCTTGTAAGAGGATTACCACAGGTTGATTTTGTGCAAGATGGACTCTGTGAAGCATGTCAACTTGGAAAGCAAAAGAAATCATCCTTCAAGAGCAAGACAATCAACACCATTTATGAACCCTTTTATTTATTGCACATTGATTTATTTGGTCCAGTAAATGTTATGTCAATTAATAAAAAGAAATATACTCTTGTTATTGTAGATGATTTTACAAGATTCACATGGGTTTTTCTTCTACATTCAAAGGATGAAGCTCCACAACACATAATAGACCATATCACTTTTCTAGAAAGAAATTCAAAGAAAATAGTTGGAGTTCTAAGGAGTGACAATGGTACTTAATTCAAGAATTAAATCATGGAGGACTACTGTGCATCAAAAGGAATTACTCAACAATTTTCTGTACCAGGAACTCCTCAACAAAATGGAGTTGTGGAGAGAAAGAATAGAACCCTCATAGAAGATGCCAGAACAATGCTGGCAGAGTCTAGGCTACCAGTATATTTTTGGGCAGAGGCAATCAATACAGCATGTTTCACTCAAAACTGTACTTTAATAAACATGCATGGAAAGACTCCCTATGAAATGATAAAGGACAAAGAGACAAGTGTGAAACACTTTCACATATTTGGATGCAAGTGTTATGTACTGAAAGTACATCCTGAAAATCTGAGCAAATTTGAAGACAAGGCAGATGAATCAATTTTTCTTGGATATACATCAAACACAAAAGCATTCAGAGTGTTTAATCTAAGAACTAAAATTTTTATGGAATCTATTCATGTTGCATTTGATGATAAAAAGTTTACAGGATTGCAGGATGAGTTAGAGTCTACTACACTGGAATTTGAAAATCTAAAATGTTCTGAGATAAATGAAGAAGAAGAAGATGAAAACCCTCAAGTAACTCCTGATCCAACACAGGAACCTGCACATTCTGAGGGGGAGCTAGAAAATACAACTCCAAATGATTCAGAGTCTAATAGGCCAGGGTCTACCCAGACAGAGTCTAGACAGACTGAGTCAAATTCTTCAGAATCTAACTCATCAGGGTCTGGATCAAGCAACTCTGAACCCTTGTCAGAGTCAAAAAATTTAGGGGGAGTCTCTTCATTTGAATTTCACTCAAATACAGAAGATGCAAATGATTTAGGGGGAGCTTAAAGTTCAAGAATCAATCTTCCACCAGCTAGAAAATGGACAAGGGGTCACACTCCTGACTTAATAATTGGTGACCCTGGAGTGGTGTACAAACAAGAACATGCACTCAAAATGAATGTCTTTATAGCTATTTTCTCTCAAAGAATGAACCCAAGAAAATTGAGGAAGCCTTGGAAGACCCTGATTGGATAATTGCAATGCAAGAAGAATTGAATGAATTTGAGAGAAACAAAGTGTGGAAACTTGTACCAAGACCTAGATATAGATCAATTGTTGGTGCAAAATGGGTGTACAGAAACAAACTTGATGAGAGTGGAACTGTAGTAAGAAATAAAGCAAGGCTAGTTGCAAAAGGATACACACAGGAGGAAGGAATTGACTTTGATGAAACTTTTGCACCGGTAGCAAGATTGTAAGCTATCAGAATGTTTTTTGCCTTTGCAGCTCATTCAAAATTCAAGGTGTATCAGATGGATGTAAAAAATGCCTTCTTAAATGGAAAATTGGAAAAAGAAGTCTATGTGGAGCAATCACCAGGATTTATTGATCCAAAATATCCTGATCATGTTTACAGATTAGATAAGGCACTTTATGGATTGAAGCAAGCACCTAGAGCATGGTATGAAACTCTTTCAAAATTTCTTCTTGAAAACGGATTCATAAGAGGTACCATTGACAAAACTCTCTTTATTAGAAAGTATAAAGGTGACATTTTGCTTGTCCAATTTTATGTTGATGATATTATATTTGGATCTACTAATGACAAACTCTGTGAAAAGTTTAGTAAACTAATGCAGTCAAATTATGAAATGAGCATGATGGGAGAATTGAACTTCTTTTTGGGGCTTCATGTCAAACAGAATGATGATGTAATTTTCATCAATCAAACAAAGTATGTAAAAGAACTATTGAAGAAGTTTGATATGCAAGATTCTGCAACTGCTAAAACTCCCATGTCAACAGCCACTAAGCTAGACTCTGACCCAAAGGGTAAGAAAGTTGACAACACTAGCTACAGAGGTATCATTGGCTCATTATTATATTTAACTGCTAGTAAACCAAATATAATGTTTGCAACTTGTCTGTGTGCTAGATTTCAAGCTGACCCTAGAGAATCACATTTAATAGCTGTAAAAAGAATTTTTAGATATCTCAAGGGGGCACAAACTCTTGGACTTTGGTATCCTAGAGAGTCATATTTTTCACTAATTGGCTATTCAGATTCTGACTATGCAGGATGCAAAGTAGACAGGAAAAGCACAACAGGTCAGTGCCAGTTTCTTGGCAACAGATTAATTTCATGGTTTAGCAAGAAACAACAGACTGTATCAACCTCAACAGCTGAGGCTGAATACATTGCAGCTGGAAGTTGCTGTGCTCAAATTCTGTGGATAAGAAATCAATTACTTGATTATGGACTAACATTCTCAAATATTCCTATGTATTGTGATAATACCAATGCTATTAAAATTGTAGAGAATCCAGTCCAACATTCCAGAATAAAGCACATCGATGTCAGGTATCATTTTATTAGAGAACATGTTGAAAATGGTACTGTGGCACTTCATTATGTTCCAACTGACAAACAGATTACAGATATTTTGGCAAAACCACTTGATGAGTCTACCTTTCTCAGACTAGTAGGTGAATTAGGTATGTTAAACATGTAAGTGATTACAAATTACAAGCAACAAGGTATGTACTTTATTTATAATTCTGGTTGTAACACATTATAATTAATTATTTTTGCAAAATTTTTATTGGTACTTTATCTTGACAGAGTCTAGTTTTTAGACTCTGACAAGTTTGTAGACTCTAACAAGTCTGTAGACTCTGAGAGTCTGTAGACTCTGAAAAACAATTATCGCATAGACTCTGAAACGGTTCAAATTCACGCCTACAGACTCTGATTGTGTTTAAACTGTTCAAATGACTTGAAATAGGCGGTAACAGTTATTTTTGACTGGAGATAGACTGTAGACTCGTGTGTATTGTCAGCAATTCAAACAAAATAGAAGATTTTCATACATTTTACTCACTTGTTTATTGCAATTAATCTCTAAGGCAGAACCATTCACAGAGCTCTTTACGAACCCTAGCAACTTTTTTCAAGCGTATTCATCACTTTCAACTTACAAAATTTCAATGGCTGCTATCTCAACTGTTATGCGGGGACCCAAAGCTATCGCATTCACATTTGGAGACTTTGAGTTAATGACGACTAACCATGTGGCAGCCCTTGGTGACAAGAAATGGGTAGATGCTGATTACTATCCTATGATGGATTTCTTGGAGCAGAATGATCGATGAGTAGACTATTAAAATCAAATCAACACTTGAGCACGGCCGTGCATTTCATAGTCTCACTCAAACAAGAGGCCAATAATATCACTCCTAAAATTAGGAGGATTAAATCCCATCTAGATCATTCATATTTCTCATACGATTCATAATATACCCAATGTCCACTTTTATCATCACCCGGTCAAAGGTAACTTTTAATGTAATCAAAGTATATTAATTCTCGTATAGAAATATAATGATTTCAGGTCTAAGGATCATTACACCATTATCACAGTGAGAATTACTTATGACACTTACTTAACATGTAGAATCTCACGGCGGGTCATTCCAGTGCCATGCATTGATACATGCACTTATGTTCTTGACTTTAGTATCCCCATACCTATGACCAATGAGATGTGGTCATCTGTCAAGAAACATACTAGTCTTTGTGCATTATTATTGTCCTTAAATAATAATACTCGACTAGGGAATTTTAGGAATAAGATACTATTCATATAATCTCATTTTTAAGTCACATACTTAAAGATATAGAATACGTATCAAAATTCCAAGGACATTTACTATGCTTTCAATTTATTGCGCAGTAAACAAAACATAATAAATAAATAATAATCAATAAAACATAATCCTTAATAATTAATATTTTCCTTAAAATATAAAAAATATTGTCTCTAGAGCACAATTACTAACAATCTCCCACTTGCACTAGAGCCAATTACCCAAGTATCCAATACTCATGAAACTAGTGTGACTTTCATGCTTCTGCTGCGACAAAGCCTTAGTCAGTGGGTCTGCAATATTATTATTAGTATGCACTTTACATATATGTATATCTCCTTGATCATTAATCTCATTAATTAGATGATATCTCCTAAGTACATGCCCAAACAGCCTCCTTGGCTGCTTCACAAGCATCAATATACTCAGGTTCTATTGTAAAATCAACAATTGTCTTTGCTGTGAACCATTCCAGCATACAACATCTCAATAAAATTAGATAAAACACAAAGACAGACAGAAACATTAAATTATCGTTATCTGTCTAGAAACCAGTATCACTGAAACCTCTTACAACTAGCTTCACATCTCCTCCATATAACAAGAATGAATCTTTAGTTCTCTTTAAGTACTTAAGAATATTCTTGACTGTCGTCCAGTGACCTTCACCTGGATTAGATCGGTATCTACTCATCATGGTTAAAGCATACGAGACATCAGGACAAGTACATATCATTGCATACATTATAAAACCAATTGCTGACGCATATGGAATTTTACTCATGCAGTCCCTATCATCCAATGATTTAGGACAAATTTTATTTTGAGATCACTATCCCATGAGACATTGGGACATATCCATTTTAGTCTCTTTGCATTTGAAATCGATGCAAAACTTTGTCAATGTATGTACTCTAAATTAGGCCGATCAATCACCTTGATCTATCTCTATAGATCTAAATCCCTAATATATATGTCACATCGCCTAAGTCTTTCATTGAGAAATTATTTCCCAACCAAGTCTTCACAGTCTGTAGAGAAGGAATGTCATTCCCTATTAATAATATATCATCAACATATAATACTAGGAATTCCACATGGCTCCCACTAAACTTCTTGTAAACACAAGTTTCATCTTCATTCTGAATAAAGTCAAACTCTTTTTGACTGTTTCATGAAAACAAATGTTCCATCTCCTCGAGGCCTGCTTTAATCCATAAATGGATCGACGCAACTTACATACATTTCCAGCATCCTTTAGATCAACAAAACCCTTAGGGTGTGTCATGTACACATCCATATCTTCTTCAAGGCTCTCATTTAAGAAAGCGGTTTTGACATCCATTTGCCAGATTTCATAGTCATAGTAAGCAGCTATAGCAAGCAAAATCCTGATGGACATGACCATAACAACTGGTGAAAAGGTCTCATCATAGTCAATACCATGAATTTTCTTGAAACCTTTTGCCACCAATCGTGCCTTATAGGTCTGTACATTAGCATCCATGTCGGTCTTCTTCTTGAAAACCCACTTGCACCCTATAGGTTTTACCCCTTCAGGTGGATCAACCAAAGTCCATACTTGATTAGTATACATGGATTCCATCTCAGATTTAATAGCATCCAGCCATCTCTTAGAATCTGGAGTGTTCATAGCGTCTTGGTAGGTGAGAGGCTCATCTTCATCCATAAGCATCACATCACCATCTTGAGTCAAGAGAAATCCATATTATCTCTCGAGCTCATGGCGAATCCTACTAGACCTACGAATACCTATGTTTCTTGAGCAGTATTATTTTTCTTGTACATTCTACTCAGGTTCCTCCACTAGTTCAACATTATCATGTGGGTCTCAAACTTCATTGAGATCTATTATCCTCCCACTGTCTCTCAGCAGTTCGAGCAACAAACACTTTGTTCTCGGAAGGATTATAGAAAGAATAACCCCTTGTTTCAGTTGGGTATTCCACAAAATTACATTTATCTGATTTTGGTCCTAGCTTGTCAGAGATTAGATGTTTCACAAACGCTTCACATCCCCAAAATTTTATAAATGACATGCTGTGACGTTGCTCAGTCCATATCTCATAAGGAGTCTTTTGAACCAATTTAGTAGGAATACAGTTAAGTGTATGTGGAGTCGTTTCCAGGGTGCAACCCCAGAAACTAATTGGAAGATTCATTGACTCAACATTGATCGCACCATGTCCAACAAGGTGTGATCTCTCCTATCAAAAAAAACTTTTGTTTGATATTTTCTACTTCATCTTTATAGTCTTTGAACTTTTCAAATGATTCGGATTAGTTCTTCAAAAGATACATATATCCGTATCTACTAAAATAATTAGTAAATTTTATGAAGTTAATAAAATCTACCTTTTGTCATCGTACACATATGACCACATACATCACTATGTATAAGTCATACCCATTCAATGATCCCTTCACCATGTCCGGTAAAAGGAGCTTTAGTCATTTTACCAAATAAACCAAGATTCACATCCTTTTGTATGATTCATAATCAAACTTATCCATGAATGCATCCTTATGTATTCTGAAAATGCGTTTCTTATTAATACGGCCTCAACAACAGTGCCAAAGGTAATATTTGATTTGAGTCACTTTAGAACATATAAATTGTTAATTAGATGTGCAACATTATAAGGCTCATCATCAAAATAGAATAAACAACTATTGTTATAAAATGAAAAAGCCTTTCTTGTCCAAACAAGAAACTAAAATAATGTCTCTACCAATTGCAAGCACGCTATAACAATTATTAAGTTCTAAATTTTCCTTATAGGCCAAAAATTAAGTAACGAGTTCCTCGAACCAGAGCAACTATCTTTACTCCAATTCCAACCCGATACCTTAAGCTTGACCCTTATTGATCATCATCTTCCGATCTTCCAATTAAGCATGACAGTTTAGTTTCCAGCTTCCCAATTTTCCACAGAAGCGATAATCGTCTTCTTTATCAACACCTCATTCAGACTTTAGAGTCTGCTTTAGGGATTGGACTTTGGTTTGACAACGGAACTAGATCAAATCTTCTCCTTGCCTTTCCATTTTCCTTTCTCTTTTGCATTCCCTATGTTTACCATCAATATAGTAGTAGTTCATGCATTTATCATATTACTTTCAGCAGTTCTCAACATGCTTAGCAACTCAATGAGTGTTTTACCAATCTTATTCACTTTATTGTTCATAACAAAATAAGATTTGGCCAAAGATTGTAAGATCAATCTAACTGTCTCTAGACCAATCTAGAAACCCAAAATATCAAAGGTACTCATTATACCCTATAATCTTTAGAACATGTGGTGTAACCGGGTCTCACTCTCCCTACTTGTACGTGTATAGTGCCCTTTCAAATATATCTTGTGCTCAATCGTCTCATAAGCATCTATATGCTCGTATTGCTTCTTAAGCTCAGCACATATATTTGCGAGCATGAGACATGAAACATCAGTCGCAACATCAATTTGCTTCCAATAAGCACTATGATTTGCACATGTTACATTCTCAACTTTAAGAGTAGGGGAAGAGATTTGACTAATATCGTGGTGCCCGAGGACGATCCTCAAGCTCCTATGTCAGTCAAGGAAATATATTCTCGTCAACTTGTCCTTCTCAAGAACTGATCGCATAGAAAAGTTGTTTGTGTTTATCATTTGATATCTACAATATTAAAGTGCATAAAATAAACTAGGTTGCAAATTTAATATTAATTATGTTTAAGTGATTATGGTATATCATCATATACCTCCCACTATTTTTATCAAACTAATAGCCCTTACTATTAATTTGAAAAGTATATCCCATAATTCTTTCTAGTGAGCCAAGATCCATATTTCGTCATGTCCTAAGTCAACCACTGGAAGTCCTTAGAAAATGATTATTTAGGTAGACAACAGTTGTCAATTATATCATATATAATTCTTGGATAGTTTGGTGAACAACGATTGATCTTATCTATCTAATAGATTTTTAACCAAACTCTATGCTTCTAAGTTCATAATAGTTGAATATAACCGTTTATTTTCACTTATTATGACGACTTAGTTAAGTTAGACCCAATGATACAACGGCCGAATATAACCGTTTATATTCGTCGCATCTCACCACAATAGATAGGAGTCCCCTGCCACTGACAGTCCTTCCCCTTATCGATCTAGGATTCGATGAGTGTTCATTCATTGGAAAGCATCCGAGTAAAACTTAATATTTTGTTAAGGGGTTTTAGAAAATTTATAACGATCATGATCACATCATAAAGAGATCCTCAATTTTTCCTTGAACCAAATATTTCAAATCGACATCTTAAATTGTTCATTTCCCAGGTAGATGGAGGATACCAATGGTCACACTTAAAACCCATCAGCCTTACGAATACGCATATCCGCTTTTGTCAGAAAATCCCAATTATAGATATCAAAAATCCATATTTAATTCCGTGTTTTAAAAATCCATATTTCATAAACACAAGAATCTCATGATCGTTTGTTAATTTTAAAATCTTGAATCGTTAAAGATTTTATCTTGTTTAAGCAAACATGGCATGGGTGTCGTATCTAATACATACATGATTAATCAATATTAAGCATGCATCTCAATTATATCTACGCATACATACCAATACATGCAATCATATACATATATGTAATGTGCGTAAATTAAACGTGTTTGGTTATGGCCCCATCCTATATGATATTTCCAAGCTAATGGAAATATCAAGGTCAGTCTATGGTGGTTTTAAAAATACTATCTATTACATGTCTTCTTTCTTCATTGCTCCATCATCCCCTTTTGGATCGCCTCCTTGCTTGCAAGTCTTCATTGATAATTACATTGAATAATAAAAATAAAACTATTCTAATGAAATTACAAGAAGAACTCGAGTTACATTCGAGATAATTAAATTACAATGAATAAACGACATGCAAGTCGTATTTAGAAACCAAAACCATAAATCAAAACCACTATCCTATGGGTCTTTAGGCCATAACCATCAACCATGCTATCATATAACACATATAATATATCTCATATTATATAATCATATCATATAATCATATATAACAAATTTCGAAATTTCAGAAAATTAAAAACAGATTTCTGAAGACAATAAATCGCTATTTCGAGGCCTTGAACGACGTCAAACGCCTTACAGACCCGTCGGTGATAGCATAGCTATCAGTTTTGTTCATTGGCCCGATTCCAGTCAGAAAACACATATCGTTTATGAAAATCGGATATGGCAGTCAGATTTCTCCAAATCTGACGGTGTTTCAGAAATCGTATCATATACAATTCTCATAACAAAAACAAGCATATATCATATATACATATACAGAGATATATACAATCATCATATGATTATACATTACATGAATATCATATATTCATAATATATACATACATATACTCAAAATTTTAGAAAATCAAATAATTTTCAGAAAATCATAAATCACCGTTTTGGAGGCTGTAATGACATCGAATGGCTTACAGACGCAGAGCTGACAAAGTCAGTATTGCTCAGTGACCCGATTCCAGTCAGAAAACACATATCGTTTGTGAAAATCGGACAACGGACACAGATTTCAGAAAATCAACGGCAGCCGTTTCAGAATTCGTATCGAATACGATTCCCATAATAAGAACAAACATGTATCATATACATACATCAACACACATAATCATCACATGATTATATATCATATGAATATCATATATTCATAATATATATAAACATATACATATTATATCAATATAAAATCATGATAGATCGCATACATGCTTATATATCAAAAACTGTTAAGCACATAACCGAATTAAAACGTTTCGCAAGTAGCTCTGATGCCATTGAAGGGTTTCGTGACACAAACGCAGCGGCATAAACGCGAAAAATAAATCAAAATAGCGAAACCCTCCGCAGGATCCATGCGAAAACAAAAGATTTAATTCGGAGATAAAGAATAAATACCTTTAGAAGCTTTAACAGTTCATTAATGGAAGATTAATGGAGGTCCAAAGCTTGTTTAATCACCACGTATCCCGCTCTCGCGATCTACGCTCTACGGTATCCACACGAACACTTTTCATGAAGGATTGATGTGTACTAGCACCCGAAAACTTCTTCTCTCTCTATCTTCCTCCTCTCTCAGAGCGGCTAGGGTTTTGTAAAATCTCTTTTTTTTTTATTAAATGAGCCCATAAAGAGATTATATAGAGAGAGGAATAAGTTTTCTAATTATAATCCAATTATAATTAATACTAATCCAAAATTCTAAATTATTTAATTAAGTCTCACTTAATTAATTAATTATTAATTTTGGAATTAGTTTAAATAATTCATTTATTCTATTTATATAATTAATTAAGTCATACTTAATTAATATCATTAATAAAATAAATTACTTATTTAATTTAAATTCATAATTTAAATTATTTCTCCTTCAAGCGTTCTTTGTGTGTGACCCTGTAGGTTATTATTACGTTGGCAACAATTTTAATATCTAATTAAAATTGTAAACAATGAGCGGCATCTAGTAATACATCATTGCTACCCAAGTAATAATAATAAATCGGTGATTCGATTAAGCCTTTCGTGAATAATGTTCCATGTAATATAATCCCTTTAATCTTGATATTATAGATTAAACTCAAGGCATGTCTCGTGTCATCCTCTTCATAATTTAATCTTTATTTTCTTGATCGATGAGTAGACTATTAAAATCAAATCAACATTTGAGCACGGCCGTGCATTTCATAGTCTCACTCAAACAAGAGGCCAATAATATCACTCCTAAAATTAGGAGGATTAAATCCCATCTAGATCATTCATATTTCTCATACGATTCATAATATACCCAATGTCCACTTTTATCATCACCCGGTCAAAGGTAACTTTTAATGTAATCAAAGTATATTAATTCTCGTATAGAAATATAATGATTTCAGGTCTAAGGATCATTACACCATTATCACAGTGAGAATTACTTATGACACTTACTTAACATGTAGAATCTCACGGCGGGTCATTCCAGTGCCATGCATTGTTACATGCACTTATGTTCTTGACTTTAGTATCCCCATACCTATGACCAATGAGATGTGGTCATCTGTCAAGAAACATACTAGTCTTTGTGCATTATTATTGTCCTTAAATAATAATACTCGACTAGGGAATTTTAGGAATAAGATACTATTCATATAATCTCATTTTTAAGTCACATACTTAAAGATATAGAATACGTATCAAAATTCCAAGGACATTTACTATGCTTTCAATTTATTACGCAGTAAACAAAACATAATAAATAAATAATAATCAATAAAACATAATCCTTAATAATTAATATTTTCCTTAAAATATAAAAAATATTGTCTCTAGAGCACAATTACTAACAGAATAAATCCGACTCTTTTAAAAAGTTCAAAGAATACAAAGCTGAAGTAGAAAAACAAACTAGCGGAAGTATTAAGACTCTACGATCTGATCGTGGAGGTGAATACTTAAGCCATGAATTGAAGAGTTTCTTAAAGGAGTGTGGTATTGTATTACAACTCACTCCTCCCAGAACATCGCAATGGAATGGAGTTTTTGAGAGGAGAAATCATACCTTGTTAGACATGGTGCAATCAATGATGAGTCATTCAGATCTTCCAATTAGTTTCTGGGGCTACGCCCTGGAGACGGCTGCTTATACACTTAATCGAGTTACTACTAAAACGGTTCAGAAGACTCCGTATGAGATGTGGACTGAGAAACATCATAGCATGTCATTTACGAAAATTTAGGGATGTGAGTAATTTGTGAAACATCTAACTTCTGACAAGCTAGGACCTAAATCAGACAAATGTAACTTTGTGGGATACCCAATTGAAATAAATGGTTATTCTTTCTATAATCCTTCCGAGAACAAAGTGTTTGTTGCTCGAACTACAGTGTTCCTTGAAAGTGAAATGCTTTCTAAGAAAGGCAGTTGGAGGATAATAGATCTCAACGAAGTTCGAGACCCACGAGACAACGTTGAACAAATGGAGGAACTTGAGCAGAATGTACAAGAAAACAATATTTCTCAAGAAACACAGGTTGTTCGTAGGTGTAGTAGGATTCGCCATGAGCCCGAGAGATATTATGGATTTCTCTTGACTCAAGATGATGATGTGATGCTTGTGGAAGAAGATAAGCCTCTCACCTACCAAGACGCAATGAACACTCCAGATTCTAAAAGATTCTAATCAAGTATGGACTTTGGTTGATCCACCTGAATGAGTAAAACCTATAGGGTGCAAGTGGGTTTTCAAGAAGAAGACTGACATATATGGTAACGTACAGACATATTGTTAGTAATTGTGCCCTAGAGACAATTACTTTTATAATTTAAGTAAAATATTTTATTATTAAGGATTATATTTTATTAATCATTATTTATTTATTAAGTTTTATTTATTGCGTAATAAATTGAAAGCATAATAAATGTCCTTGAAATTTTGATACGTATTATATATCTTTAAGTATGTGACTTAAAAATGAGATTATATGAATAGTATCTTATTCCTAAAATTCCCTAGTCGAGTATTATTATATAAGGACAATAATAAAGCAATAAGACTAGTATGTTTGTTAACAGATGACCACATCTCATTGGTCATATGTTTGGTGATATTAAAGTCAAAAACATAAGTACATGTCTCAATGAATGGCACTAGAATGACCCGTCGTGAGATTCTACATGTTAATAAGTGTCATAAGAAATTCTACTGTGATAATGATGTAATGATCCTCTGACTTGAAATCATTATATTTTTATACGAGAATTAATATATTTTGATTACACTAAAAGTTACCTTTAACCGGGTGATGATAAAAGTGGATATTAGGTATACTATGAATCGTATGAGAAATATGAAGGGTTTCGAGGCACAAAGGCAGCGGAATAAAGGTGAAAAATAAATCAAAATAGCGAAACCCTCCGCAGGATCCATGCGAAACCAAAAGATTTAATTCGGAGATAAAGAATAAATACCTTTAGAAGTTTAACAGTTCATTAATGGAAGATTAATGGACGTCCAAACCTTGTTTAATCACCACGTATCCCGCTCTCGCGATCTACGCTCTACGGTATCCACACGAACACTTTTCATGAAGAATTGATGTGTACTAGCACCCGAAAACTGCTTCTCTCTCTCTCTATCTTCCTCTTTTCTCAAAACGGCTAGGGTTTTATTAAAAATATGTCTCATAAATTAAATCAGCCCATAAATAGATTATATAGAGAGAGGAATAAGTTTTCTAATTATAATCCAATTATAATTAATACTAATCCAAAATTCTAAACTATTTAATTAAGTCTCACTTAATTAATTAATTATTAATTTTGAAATTAGTTTAAATAATTCATTTATTCTATTTATATAATTAATTAAGTCATACTTAATTAATATCATAAATAAAATAAATTTCTTATTTAATTTAAATTCACAATTTAAATTATTTCTCCTTCAAGCGTTCTTTGTGTGTGACATTGTAGGTTATTATTACGTTGACAATAATTTTAATATCTAATTAAAATTATAAACAATGAGCGGCATCTAGTAATACATCATTGCTACCCAAGTAATAATAATAAATCGATGATTCGATTAAGCCTTTGTTGAATAATATTCCATGTAATATAATCCCTTTAATCTTGATATAATAGATTAAACTCAAGGCATGTCTCGTGTCATCCTCTTCATAATTTAATCTTTATTTTCTTGATCGATGAGTAGACTATTAAAATCAAATCAACATTTGAGCACGGCCGTGCATTTCATAGTCTCACTCAAACAAGAGACCAATAATATCACTCCTAAAATTAGGAGGATTAAATCCCATCAAGATCATTCATATTTCTCATACGATTCATAATATACCCAATGTCCACTTTTATCATCACCCGGTCAAATATAACTTTTAATGTAATCAAAGTATATTAATTCTCGTATAGAAATATAATGATTTCAGGTCTAAGGATCATTACACCATTATCACAGTGATAATTACTTATGAAACTTATTTAACATGTAGAATCTCACGGCGGGTCATTCCAGTGCCATGCATTGACACATGCACTTATGTTCTCAACTTTAGTATTATCATACCTATGACCAATGAGATGTGGTCATCTGTCAAGAAACATACTAGTCTTTATGCATTATTATTGTTCTTAAATAATAATACTCAACTAGGGAATTTTAGGAATAAGATACTATTCATATAATCTCATTTTTAAGTCACGTACTTAATGATATATAATACGTATCAAAATTCCAAGGACATTTATTATGCTTTCAATTTATTACGCAATAAATAAAATATAATAAATAAATAATAATCAATAAAACATAATCCTTAATAATAAATATTTTCTTTAAAATATAAAAAGTATTGTCTCTAGAGCACAATTACTAACAAAATATGAATGATAGATAAATGATTTAACCTTCCTATTTAGGAGTGATATTATTGACCTCTTGATTGAGTGAGACTATAAAATGCATGGTCATGCTCAAATGTTGATTTGTTTAATAGTCTACTCATTAATCAAGGAAACCCAGATTAAACGTTGAAGAGGATGACATGATATATGCCTCGAGTTTGATCTATAATATAAGGTTAAAGGGATTATATTACATGGAACATTATTCACGAAAGGCTTAATCAAATCACTGATTTTATTATTATTACTTGGGTAGCAATGATGTATTACTAGATGCCGCTCATTGTTTACAATTTTAATTAGATATTAAAATTGTTGCCAACGTAATAATAAACTACAGGGTCACACACAAAAAATGCTTGAAGGAGAAATAATTTAAATTATGAATTTAAATTATATACATAATTTATTTTATTTATGATATTAATTAAGTATAACTTAATTAATTATATAAATAGAATAAATGAATTACTTAAACTAATTCCAAAATTAGTAATTAATTAATTAAGTGAGACTTAAATAAATAATTTAGAATTTTGGATTAGTATTAATTATAATTAGAAAACTTATTCATCTCTCTATATAATCTCTTTATGAGCTGATTTAATATAGAGACACATATTTTTCTAAAACCCTAACCGTTTTGAGAAAAGAGGAAGAGAGAGATAGATAAGCAGTTTTCGGGTGCTAGTACACATAAATCCTATATGAAAAGTGTTCGTGTGGATACCGTAGAGCATAGACCGCGTGAACGGGATACGTGGTGATTAAACAAGCTTTGTGAAGGGGTTCGGGCATGAAAACATAGCGGAATTAACGTAAAATCAATAAAAAAAACCGAAACCCTACCGTAGGATCCATGTATAACTTTGGATGATTATGGTTAAGAAGTCTGTACCTTAACAAAGCTTTCCGTATGATGTTTAATGGAGGTCCAGAAAAATTAATCACAGCAGCCCTTTGTTGCAAATATATACTCTCTAAAGAAGTCCACACGAACGCCCGATCATCCAACAATCACCGGAGTCGGTACTAGCCGAATTGCTTGCCTCTTCCTCTCTGTCTTCTTTTCTCTAGCCTCTCTTGATGTTGAGCAGCTAGGGTTTTTCTGTAAAAATGGAATATGATGATTAAACCCTAATACTATACATCATTATGTATATATAGGGGAGAGAGAGATTTTGGGCCTAACCCTAATTCATGTGGTTTCCAAAACCCATTCTGATTTTGGGTTATTATTATTATTAAATCCGAATTCTAATATAGTTAATCAAGTACCACCTAATTAATTTAATAATTAAATTGGAATAATAATAATACTTATTAAATCCGAATTCTAATATAATTAATCAAGTCCCACTTAATTAAATCAATAATTAAATTTGAATAAACAATAATATATTTAAATTCACAATTTAAATAAATCTCCGTTTTGACGTTATTTGTGTGTGACCTTTTACGTTATTATTACGTTGGCAATAATTTTAATATCCAATAATAAAATTTTAAACAATGAGCGACATCTAGTAATACATCATTTCTACCCAAGTAACAATAATAATTGGTGATTCAATTAAACCTTTCGTGAATAATGTTCCATGTAATATAATCCCTTTAACCTTATATTATAGATCAAACTCGAGGCATGTATAGTGTCATCCTCTTCAACGTTTAATCTCGGTTTCCTTGATCAATGAGTAGACTATATAAACAAATAAATATTTGAGCATGGTCATGCATTTCATAGTCTCACTCAATCAGGAGGCCAATAATATCACTCCTAGAATTGGAGGGTAAAATCTTATATCTATCATTCATATTCCTCATACGATTCATAGCATACCCAATGTCCACATTTATCATTACTCGGTTAAAGGTAACTTTGAGTGTATTAATTCTCGTATAAAAATATAATGATTTCAAGTCAGAGGGTCATTACATCATTATCCCTGTGAGATTTCTTATGACACTTATTAACATGTAGAATCTCACGGCGGGTCTTTCCAGTGTCATGTATTGATACGTACACTTATGTTCTTGACTTTAGTATTACCATACCTATGAACAATGAGATGTGGTCATCTGTCAACAAACATACTAGGCTTATTGCATTATTATTGTCCTTAAATAATAATACTTGACTAGGGAATTTTAGGAATAAAATACTATTTATATAATCTCATTTTTAAGTCACATACTTAAAGACATATATTACGTATTAATATTCCAAGGACATTTTAAAGGGTTTCGTGCAAGACTACGCAGCGGAATTAAAGTAAAAATAATAAAAATCTAAACCCAATCGTAGGATCCATGAATAACGTTGGATGATTATGGTGAAGAAGTCTGTACCTTAAAAAAGCTTTCTGTATGCTGTTTAATGGAGGTCCAGAAAAGTTGAATCACAGCAGCCCTTTGTTAAAAAGATCTGCTCTCCAAAGAAGTCCTCACGAACGCCCGATCGTCCTACGATCACCGGAGTCAGTACTAGCCGAATTGTTTGCCTCTCTCTCTCTCTCGCTCTCTCATTCTCTAGCCTCTCTTGATATTGAGCAGCTAGGGTTTTTCTCGAAAAATGAAATCTGATGATTAAACCCTAATACTATACATCATTTTGTATATATAGGGGAGAGAGAGATTTTGGGCCTAACCCTAATCCATGTGGTTTCCAAAACCCATTATGATTTTGGGTTATTATTATTATTAAATTTGAATTCTATTATAATTAATCAAGTCCCACTTAATTAATTTTATAATTAAATTGGAATTAATAATAATAATAATATATCTAAATTCGTAATTTAAATAAACCTCCATTTTGACGTTCTTTGTGTGTGACCCTTTAGGTTATTATTACGTTGACAATAATTTTAATATCCAATAGTAAAATTATAAACAATGAGCGGCATCTAGTAATACATCAATGCTACCCAAGTAACAATAATAATTTGTGATTCAATTAAACCTTTCGTGGATAATATGCTATATAATATAATCCCTTTAACCTTATATTATAGATCAAACTCAAGGCATGTATAGTGTCATCCTCTTCAACGTTTAATCTTGGTTTCCTTGATCAATGAGTAGACTATTTAAACAAATCAATATTTGAGCATGACCATGCATTTCATAGTCTCACTCAATCAAGAGGCCAATAATATCACTCCTATAATTGGAGGGTTAAATCCTATATCTATCATTCATATTCCACATACGATTCATAACATACCCAATGTGCACCTTTATCATTACCCGGTTAAAGTTAACTTTGAGTGTAATCAAAATATATTAATTCTCGTATAGAAATATAATGATTTTAAGTCAGAGGATCATTACATCATTATCACAATGAGATTTCTTATGACACTTATTAACATGTAGAATCTCATGACGGGTCTTTCCAGTGTCATGTATTGATACATACACTTATGTTCTTGACTTTAGTATCACCATATCTATGACCAATGAGATGTGGTCATCTGTCAACAAACATACTAGTCTTATTGCATTATTATTGTCTTTAAATAATAATACTTGACTAGGGAATTTTATGAATAAAATACTATTCATATAATCTCATTTTTAAGTCACATGCTTAAAGACATATATTACGTATTAATATTCCAATGACATTTATTATTCTTTCAATTTATGATGCAGTAAATAAAGACTTAATAAATATTAATTAAATAATCACATAACATAATTGTTTGTAACAAAACGGTTAGGAATATATTCATTTGATGAAGTATAAAATTCTAGAACAGGAGTTAGCTTAGTTTATTTGCAATATATCTTTCTAGTCTCTGAAATGTATAATCAGAGTCTAGATAGTCAATATTCATGTTACTTGCACTTAGAAGAATTTTTACAGAAAGTAAAACCAGAGTCTGCATGAAGATCAGAGTCTGGAAGGTGATCAGAGTCTATAGACTATCGGAGTCTAAGATCTGTCAGAGTCTACAAATGATCAGAGTCTATAGTCTGGCAGAGGCTGAAGAATTCAGAGTCTATAAAGTTAAAGCTAAATTTGGAAGATGATCACAGATAAGGGAAGTCTTCGAAGATAAAGCCAAAGATATTGTAGATATGCTATAAGAAAGAAATAGAATTGTAGAAGGAAACTGTCAAATAATAATTAGGAATTCTATAGCTATTGTAATTTATATTTCTGTTATTAGCTGATAGGCAGCTCTCTATATAAAATATATGTAACCTAATTGTAAAAGTGTGGAAGTCGAAGCATAATTTGTCTGAGTGAAACTTTGTGAATATATAGAAATAGAGAGAGTTGCTATGATAAACACAGAGAAGCTGCTAGGGTTTGTGTATACCCTAGGAGAGTTTTGTATTTACAAATCAATAATGCAAACAGTACTTATTCATATCTTTGTGTTTGATCTTTGTTCTTAATTCATATCTGTTTATTGATATTGAGTTAATTTTAAATCAGGCAGAAAAGACACACAAGTATTCAACCCCCCCTCTACTTGTGCAACTGGGAAAACAATTGGTATCAGAGCCTAACGTTTAAAATCGATTAAAGATGTCTGGAAACAAATATGGCAATTCTAAAATTCATATGTTTAAGATAAACGAGTACACCCACCGGAAGGTTAAGATGTTGCACCATCTGGAAGCAACAGACCCTGACTATCTTGAAAGAATTCATGAAGGACCCTATGTGCCCTTAAAGCTAGTGCCTCAAATCAATGAAGAAGGCAAAGTAACTGAAGAATACTTCATTGAAAAACCAAAGACTGGATGGAGAAAAGAGGACAAGGAGAATGTTCTTAAGGAGGCAAAGGTAAAAAACATACTCTTTAACAGTTTGGATTCTGTTCTTACAAACTATGTTATATCATGTCAAACTGCTAAGGAGATGTAGACAAAACTTGAAGTGCACTGTCAAGGAACTAAAGATGTCAAGAAGAATGCTAGGTCTTTGCTAATTCAAGAGTATGAGTATTTTGAAACAAAATCTGGAGAATCTATTACTGAGATGTATGATTGGTTTACAAAACTCTTGAATGAGATGACTATGCTTGGTAAGGTTTATGATTCTGAAGATACAAACACCAAGTTTCTGAGAGCACTTCCTGAAGAGTGGGACAATAAGACTACAACCATAAGGGAAGCTAGAGATTTGGATGAACTAACTCTAGAAGAATTGTATGGCAGGTTCAAGACATATGATTTAGAGATGCAACAGAGGAAGAATAAGAAGTATGTGAAGACAAAATCTGTAGCACTCTTAATGGAGTCTGAAAAAGAACAACATGAACAACCCACAGAAACAAGAATCAAGGATTCAAGGAAAAAGGGTAAAACTATTGTGGAGTTAGAGTCTACTGACACAAACTCTGATTCTGATGAAGAGATTGATCTAAGTCAAATGATGGCTATGTTTGCCAAAACTTTCAAAAGAATGAAATTTAACAAAAGAACTGGCAAATTTAGAAAAAGGCCGTCATTCAAGAAAGAAGATGGGAAGACTGAGAAGAACAAGAGTACTATAATCAAACTTGACAAAGCAAAGGTCAAATGTTTCAACACTGGAATATTGGGGCACTTTGCCCGTGAATGCAGAAAGTTAAAAAGTCAAGGAAAAGGAAAAACACTTTTATCAACAGGAAAGGATTGGGCAGATTCAAGCTTAGAGGATGAAATTTATTATGAAAATCTAGCATTGATGGCATCTTCCTCAAGAAAATCACAATCTCCCAAAGAACCCTCATCTCCTAAAACTCAAGTATCAATCTTTACTCCTGAATCCTTAATTAACTTAGACTCTAATGGCATAGGAATTGTGCAGAGTGAGGTTAATAAAATAATGAAAACATGTAGGTCTCTCACTAGTGAAAGTGAAATGTTGAAAGAAGAAAATTTAACCTTAACTAAAAGGAATGATCATTTAGAGTCTGAGTTAATATTAATGGAACAATACAAAAAGGATTCTGAGAAAAATAGTCATAATTACACTGAAATTTTGAAAGCCTGTGACTATGTTAAGAATGAACTAGAAGAAGAAAGACTTAAGTTTAAAGTCTAGACAGACTCTGGTAGAAAAGTTCAAGAAATTCTCAATAATCAAAATGTGTGTCAAACTGCTAGTCTAGGCTATGACAATAGTCAAGGCAAAAGACCTATTGTTGAGAAAGATAACAATGAAGAAGCTAGCCAAACTAATAAGACTAAAGACAAAAGCACATTTGTTCCTGTTAAGTTTGTGACTCCTAAAGAAAAGACTGAAACCACAAACTCATCTGTCAATAGTCCCCCTGTTGTTGACAAAAAGACAGATGAAACTGGAGCAAATAACTCTAACAAAAATATTCACATAGGGTACTTGTCTAAGTCTAAGTTAAAAGAAAGGCTAGAGAACTTATCAGAGTCTACCAAAACTAGGAGAAATAGGAATGGTAAGAAAGGCATTAATAAAGCAAATAATTATCAAAAGGATCCTAATGCTCCTAGAAAGAAGTGTTTTAGATGTGGCAACCACAACCATTTAGCTATAGATTGTAAAGCAAAAATTGAAAAAAAAATCTGAGTTTAGTCTTCCACAGACTCTGAAAAGTCACTACATTCCACAAAAACCTTGTTATCACTATGGTAGCATATTTCACTCTATTTATATGTGTAGAGACTATCATGAATTGTATTTCAATTTTTATGAGCTAAAATCATCTATTGATAAAAGCTAGTATGACACTGTTAAGACTCCACCAGAGTCAAAAGCAACAAAGGAGACAAGTAAATCAAAGGTGAAAATTGCTAAACCTGTTTCACCTAAAGTTAAAGGAAAAGGATCCAAAACGTTTTGGATCCCCAAAACAACTAACTAGCTGCTTTATGTATGCAGGGAACAAGGGTAAAGAATGTAACCCTAATCCTGGACAGTGGATGCTCAGGACACATGACTGGAAAGAAATCCCTGCTTACAGATTTTGTGGAAATGGCTGGCCCAGAAGTATCCTTTGGAGATGTGTTAGGAATATAATAATTTGATGATGTACAAAATACTAGAACAGGATTTAGCACAGTCTATCTGCAAGAATCAATCAACGGATATCTATCTGCAAGAAGCAATCGACTGATAAATATCGATCAATAAGTCATCAACTGATAATAAGCCATCGACTGATAAAGCCAATCGAGAAGTCATCGATCGAGAACTCAAGTCATCAACTGATATTTATCAATCGAGAACTCAAGTCATCAACTGATATTTATCAATCGAGAACTCGACAACATATATTTCCTGATCGAGAACTCATCAACGGATATATAGTCATCAACGGATATTTATTGATCGAGAAGTCATCAACGGATATTTACCAATCGAGAAGTCTCACAAATACTCGATTGATTAGCTCACAGCCTGACTTCTCGAAGCTTAAAGGAGATGAGTATTCGGTTGATTCAAACAACTAGTTTAAAGGAAAGTCTTCGAAGATCAAAACAAATTTATTGCAGATATGCTATGGGAAGGAAAGGGAAAATTAAGGAAGCTGTCGGTCAGAGTTTACTCTATCAGAGAATACTCGATCAGAGTTTACTCTAACAGAGAATGCTCTATCAGAGATTATCAACCGACAGAGTTTATCAGAAAAGGAAACAGACAAATCAGAGTCTGATTTGGATAGTAAGAAGGAATTCAAGTGCAAGTCTAATTACCTTATTAAATCTATTCTTATCATAATCTGTTTTGTAATTGTATTTGTAGCTGTGTCTATATAAACACAGAGATAGGTTATAATTCAATGTCGAATTATATCGAATTAAGAATTTATATAAAAGCAATATCTTGTAACCTAGCAGCTCTTAAGAACTTTATATCTTGAGAGAGTTTTGTATTCAAGTTCATTATTAATACAAAACAGTATTCCATTCAACATACTTGTGTTCATAATCGATTTACAAGCACTATTACATTCAACCCCCCTTCTGTAATAGATTGATTATTCTGGGAAACAATTGGTATCAGAGCAGGCAGTAAATTTCAACTCAAAAGATCAAATAATCATGTCTAGAAGCAAGTATGAGAGCATCAGAATTCCAATATTGAAGAAGGCTGAATACCCTACATGGAGGGTGAAGATGATGATGTTCTTAGAAGCAACTGATCCTGATTACATAGATAGAATCCATACAGGTCAGTACCTACCAACCAAACTGGTGCCTTCTACAATTGTGGAAGGAAGACAAATCCCTGAGTATTACACCCTGAAGGACAAGAAAGAATGGACTAATGAAGAAAAACAGGAAGTCTTGAAAGATGCAAAGGTAAGAAATATTCTGCATAACAGTCTTGACTCTGTAATGTCTAACAGGGTAATAGCTTGCAAAACTGCGAAAGAAATCTGGGATGCACTGGAGGTTCAATGTCGAGGAACCAAGGAGATAAAGAAAAATAGAAGATCTGTTCTAATCCAAGAGTATGAATACTTTGAGGCTAAGCAGAATGAGTCCCTCACAGATATCTATGACAGATTTCTAACTCTGTTGAACAACTTGGCTTTGGTGGATAAAGTATATGACAATGAAGATTCAAACACCAAATTTCTGAGGGCTCTTCTAGAAGAATGGGATCTGCAGACATCCTTGATTAGAGACAGGGCTGATTTGGATGAGATGTCCTTAGATGAAGTTTATGGCAAATTGAAAACTCATGATCTGGAGTTACAGCAAAGAAGAAACAGAAAGAGTAACAAGGCAAGACCTATTGCTTTGAATGTTGAAGCAAAAATTGAAGAACCAAAGGAAAAGGTGCTTAAGGCTTCAACAAGGAAAGGGAAAGAAGTAGTACTCCAAGATAGCAGTGAATCAGAGTTTGAGGCAAACTCTGCTGTAAACTCTGATAATTCTTCAGACTCTGACATGATGGAGATGTTTGCTATGTTTGTCAAAAGCTTCAAGAAATACAGAAAATTTAGGAAGCAAGGAAACTATCAGAAGAAGCATAGTGAGTCAGACAAGAAAGACAGATTCAGAAGAAGAGAAGATAGAGATGGAAAATCAAAAACTCTTGATAAATCAAAAGTCAAGTGTTACAAGTGCAACAAGATGGGACATTTTGCTACTGAGTGCAGAAGCAAGGAATCTGGGAAAGCTCTCATCACATCAAAGAAAGATTGGATGGACTCCTCAGACTCTGAAGAAGAAACTAATTATGCTCTCATGGCAAACTCTGATTCTCCCATCTTAAACTCTGACAAGGTACCAAACTCTGTTTTCAATTTTGATACTGAAGATATTCATGAATTAAAGTCTTTTCTTAGAAATTTGCATGTTAGCTTTAAGTCATAGTCTCTTGAGAATGAAAGATTAAAATCTGAAATACAAACTCTGAATGCTAGGAATGACTTTCTTGAAACTGAACTTGTACACATGCTTAGCTTTAAGAAAGACTGTGAGAATGCTATACACATGCAAACTCAGTTGGAAATACAAGTCACATATTTGAAATCTGAGATAGCTAAGGAAAAAGAGACCTTCAGAGTTTGGACAAACTCTGGTAAGAAGGTCCAACAAATGCTTTCTGAAAAGAATTGGACATCTGCCCTAGGTTATGAATCTGATAAAGAAATTCACACTAATTCACACATAAAAGGAACATTGAGTGAACCTGTGAAGTTTGTTAGAGCTAGTGATAATAAGAAAACTCTCCCTGAATGCTCTAAAAACAATAGTGTGCTAGACTCTAAAAAGGTGAATGTAGGGTTACTTTCTCAGAAGCAACTTAAAGAAAAGTTGAAGGCAGTCACTAAGAAATCTAAAAAGGTGAAAAGAAATAGGAATGGTAAAGTAGGAATTACTAAGGAGAATAATTACATGAATATCCCTGATGCTCCTAGGAAAACCTGTTTTACTTGTGGTAATTCTAATCACCTTGCTATTGATTGCAAACACAAGAAAAAGAAAGAACCTGAAAGACCTAGGTTTGAGGCTAGAAAACAAACAAGAAACAATCCCTGTTTTCATTGTGGTAGTTTATGGCATACCATTTATACATGCAAAGATTATCATAATTTGTATTACAATTCTTACAAACCACAGCCTCGAATAAGTAATTCTCCAAAACATACTGTCAAGCAAATATATGTGATAAAGTCTGATAAAAGGAGTGTAAACTCTGACAGTACAAAATCTGTGAATGCAAACTCTGATCATGTAAACTCTGTTAACACAAACTCTGACAAAAGAACTTCTGCTGCAAAAGTTAACAAGTTTTCAAAGAAAGGACCCAAACTAGTTTGGGTCCTCATAACTACTAATTAAATTGCATTTACTGATTGCAGGGAAACAGAAAGAACATTCTAGTGATTGATAGTGGATGTTCTGCACATATGACTGGAAATAAATCCCTGCTTTCAGAGTTTGAGGAGAAGGTTGGCCCAGCAGTATCTTATGGAGATGGCAACATAGGACGAACACTGGGATATGGCAACATTGTGATTGGAAATGTCATCATTGAAAAAGTAGCTCTGGTTGAAGGACTCAAACATAATCTGCTCAGTGTGAGTCAAATGACAGACAGAGGTTTCTCTGTGGAATTTCATGGAACTCATTGTGAAGTGAAAAGCAAGAAGAATGGAAAAGTAGTTCTTATTGGCCACAGACATAATAACCTATTTGAAGCTAGCTTGGATGTTAATTCTAATGGTCCCTTAACCTGTCTACTTGGAAAGGCATCACCAATGGAAAGCTGGAATTGGCACAAAAAGTTGTGTCACTTGAACTTTGGAAACATTAATGAGTTAGTGAAGAAGGACCTAGTTAGAGGTCTTCCAAAAGTTCAATTTCATCCTGATGGACTCTGTGATTCATGTCAAAAGGCCAAACAAAGGAAGACATCTTTCAAGAGCAAAACTGAAAACTCTATTGATCAACCTTTTCATCTATTGCATCTTGACTTATTTGGTCCAGTTAACATCATGTCCATTGGAAAGAAGAAATACACTCTGGTAATAGTTGATGATTTCACTAGATTTACTTGGGTGTACTTTTTGCACAAGAAGGATGAAACTGCAGAAACAATCATTGATCATATTACAATGATTGAAAATGGATCAACTCACAAAGTAAAGAATTTAAGGAGTGACAATGGAACAGAGTTTAAGAACTCAACAATGGAGGAATTCTGCTCAACAAAAGGTATTACTCAACAATTCTCAGCACCTGGCACACCTCAACAAAATGGTGTAGTTGAAAGAAAGAACAGAACTTTAATAGAAGCTGCCAGAACAATGCTAGAAGGAGCAAAACTACCTACTTATTTTTGGGCAGAAGCTGTGAACACTGCATGCATCACTCAGAATTGTTCTTTAATAAACAAACATGGAATGACTCCATATGAATCTTTGAAAGGAAGAAAGCCAAATGTCAAGTACTTTCACATCTTTGGATGCAAGTGTTTTATTCTCAAAACACATCCTGAACAATTGAAGAAGTTTGAACTTAAAGCAGATGAAGGAATTTTTATTGGATATGCAACAACTTCTAAAACCTCTTCAAGGGCATTCAAAGTATTCAACTTAAGGACAAGGACAGTCATGGAATCAATTAATGTCTCCTTTGATGAAGGGAAGATAGATGGGTTACATGATAAAGATGCACAGGAAACTTTGAGATTTGAGAATGAACTGCAGAAAATAAACTCTAACGAGATAAACACTGATCAACCAAATCCTGGAGAAGCAAACTCTGATTCAGAAATGATTGAAATAGAAATTGAAGAAACTGCACATGTTGAGGGGGAGCAACATCAATCAAATACTGACATTGGAGATTCAACTATTGAAATATCAGAGTCTGACCAAACTCTGAACAACACAAACTCTGAAACCCTAAACTCTGATCATTCAAACTCTGAGACCATAAACACTGATACCTCAATCTCTGATAATTCAAACTCTGAGTACATAAACTCTGAGACATCAAATACTGATGGAAACACATCTTCAGGGGGAGGATCATCATTTACAGAAGGATCATTCTATGAAGGCACAGATCATGGGGGAGCATCTAGTTCAAGGAACTTTCCACATCCAAGGAAATGGACCAAAGATCACACACCTGATTTAATTATAGGTGATTTGGAAAGTGGAATAAAAACAAGAAAAGCTACTCAAAATGAATGTCTATTTCATAGTTTTCTTTCACAAACAGAACCAAAGAAGGTTGAAGATGCTTTGAAAGATGCAGATTGGATTACTGCAATGCAGGAAGAATTGAATGAGTTTGAAAGGAATGAAGTTTGGACCCTAGTCCCAAGGCCAAAGAACAGATCTATTGTTGGCACAAAATGGGTATTCAGGAACAAGACAGACTCTGATGGAATAATTACAAGAAACAAGGCAAGACTGGTAGCCAAAGGTTATTCTCAACAGGAGGGGATTGATTATGATGAAACCTATGCACCTGTAGCTAGACTTGAGGCAATCAGAATTTTTCTTGCTTGAATTTTGAATGAGCTGCAAAGGCAAGAAACAGAAATCGATTTCAACATCAACAGCAAAGGCTGAATATATTACTGCTGGAAGCTGCTGTGCACAGATCTTATGGATGAGAAATCAATTGCTAGACTATGGTTTGAAATTTTCAAATATTCCTATTTATTGTGATAACCAAAGTGCTATTGCAATGACAGGAAATCCAGTTCAACATTCTCTAACAAAGCACATCAGTATCAGATATCACTTCATAAGGGAACATGTGGAGGAAGGCACAATTGAATTACATTTTGTTCCTACAGATCAACAATTAGCAGATATATTCACCAAGCCTTTGCCTGAAGCAACATTTAACAGACTGGTTTCTGAATTAGGGATGGTGACAAGTGGCTCAACTTAGCAAGTTTCAGACACTCAGAGTATATGTCAGAGTATGGGGAATACAAACAGCAAAGAAGGATATTCTCTGACATTAAGAGAATTGATGACAAGAAGAAGATTCTACCTGCCATGACATATCAACAGGTAATTCAGGTAAAACTCTCCACCTACAAACCTTCTATCTACAATGCTTCATTTTTTTTTGGTGAAATGGTGCAGGAACAAGTTTTGGAGAATCCCCCTGCACCTACCCAAGTAGCCAAATCACCTTCCACTAAACAATCTAAGAAATCACTATCTAGAAAACCAACCTCTGGTGTCTCTCAAAAGGCACCAGTTGCAAAAAGAAGGAGATTGGTACAAACTAGGCTTATAGATGAGCAAAGTGATGAGAAGCTCAACCCTCTAGAGAGACAGGTTATTGAAGGACTTTCTTTGTTAAAGGAAAGTAATGATGCACCTGAATCTAACTTTCAAGCCAAGTCTGTAGACTCTCAAAAGGCTACAGACTCTGAAAAACCTAGGGAAGCACCTCAGGATTCTCATATTGAGTCTCCTGAGAAATCTTTTGCTAAGAAGTACAGAAGGTTAAGGAAGGCTTATTCTGCACACACACACAAGCCTGTTATTATTACTAACCATATTTTGCAGAAAACAGATGCTCCCAAAGCTCCTGCAGAGCCAGACTCTGAAATCAAGAAAACACCTGAACCAGAGTCTAATGTTGAGTCAGAGTCTAGACTGCCTTTAGACTCTGATCATGACACATTTCGGGAAGGAATGCCATTGGATGCAGCCTCAAGTCTAATTGATGAGATCATTATTCCAAGTGATGAGGTACTGCTATTCCTATATCCTTTGGTGGAATCAGTTGAAGATCCAGGGCAATATCAGACTAAATCTCAAGTCTTGGATTTTCTTACAACCTATGAAGCCCTAAGGAAGAGAATGGAACAGGAGCTACAAATGTCTGCACAGGATGTGGTCAAAAATCTATACAGCTACCTATTCAACTCTTCATTACAAGTACAAGCAGCTGGGCTCATAGAAGGCAAGACAAATGAAGTTCTCAAAGCACTAGGTGTGCCAGACTCTGAACAACAAATTTCAAAGAAGCCTAAAAGGCTTAAGGTCCACATAAGGAGGGAATCAGAGTCTGTTGCTGAGTTGGAAACTGAGATTGAGCAACCAGTTTTTAACTATGAAGCAATTTGGGATAATGAAATTACCTACAGGACAGCCATTTAATGGATTTCTCATGTTCAACCTCTGTCAAGACAGGTGGTTGACTTTCTAGTCCACATTGTAGGAAAGGTGGCCAACGAATACATCTATACAACCTATGAAGGTAGATTGGATCAACTCAAGGGCTCATATTATTAGAAGATTGCAAGGGAACTGCAGGACTCCTTTAACATGACTCTTTCCCAGGCCATTAATGTCATCCATGCAAGGACTTTTCTAAATAAACACTTGGATGCATTGACTATGGAAGAACCACAGGAGGTAGCAGGTAGTGCAAGGTAGTTGGAGGATGGGACTAGTGCACCAGTGGTGACTAGTGATAAAGATGCTCAGTCTGCCTCACCCACACAAGAACCACCTAGTCAGAGGTTGGGTGATAGTGGGGCAGGGGAGTATGCTGTTAGGCCCTCCTTGACAATTCACCAAAAAGCTGATGAGAACCCCAATGATATGGGAGGACAAACTCTGATTGATGCTCATGAAGAAATTTCCAAATCTATTCTATCAGAGTCTATCCACCTTGAGGGGGAGTCTCATGCACCAACAGTCAAAGATGGTGACACTCAGACTCTGGTTTCTAATGAAGTCATACTGAAGCAGTCAAAGTCTAGAGTAGACCCTGAGACTGGAATACTGGAGCCAACAGACTCTGAAAAGAAAGAAGATGATTGTAAGGGTTCAGACTCTGTTGCTGCTCACCCCTTGGTGGAAACCCCTAGCCTTCAGACATTTGAAGGGTTTCCCCTCCATCAAGGAGGTTCAGGTATTGTAGCACATAATTCTTCTCTCAACCCCTCTTCTGTAGGATTTTTGAGTGCACCTTCCAAATTGAGTGGAAAAAATAATAATAATAATAATTGAGAGGCTGGCACTGGTCCAGGCAAAAGGAGAGGTAGATACGGCTGTAGAGAAGCCTGAGTGAGAATGAGAGAGTGGGTGCCCAACCCCACTGTGAGGATGAGAGATTAGGGTATCCTGAACCTAGCTTTACTTATTGGGATAAAGATTTTCCACAGAGTTGGTCCAATGAGTTGAAGCAGGGGATGGATGAAAATTCATTTTTGTTGTTTGACAGAATTCACTCCCTTCACTTATTCACAGAAGTAGCTTTCAAGGATGCTATTGCTGATATTACTACCACTCAAGCTTCTCTCAAAACAACAGTCTCTGACTTAACCACAAAGGTTGATTCAGTAGTTGCAGCACAGTTCACTTTCTCCACAGTCTTAGCACAGATTCTTTTGGTTGTCACAGGTGGTGATGATGTCAAAAAGGGGGAGAAGAAAAGTGATTCAAGAAAGGTGATTCATTCCTCCAGGAGAAACAAATAAGAAATGATTATTTTATACTGTTCTAGATTAATTATTTCATTTTTTAGTTTTGACATCATCAAATCTTGATTTATGCTTCATTGTTTATAAAGCATAAATAGGGGGAGATTGTTAGGAATATAATAATTTGATGATGTACAAAATACTAGAACAGGATTTAGCACAGTCTATCTGCAAGAATCAATCAACGGATATCTATCTGCAAGAAGCAATCGACTGATAAATATCGATCGATAAGTCATCAACTGATAATAAGCCATCGACTGATAAAGCCAATCGAGAAGTCATCGATCGAGAACTCAAGTCATCAACTGATATTTATCAATCGAGAACTCAAGTCATCAACTGATATTTATCAATCGAGAACTCGACAACATATATTTCCTGATCGAGAACTCATCAACGGATATATAGTCATCAACGGATATTTATTGATCGAGAAGTCATCAACGGATATTTACCAATCGAGAAGTCTCACAAGTACTCGATTGATTAGCTCACAGCCTGACTTCTCGAAGCTTAAAGGAGATGAGTATTCGGTTGATTCAAACAGCTAGTTTAAAGGAAAGTCTTCGAAGATCAAAACAAATTTATTGCAGATATGCTATGGGAAGGAAAGGGAAAATTAAGGAAGCTGTCGGTCAGAGTTTACTCTATCAGAGAATACTCGATCAGAGTTTACTCTAACAGAGAATGCTCTATCAGAGATTATCAACCGACAGAGTTTATCAGAAAAGGAAACAGACAAATCAGAGTCTGATTTGGATAGTAAGAAGGAATTAAAGTGCAAGTCTAATTACCTTATTAAATCTATTCTTATCATAATCTGTTTTGTAATTGTATTTGTAGCTGTGTCTATATAAACACAGAGATAGGTTATAATTCAATGTCGAATTATATCGAATTAAGAATTTATATAAAAGCAATATCTTGTAACCTAGCAGCTCTTAAGAACTTTATATCTTGAGAGAGTTTTGTATTCAAGTTCATTATTAATACAAAACAGTATTCCATTCAACATACTTGTGTTCATAATCGATTTACAGGCACTATTACATTCAACCCCCCTTCTGTAATAGATTGATTATTCTGGGAAACAAGATGGCAACAAAGGACAAACACTGGGATATGGTAAGATTGTACTTGGGAATGTCATCATTGAACAAGTAGCTTTAGTTGATGGCTTAAGACACAATTTGATAAGCATAAGTCAACTAGGAGATAAAGGTTACCATACTGGCTTTGACAACAAAGAGTGTCTTGTGACTCACAAAGAAACAAGTATTCTGGTTTTTAAAGGTCACAGACATGGTAACATTTATGAAGCCAGCTTGGAGGATTGCATACACAGTGAACTCACATGTCTATATAGCAAGGCCTCAATTGAAGAAAGCTGGAAATGGCACAAGAAACTGTCATACATCAACTTTAACACACTAAACAAGTTGGTTAAACAGAATCTTGTAAGAGGATTACCACAGGTTGATTTTGTGCAAGATGGACTCTGTGAAGCATGTCAACTTGGAAAGCAAAAGAAATCATCCTTCAAGAGCAAGACAATCAACACCATTTATGAACCCTTTTATTTATTGCACATTGATTTATTTGGTCCAGTAAATGTTATGTCAATTAATAAAAAGAAATATACTCTTGTTATTGTAGATGATTTTACAAGATTCACATGGGTTTTTCTTCTACATTCAAAGGATGAAGCTCCACAACACATAATAGACCATATCACTTTTCTAGAAAGAAATTCAAAGAAAATAGTTGGAGTTCTAAGGAGTGACAATGGTACTTAATTCAAGAATTAAATCATGGAGGACTACTGTGCATCAAAAGGAATTACTCAATAATTTTCTGTACCAGGAACTCCTCAACAAAATGGAGTTGTGGAGAGAAAGAATAGAACCCTCATAGAAGATGCCAGAACAATGCTGGCAGAGTCTAGGCTACCAGTATATTTTTGGGCAGAGGCAATCAATACAGCATGTTTCACTCAAAACTGTACTTTAATAAACATGCATGGAAAGACTCCCTATGAAATGATAAAGGACAAAGAGACAAGTGTGAAACACTTTCACATATTTGGATGCAAGTGTTATGTACTGAAAGTACATCCTGAAAATCTGAGCAAATTTGAAGACAAGGCAGATGAATCAATTTTTCTTGGATATACATCAAACACAAAAGCATTCAGAGTGTTTAATCTAAGAACTAAAATTTTTATGGAATCTATTCATGTTGCATTTGATGATAAAAAGTTTACAGGATTGCAGGATGAGTTAGAGTCTACTACACTGGAATTTGAAAATCTAAAATGTTCTGAGATAAATGAAGAAGAAGAAGATGAAAACCCTCAAGTAACTCCTGATCCAACACAGGAACCTGCACATTCTGAGGGGGAGCCAGAAAATACAACTCCAAATGATTTAGAGTCTAATAGGTCAGGGTCTACCCAGACAGAGTCTAGACAGACTGAGTCAAATTCTTCAGAATCTAACTCATCAGGGTCTGGATCAAGCAACTCTGAACCCTTGTCAGAGTCAAAAAATTTAGGGGGAGTCTCTTCATTTGAATTTCACTCAAATACAGAAGATGCAAATGATTTAGGGGGAGCTTAAAGTTCAAGAATCAATCTTCCACCAGCTAGAAAATGGACAAGGGGTCACACTCCTGACTTAATAATTGGTGACCCTGGAGTGGTGTACAAACAAGAACATGCACTCAAAATGAATGTCTTTATAGCTATTTTCTCTCAAAGAATGAACCCAAGAAAATTGAGGAAGCCTTGGAAGACCCTGATTGGATAATTGCAATGCAAGAAGAATTGAATGAATTTGAGAGAAACAAAGTGTGGAAACTTGTACCAAGACCTAGATATAGATCAATTGTTGGTGCAAAATGGGTGTACAGAAACAAACTTGATGAGAGTGGAACTGTAGTAAGAAATAAAGCAAGGCTAGTTGCAAAAGGATACACACAGGAGGAAGGAATTGACTTTGATGAAACTTTTGCACCGGTAGCAAGATTGTAAGCTATCAGAATGTTTTTTGCCTTTGCAGCTCATTCAAAATTCAAGGTGTATCAGATGGATGTAAAAAATGCCTTCTTAAATGGAAAATTGGAAAAAGAAGTCTATGTGGAGCAATCACCAGGATTTATTGATCCAAAATATCCTGATCATGTTTACAGATTAGATAAGGCACTTTATGGATTGAAGCAAGCACCTAGAGCATGGTATGAAACTCTTTCAAAATTTCTTCTTGAAAACGGATTCATAAGAGGTACCATTGACAAAACTCTCTTTATTAGAAAGTATAAAGGTGACATTTTGCTTGTCCAATTTTATGTTGATGATATTATATTTGGATCTACTAATGACAAACTCTGTGAAAAGTTTAGTAAACTAATGCAGTCAAATTATGAAATGAGCATGATGGGAGAATTGAACTTCTTTTTGGGGCTTCATGTCAAACAGAATGATGATGTAATTTTCATCAATCAAACAAAGTATGTAAAAGAACTATTGAAGAAGTTTGATATGCAAGATTCTGCAACTGCTAAAACTCCCATGTCAACAGCCACTAAGCTAGACTCTGACCCAAAGGGTAAGAAAGTTGACAACACTAGCTACAGAGGTATGATTGGCTCATTATTATATTTAACTGCTAGTAAACCAAATATAATGTTTGCAACTTGTCTGTGTGCTAGATTTCAAGCTGACCCTAGAGAATCACATTTAATAGCTGTAAAAAGAATTTTTAGATATCTCAAGGGGGCACAAACTCTTGGACTTTGGTATCCTAGAGAGTCATATTTTTCACTAATTGGCTATTCAGATTCTGACTATGCAGGATGCAAAGTAGACAGGAAAAGCACAACAGGTCAGTGCCAGTTTCTTGGCAACAGATTAATTTCATGGTTTAGCAAGAAACAACAGACTGTATCAACCTCAACAGCTGAGGCTGAATACATTGCAGCTGGAAGTTGCTGTGCTCAAATTCTATGGATAAGAAATCAATTACTTGATTATGGACTAACATTCTCAAATATTCCTATGTATTGTGATAATACCAATGCTATTAAAATTGTAGAGAATCCAGTCCAACATTCCAGAATAAAGCACATCGATGTCAGGTATCATTTTATTAGAGAACATGTTGAAAATGGTACTGTGGCACTTCATTATGTTCCAACTGACAAACAGATTACAGATATTTTGGCAAAACCACTTGATGAGTCTACCTTTCTCAGACTAGTAGGTGAATTAGGTATGTTAAACATGTAAGTGATTACAAATTACAAGCAACAAGGTATGTACTTTATTTATAATTCTGGTTGTAACACATTATAATTAATTATTTTTGCAAAATTTTTATTGGTACTTTATCTTGACAGAGTCTAGTTTTTAGACTCTGACAAGTTTGTAGACTCTAACAAGTCTGTAGACTCTGAGAGTCTGTAGACTCTGAAAAACAATTATCGCATAGACTCTGAAACGGTTCAAATTCACGCCTACAGACTCTGATTGTGTTTAAACTGTTCAAATGACTTGAAATAGGCGGTAACAGTTATTTTTGACTGGAGATAGACTGTAGACTCGTGTGTATTGTCAGCAATTCAAACAAAATAGAAGATTTTCATACATTTTACTCACTTGTTTATTGCAATTAATCTCTAAGGCAGAACCATTCACAGAGCTCTTTACGAACCCTAGCAACTTTTTTCAAGCGTATTCATCACTTTCAACTTACAAAATTTCAATGGCTGCTATCTCAACTGTTATGCGGGGACCCAAAGCTATCGCATTCACATTTGGAGACTTTGAGTTAATGACCACTAACCATGTGGCAGCCCTTGGTGACAAGAAATGGGTAGATGCTGATTACTATCCTATGATGGATTTCTTGGAGCAGAATGAACTCAGTTACGTTCTCAAGGCATCACCAGTCATTCACATGGATGCTGTTTCTCAAGCTTGGAGCACTGCAAAGGTAGTTGATCCTTCTCAGGATCAACCAGGTAAAATAATGTTCACCTTTGGCTCAATTACTTTTGATGTCACTCCTGATGTGCTTAATTTAGTTTTTAAATTGCCTGTGAAGACACCTTTTGATGACACTGTTTCTGATTCTGAGATTAAAAGCATGTTTAAATCACTAGGCTATTATGCTAGTTTAGATAACATGAGTAAATTAACTAGACCCTATCTGAGGAAGGAATGGTCCTTCTTTTTTGATCAAATTACTAAGTGCTTTACTGGGAAGTGTAGTGGCTTTGATGCTATTACTTCTATTACTTATCAAATTGGTCACAGTCTCCTATTTGATAGAGTAATCAACATTGGTGATATGTTGCTCACTCAAATGGGAGCAAAATTAAATAATGTGCATGAGGGGAGGAAGAAAGTCTACTATCATAGGTTTTTTATGATTCTCCTCAATCACTTCATTCCTAACATGTCAACCAAGTTGGCAGATGATTGCTGTGTGTAGGCATACAAACAGCAAAGGAGGATATTCTCTGATATTAAGAGAATTGATGATAAGAAGAAGAGTCTACCTACCATGACTTATCCACAGGTAATGAAGGTAAAACTCTCAACCTACAAACCTTCTATCTACAATGCTTCATTTTTTGGTGGTGAAATGGTGTAGGAACAAGTAATGGAGAGTCCCCCTGCACCTACCCAAGTCACCCAATCCCCTTCAAAGACATAATCTTTCAAACCCAAATCCAAAAAGAAACCAACCTCTAGTGTCTCTCAACAGGCACCAGTTGTAAAAAGGAGAAAATTGATTCAAACTAGGCTTATAGATGAGCACAGTGATGAGGAGCTCAACCCTCTAGAGAAGCAAGTTGTTGAAGGACTTTCTTTGTTAAAGGAAGGTCATGATACACTTGATTCTACCCTTCAAGCCAAGTCTGTAGTCTGTGAAAAGGCTACAGACTCTGACCAACCTAGGAATGCACCTCAGGATGCTCAAATTGCATCTCCTGAGAAATCTTTTGCTAAAAAATACAAAAGGTGAAAGAAGGCTTATTCTGCACACACACACAAGCCTACTCCTATTACTAACCCTATTTTACAGGAAACAGATGCTCTCAAGGCTCCTGCAGGGCCAGACTCTGAGAGCAAGAAATTACCTGAACCAGAGTCTAATGTTGAGTCAGAGTCTAGAATGCCTTTAGACTCTGATCATGAGACATTTTGAGAAGGAATGCAATTGGATGCAGCCTCATGTCTTATTAATGAAATCCTCACTCCAAGTGATGATATGTTGTTATTCCTATATCCTTTGGTGGAACCGGTAGAAGATCCAGAACAATATCAAACTAAATCTCAAGTCTTGGATTTTCTTGCAACCTATGAAACCCTAAGGAAGAGAATGGAACAGGAGCTACAACTGTCTGCACAGGATGTGGTCAAAAATCTATACAACTACCTATTCAACTCTTCATTACAAGAAAAAGCAGCTGGGCTCATAGAAGGCAGAACAACTGAAGTTCTCAAAGCACTAGGTGTGCTAGACTCTGAACAGCAAATCATAAAGAAGCCTAAAAAGCTTAAGATCTATAAAAAGAGAGAATCAGAGTCTGTTGCTGAGTTGGAAACTGCGATTGAGCAACTAGTTTTTGACTATGAAGCAATTTGGGATCAAGGAATTACCTACAGGACAGCTATTGATTGGATTTCCACTATTCAGCCTCTTTCAAGAAAGGTGGTTGATTTTCTTTTCCAAAATGTAGGAAAGGTGGCCAATAAATACATCTATCCAACCTATGAAAGTAGATTGGATCAACTCAAGGGCTCATATTATCAGAAACTAGCAAGGGAACTGCATGATTCCTTTCACATGACTTTTGCCCAGGCCATCTATGCACTCCATGCCAGGATTTTTCTCAATGGATACTTGGATGCATTAACTATGGTAGAACCATAGGAGGTAGCAGGTGATGCTAGGCAGTTGGAGGATGGGACTAATGCACCAGTGGTGACTAGTGATAAAGATGTTCAGTCTGCCTCACCCACACAAGAACCACCTAGTCAGAGGTTGGGTGATAGTGGGGCAGGTGAGTATGCTGTAAGGCCCTCCTTGGCAACTCAACAAACTGCTGATGAGAACCCCAGTGATATGGGAGGACAGACTCTGATGGATGCTCAAGAACTTTTCCATCCTTGTTTATCAGAGTCTATCCACCTTGAGGGGGAGTCTCATGCACAAACAGTCCAAGATGGTGACACTCAAACTCTGGCTTCTAATGAAGTCATACTGAAGCAGTCAGAGTCTAGAGTAGACCCTGAGACTGGAATACTGGAGCCAACAGACTCTGAAAAGAAAGAAGATGATTGTAAGGGTTCAGAATATGTTGCTGCTCACCCCTTGGTGGAAACCCCTAGCCTTCAGACTTATGCAGGGGTTCCCCTCCATCAAGGTGGTTCAGGTATCGAAGTACAATCTTTATCTCTCAACCCCTCTTCTATAGGATTCTTGAGTGCACCTTTCCAAATGAGTGAAAAAATATCTGAGAGGCTGGCACTGGTCCAGGCAAAAGGAGAGGTAGAAAAGGCTGTAGAGAGCCTGGGTGAGATTGAGAAATTGGGTGCCCAACTCCACTGTGAGACTGAGAGATTAGGGTATCCTGAACCTAGCTTTACTTATTGGGATCAAGATTTTCCAAAGAGTTGGTCCAATTAGTTGGAGAAGGGGATGGATGAAAATTCACTTTGTTTGATTGTGCATATTGATAAAAAGGAGGAGGCTCTTGCTGCTCAGAAGTTATTTACACAGAGACCACAACATCATCTGGTGGATTCTCTAGCAAGGAGAGCATATAGAGTCATGGGGGCTTTGGTGGATAACCCTGTCAATTTAACTGAGGCTGCAACATTGAAGTCAGAAGAACCACTTTTAATCATGCCTATAAGGGCTCGACTTCCAGAGTCTACAGTCTCTGATCACTCTCAGGAGGAGTCAGGGTCTATAATCTCGTTTGCAGTTTCAGAGTCTATACCACCACCAGAGTCTACGCCTCACCTTCCATCACTTGAGCCTGTTGCTGAGGAGTGCACTTCTGAAGATGATGATCCCGTTCAACCTTCTTTTGTCTATTTTGATCAAGTCTTTCCTCAGTCTTAGGAGTATGCATAGAAAAAAGCCATCACTGATAAAGATTCTTTTGCATGAATTATGGATATTCATCAGTCTGAGAGATTGAAAGCTTTTCAGAAAAAATCATATCTCTAGGAACATGGTCACTACCCTGGTGAAGAAGATGAAGCTCTGGATGGGGATGTTAAAGCTGAGATAGAGAGTATTGCTAAATAATTGGCTTGTGTGGTCAAAGACATCTATCATATTCAAACCAAACTTACTGGTGTTGATAATACTACTTCTCTGCTAAGTACCAAATTTGACAGAATTCACTCCCTTCAATTATCCAAAGAGGTCACCTTCAAGGATGCTCTTGCTGCTATCACCTCTACTCAAGCTTCTCTCCAATCAACAGTCTCTGATTTAACCACCAAGGTTGATTCTGTCATTGCAGCACTGGCCAATATCTCCACAATTCTTGAAAAGATTTTGTTGGCTGTTACTAGTTCTGATGATGTCAAAAAGGGGTAGAAGAGAGGTGAATCTTCCTCCAGGAGAAATAAGGATGATACATGCAGAGATGATAAAAGGGGAGTTAAAAGGAGGAGAGATGGTGATGATGGAGATAGTTCTCATGGTCCTAGGGGTCCTGGTGATGTAACACTCAAGCAGTCTGGAGTGGCTGTATTATCAAAGTCTCAAACACATCAGTCAGGGACTGGACATGGGAAATCAGAGTCTAAGTCAAACTCTGAGAAACAAAGAAAAAAATCATACTCTGCTGAAACTTAAGAACCTTCATACTGGAAGTGTAGTCAATCAAATCTGCAACTTAGAGCTAAAAAGAAGACAGGTCTTGGAGGTTTTGAAGAATCTGACATTGAAAGGACATCTACTCTAACCAAGGATCATCAATCCTTGACAGATAGGCAGTTTGAGAAGATCACACAGAAGCACTTAAACAAAGTGGTATCTGCTCAAATTGTTTATAATGTTTATGAAAGAAAGATGCAAGGAGGAAAGGGAGGCATAGAAAAGGTGAAGAATGAGATGCTGGTTTATTTTTTAGAAGGATGATCAGCTAGATGGATCAGTCAATCAAACTTCATATTTTTCAAACAGGCTGAGGAATTGCAGTATATTAGATTTCTCCTTCAAATTGCTTATGAAGTTAATAAGAGCAAAGAGGCTGTCACACACAAATGGTTCAAGGAGATTGATAGAAAGCTGACTTTGCACAAATAGGCAAATCGACAAATGGGCAAATTTTCCTTAAAATATGTTGATACTGAGGGAAATGATCAAGTCATGCCATTGGAAGAAAAATAGATTAAATTTCAAGAAGGTGTGGGTCATTATTTTGGGTTTCAACCTATGAGTGGGAAAGTTAGTGTTCTAATGTTGAAGGACTTAAAAGATCAAGAAAGTAGTGCAAATTATCTGAGAGCAACTTACTGTCAAATCAAATATTCAAGTGAAGAAATGAAGAAATTGAAGAAATTTGTTGGTGAAGCTCTTGCAGTTGTGGATGACAATATGCTCAATTCATTTTTGAAGAATAATCCAGCCTTTGAGGGGATCAATTAAGAAGTAATTCTTTTTCCTTTATAATTTTTTCATACTGTTCTAGACTAAGTGTTTTATTCTTTAGTTTTGACATTATCAAAACTGGATTTATGCTTACATTTTATAAAGCATCAATAGGGGGAGATTGTTATAAATATATTCATTTGATGATGTACAAAATTCTAGAACAGGAGTTAGCTTAGTTTATTTGCAATATATCTTTCTAGTCTCTGAAATGTATAATCAGAGTCTAGATAGTCAATATTCATGTTACTTGTACTTAGAAGAATTTCTACAGAAAGTAAAACTAGAGTCTGCATGAAGATCAGAGTCTGGATGGTGATCAAAGTCTATAGACTATCGGAGTCTAAGATCTGTCAGAGTCTATAAAAGATCAGAGTCTATAGTCTGGCAGAGTCTGAAGAATTCAGAGTCTATAAAGTTAAAGCTAAATTTGGAAGATGATCACAGATAAGGGAAGTCTTCGAAGATAAAGCCAAAGATATTGCAGATATGTTATAAGAAGGAAATAGAATTGTAGAAGGAAACTGTCAAATAATAATTAGGAATTCTATAGCTATTGTAATTTATATTTCTGTTATTAGCTGATAGGCAGCTCTCTATATAAAATATATGTAACCTAATTGTAAAAGTGTGGAAGTTGAAGCATAATTTGTCTGAGTGAAACTTTGTGAATATATAGAAATAGAGAGAGTTGCTATGATAAACACAGAGAAGATGCTAGGGTTTGTGTATACCCTAGGAGAGTTTTGTATTTACAAATCAATAATGCAAACGGTACTTATTCATATCTTTGTGTTTGATCTTTGTTCTTAATTCATATATGTTTATTGATATTGAGTTAATTTTAAATCAGGCAGAAAAGACACACAAGTATTCAACCCCCTTCTACTTGTGCAACTGGGAAAACAAAAACATTAAAAGTATTGTCTCTAGGACACCAATACTAACAATCTCCCACTTGTACTAGAGCCAACTCTCATGTATCTAATACCCATGGAGTAGAAGTAGACAAATTGACCTCTATAACATAAATACCTGAATCAGAAGCTTGACCAGCCTTCTTCTTCTTCAGATCCTCCAAATAAACATGATAGTTTCTCTTCCAATGACCTGGTTTATCATAGTAGTGACAATCACCATTTGCAACAGCACCCTTAGGCTTTAAAGCTTGTTTAGGATTATCCTTTGGCTTGGGACCAGAAGCAGATCCAATCTTCTTCTTTCCCATCCATTTGCCTTTCCTATTAGCCTTACCTTTGTTATCTACCATCAACATGGCAGCAGGTTCAGCCTTTTTCATGTTGGTTTCAGCAGTTCGTAACATAGCCAACAATTCAGTAGGTGTTTTGTCTATCTCATTCATATTGTAGTTCATAACAAAATGAGTATAGTTGCGGTTCAAAGATTGCAAGATCAAGTCAATCCGAGCTTCCGGACCAATCGGGAAACCCAAAGTCTCAAGATACTCAATATAACCTATCATCTTTAGAAATGTGGTTGAACAAGTTCACGCTATCCCTGTTTGCAAGCATACAGTGCTTTGCTCGTGTCGAACCTTTCTTGATGAACCTGTCCCTCAAACATTCTTTAAAGGTGTTCAATCATCTCATAAGCATCCATATGCTCATGTTGTTTTTGAAGCTCAACACTCATGGTTGCCAGCATGAAACACTAAACATCATTCGCATCATCAATATGCTTCTGATAAGCATTTTGCTGAACACGAGTTGCATTCTCAGCAGGAGGAGCAGGTGAAGGAATTTCAATGACGTGAACCTTTCGCTCCTGCCTGAGGACAATCCTCAAATTCCTATACCAATCAAGGAAGTTAGTCCCTGTCAACTTGTCCTTCTCAAGGGTTGCTCTCACAGAGAAGTTATTTATGTTGTTTACCATTAAATATCTACAATGTTTAAAATGCATATTAGTTAGTTGCAGAAGTTTAATTATGTTAAAGTGATTATCATATACATTCATAATATATATCTCCCACTATTTTTATTAAATCAATAGCCCTAACTATTAATTCGGAAAGCATTTCATTAAATCTTTCTAGTGAGCCAAGATCCATATTTCATCCATATTTTAAGATAGCATTGTCTAATACACCGAAAACATGACTATTTAGGTAGACAACATTAGTCAATTATATCAAATATAACTCTTGGATAGTTTGGTGGAACAACACTTTGTACACATTTATCCAATTACTCTCACCAAACTCTATGTCTCTAAACCCACAATCCTATTGTGATGATTTAGTTAAGTTAGACCCAATGTTTCAACAAACTATGCCACTTATTTATCACGTCTTCCCATGATTGATAAAAGGACCTTGCTTTGGCAAACCCATTCCTTCTCAATCTAGATCTTGACGAGTATTAAACATTGGAAGGCATCCGATTAACTTAATATGTACTTTGAGATTTTAATGTTTATATGAAAGATCACGATCCCATCATAAAGAGATTCTCATTTTTTCCTTGATCAAATAATCCATTTTAATATTCGTCAATGGTTCGATTTCTAGATCATCGGAGAATTCACAAGCGGTCTCACTTAAAACCCAACTTTCTTACGAATAATAATTCTCTTTTGACAAAATCTCCCCATATCAGAAAAAAAAATTCATATTCAATACCGTGTTTCATAAACACAAGAATCTCATGATCGTTTGTTTAATTTTAAAATCTTGAATCATTACAGATTTTATCTTTCTTAAGCAGGCATGACATGGGTGTCGTATTTAATACATACATCATTCCAACATATACATATCTACACATGCATTCATATACATATATGTATTGTGCGTAAATTAAACATGTTTGGTTATGGCCCAATCCTATGTGATATTTCCAAGCTAATGGAATTATCAAGGTCAATCTATGGGGGTTTCAAATACTACACTATTACATGTCTTTATTCTTCTTCATTGCTCCATCATCTGGATTGCCTCCTAGCTTCTTTGCTTCCAAGTCTCCATTGAACAATTACATTGAATAATAAATAAATCTATTTTAATGAAATTACAAGAAGAACTCGAGTTACATTCGAGATTAACAATTACAATGAATAAACGATATGCAAGCCGTATTTAGAAACCAAAATCATAAAACAAAACCACTATCCTATGGGTCTTTAGGCCATAACCATCTACCATATTATCATATAACACATGTAATATATCTCAAATTATATAAATATATCATATAATCATATATAATAAATTTCGAAATTATAGAAAATCAAATAAATTTCAGAAAATAATAAACGCCATTTAGGGGCCTGTAACGTCGTTAAACGGCTTACAAACGTGATGCTGACAAAGTCAGTATTGCTCAATGACACGATTCCAGTCAGAAAACACATATCACTTACGAAAATCGGACACTGGACACAGATTTCAGAAAATCTACCGAAGCCGTTTCAGAATTCGTATCGAATACGATTTCCATAACAAGAACAAACATGTAGCATATACATACAACAATACACACAATCATTCCATGATTATACAACACATGAATATCATATATGTAACGCCCCCAAATCCAGGGTTAGGGATTTGAGTCGTCACGTCATCATTCAATCATTTATAACCTGCAATAACTCAATAATCTAATGAAATCACATCGTAGACCCCTCTCTCTCACATACACATAAGTTATAGTCTTAGAAACGATATACAACAAGTATCATTAATTATTACAAAACAAATGTGCTTATCCAGAATCTCATACTATCAATGCTAACCTCTTCACGAAGTAACATTAATAACTAGCTAAATACTGAAACTTATCCAACTTACTTTCGTAGAATATGGTTGAACTGAACCATCTCAAAGGTGAATCTTCTACTTTCCTCTCTCTCTAGGCATGAAGCCAATCGAACATGTTATCACTTTCTCTGAAAATATAATATAAGCAAGAATGAGCGAAAGAATGCTCAGCAAGTTATTCACCCAATTAGCTATGTGACTCTCATTCAAGAATATGATAATCACTACTATCTCAATAGTATAATCATTAGGTTTAACAGTATATGGTAAGCATATAAAGTATCTTTCAACAATACACATGATCAGAGTTTTTCTGCTAAAATCATTTGTACTAACATAAAGTTTAGAAAATATCATACGAACAATTTGGTCCGGTATATAACATAAGACACTATCAAATATAGTGTTACCACACTTTCATACCTCCTCTAAAGCTTTTTAAGATAAAACTCAATGAACTTATTACGTTCATAGTTTTGAAATAATCTTTCCATAACTTAACAAAATAGCTTCAACTATAGTTTTGCTAAACTCCCCTAATTTACGGGGTACATCATTCAAGATACAACAATCATAGTTGCTTATCTTTGAGAAAATTAACTCACTTTGAACCATACCATTTATAAGGTTTAAAATCCCATAAAATATCTTTAAAGATCCTGTTGTGTTGTGATATATAAAGAAAACAAGAGTGAGCAATATAGGCCCACTATAATCATAACTTCTATAAATATACTTTCTGATAAACATTTCAAAAGTTTGTAAGCTTTTCATACATCAGTTACCTTCTGAAGTTTTCATATAACTATTCGTTAAATCATACGAATAACAAGATGACATTTCAAATTGTTAAAAACCTTTTTCTCATCAGATCCCATTTAAATTTTTCCTTTCTTTTCGTCAAAACATTTCAACATTTCATTCGCTAATCAACACCATCGGTAACTCAGCTCATAGGCTTTCATTACGGTGTGAAGCACAATTCCAATTGGAAGAAGGGACTATAATTGGAGCATCAACACGCCCGCTACCACACATCCACGATGATCAGTCGTAGCACGTGGCAGCCTTCATCAGCAACCTATGGAAGCCTTCCGTTTCTCTACATGTAGAAGGGGGAGCCCAGGTACTCGTAGCACGTGGCAGCCGTCACTCGGCCTCTTACGCTAACTCTAAGTCCATTGAATCAATCTATAAATCTAGAACTGGAATTTAATCATATTTCCCCAAGTATATCATACTTGTTAATAGATTCATCTATCTTACCTGGAACCGGAATTTAATCCTAGTTCCCCAAGTGTATCATACTCGTTAATAGATTCATCTATCTAATATGGAACTAGAATTTAGTCATAGTTCCCCAAGAATATCATACTTGTTAATAGATTCATCTATCTAATATGGAACTGGAATTTAATCCTAGTTCCCCAAGTATATCATACTTGTTAATAGACCTCATAGCTATGAGTAGTCACTGATTAGATTAGTCGGGTTGTCCTCCCACCACACAGGTAAGTGACCTTCACCCACTAATCTCTTTCATCAAGGAATGATAACCTTTATAAAACCATGACCAGGGAGTTAACTGAAAACTTTTCTTTATTTTGATTAGTAAAGGTCTGACTACTATAAGCCATTAATATTAAATCATAAACTCTTTTTAGGAAGCAAATCGCTATTTGACTCCCTTAACTCGAGTTCCCTATTTTTAATAAGTTAGAACGTATTTTATTCTTGTTAAAAGAATAAAATAAAATACAATTAAATACTAGGGAACCCTTACTATTTGTAAATAAATTTCCTAAAGTTTGGAAAATATTTTAAATAATTATTAAAGGCTTTAAATAATTATTAAAGACCCTTAATAATTTTTAAATCAATTTAAAATAATTAATAAATCCTTTTTAAATGAATATTCAAAATAATATTCATTAATTAAATAAATATTCAAATAATATTTATTGACTCCATTTAATTCTTTTGTCAAAAGAATATCAAAATATAAATATCGAAATATTTATAATCGTCATTTCAAAATAATCTATCTCCGGTTTCTTCAGGATTACGACAGTACTTAACATAACCTTCCGGCTCCCGGTCTACGTTCGAAAATACATAACTCGCTATACACTTAGAGACTTTTACCTTCATCGGCTTATATCTATAATTCTTATAGCATATAACCGAAACATTTACGAAAGCTTTAATAATACATAAAACAATTCGTACTTTTCAATATATAGTTTATATCACAACAACAACAGTCTTTCGACAAAACAGTAGTACATTAAGTACAGGTGTTTGAAAACGTGCATACGTAGCAATACTTATATTTTGATATGTAAAACGTAGGTTAGAAAACTTGCCTGGAGTCTAAGATACGTTCTTAGAGTCCCACTCGTTCCGGATTTTCTATCAATAGATATTATAACCCTGATTAGTACTCATAATCTCATCAACTACTTACATTACAAATAAGTATAATCATATATCGATTTCAATTATGACAACCTCAAATTAGTTCTTAGTCCCTTTTACTTAACATTTGTCTTACCCGGTATTCACCTCCTTGAGTCTATCTTGACCGTTCGCAAACTATTTCGTCAATAGATTTTAATCTAATCCTTTACTCCAATACGTAGTCATGTTATTCCTCAATATCTTTCACGTTTTAACCGACTCGAAATTATCCTTTTATCTTAGCCAAAACGGCTCGTCAAAACCGTGTCTCTGTAGTTGACTTTCCTACAAATTACTATTACGTGACTCGCACTCTAACATTTTTAGTAAATCAGAAAATTCATAATTAAATATGAAATTACTCAAGGAACTTCTTGAGTATTTTTAATATTTATCAAAAATATTTTGATTTGAAACACTTGATTTAACTCAGTGAAAAGTATTTTAGAAATCGAGTCAACTATGAGGTTTTACTATTTGCACCGCCTTCACTAAATGCTCATAACTCACTAACCGTTAACCCAAATGATGCACTGTTTTCACGTGCATGGTCTAGAGAATGCCTAGAATATAATCCATCAAAACTTTTGTCCCCAAAAAGAGGACTCATTTTCCCAATGTACTGAACAAAGCACTACCTTCCTGAATGATTAGTGCATCACACAACTTTGGTTCTGATATTTTTATAAAATCGAAATATTAACATATGTCCTTGAAATTTTGGATAGGCCTTATTAACTGACCATATTACTTAACCTCCAAATTTCCAAAAGTTTGAAAATGGCTAAGTAGTTCATTTAAGTCTCCAAATTGAGTTCAATATAGCAGTTTTCTCAATCGAACTACTTTCACTAAATCGGTTGTTTCTCCTAAACCGTAAATCGTATCGACATGATTCAAGTATCAAAAGAAACTATGAAATAATGTCTACACATCCATGGTCAGTGGTGTCCAGAAAAATTGAATTGGCAGTTCGTAAATCTTTGTCAAAATTGGTCTATATGCAAACGGACATTACGACAACTATAAACGAAATGTTTTTCGAATTTAACTATGTTAAATTTATTAAACAACAACCCAATCCTCAAACTAATAAATATAACCACAACATCATTTCATCCTCTTTACAATCTCATCACCATCATCAATCTATAATATTCATCCAACAATATTCATTCATTTACATCGAAACTCCTTAAATCAACATGTACTTAAACATAACTTAAACTCAAGCTTATAACTCAAAGTAAATCAAAGGTGGGTGGTGTTTATACCTTCCTTGAGTACTTAGACATACTAAAAATAGCTTGTAAGCCTTAAGGGAGCCTTGATCTATGTTTATCATCCTCAAACTTGCAAGAGAACATCAAGAACAAGTTAAAAATTTCCGGAGTTACTATTTAGCCTCAACTTCTATAATTTATTTACCCAATCAAAATACCTCCAAAAATTATGAAATTAAATACGTACCTTCTACATATAGGAAGAAGCTATGGTTAAAATATGGTGATTTTTGGATGAGTAGAACTGAAGTTATGAATTTTTCTTTTTCTGCCTCTCTTGAAACTCCGAACTGAAGAGAGAAAATGGGGGAGAGAAAGTTGCTTGGCTACTTGACTTGCATTTGATTTTTGTGAGATAATATCTTTGAAAAGGTTAATCATGGCTTGGTTGAAATGTTCTAAAGTGGCTTTATGGCTTGCTTTTCCCTAAAATTGGGAACTATGTTCCTTAAACTTGGTTACTTTGTCTTAGCTAGTTTCCATTCTAGTTGCATGGCAAGTACTTCTCCTTTTGGTTTCCCACAAAGTCTAGTTCCTAGTTGCATGGCTCTTAAGTGTATTTAACTTACCTTTCCATGATTAATCACCTAATCCATCTTTGCTAAGTAGGATTAGTGTTTCCATAATTCTCATTATCTTAGTAATAGGGATCCTTAACATTCATAATACTCTACTTCCCCTAGGATTATAATTCCTTTAATTAAATAATCCCCTTTATTCATGTATAATTCCGTATACCTCGATATCTCGTTAATTACGAAACAATTAGTAAAAGTGAAAATCTTTGAATTTCGACCACTTTTACATACATTTTCTTCATACAACAATATGTCATCTCCCGATTTCTATTATTCCAACACTTACTTAGTGTGGGCTAAAAAGTTTTTCATAAACCATAGAATCACTATTCATCAGGGTCGTTTATAAATAAAAAAAATGTCAAAAATCTGGGTTATTACAATATATTCAAAATCATATAAAACATATATATCAATATATAGTCATGACATATCATATATATGTTTACATACATCGAAAAACTGTTAAACACATAACCAAATCATCCCATTATACACGTAGCTCTGATGCCATTGAAGGGTTTCGTGCAAGAGTACGTAGCGAAATTAATGTAAAAACAATAAAAATCGAAACCCAATCGCAGGATCCATGTATAACGTTGGATGATTATGGTGAAGAAGTCTGTACCTTAACAAAGCTTTTCGTATGCTGTTTAATGGAGGTCCGGAAAAAATTAATCACAGCAGCCCTTTATTGCAAAGATCTTCTCTCCAAAGAAGTCCACACGAATGCCCAATCGTCTTACGATCACCGGAGTCGGTACTAGCCAAATTGTTTGTCTCTCTCTCTCTCTCTCTAGCCTCTCTTGATGTTGAGCAGCTAGGGTTTTTATCTAAAAACGAAATTTGATGATTAAACCCTAATACTATACATCATTATGTATATATAGGGGAGATAGAGATTTTGGGCCTAACCCTAATCCATGTGGTTTCCAAAACCTATTATGATTTTCAGTTATTATTATTATTAAATCCGAATTCTATTATAATTAATCAAGTTCCACTTAATTAATTCAATAATTAAATTCGAATTAATAATAATAATATATCTAAATTCGTAATTTAAATAAACCTCTGTTTTGACATTCTTTGTGTGTGACCCTTTAGGTTATTATTAATGTTGCCCAAATAATTAATCTATTACAGAAGGGGGGTTGAATGTAATAGTACCAACTAATCGATGATGAACACAAGTATGTAGAATGGAATATTGTTTTGTATTAATAATAACCTTGAATACAAAAACTCTCTCAAGAAATAATGTTCTTAAGAGCTGCTAGGTTACAATAATAATGCTTGAAAACGTATATATGATTATAACCTATCTCTGTGTTTATATAGACACAGCTACACATGCAATTACAAAACAGATTATGATAAGAATAACTTTAATAAGGTAATTTAGACTTGCACTCGAATTCCTTCTTACTATCCAAATCAGATTCTGATTTGTCTGTTTCTTTTTCTGATAAACTCTGAAGCTAATCTCTGTCGGTTTGTCATTTTCTGATTTGAGCATTCTCTATTAGAGTAAACTCTGAATGAGTATTCTCTGATAGAGTAAACTCTGACTGACAGCTTCCTTAATCTCTGATGACGTCAGCATAAACTCTGTTTGGTATTTTCTGACAATCATCAGTGTTTGCATTCCTAACAATCTCCCCCAATTTATGCTTTAATAATTAAAATATAAATTTTACTTATGATGTCAGAAATACAAGACAAATGCATCAGAGTTTGTTTGTCATGTTTAACTCAGATTCTTCTGTAAGAGAAGTCTTCTTTCAGAAATTCACTCAGGAGCTTTTCTTCAGCATTTTTCAATAAATCAACAAGCTTCTCCTTCAATTCCTTCATGTGCTCAGAAGAATCATCTATTTGAAATATTGCAGCCCTTAAAGCATAAATTGATGACCTCTCCATTCTTTCATCCAAGACAATGCAACATGTCTTCATTCCATCAGGATTTAAAATTAGTGTAGGAATCTCTAACACCATCTTGACCTTTGCATCCCCTTGTCTCATTGCTCTTTCTGTTCCATCTTCAAGTGTATATCCCAGCTCATAATCTTCAGATTTTATCATCATTAACCTTTCATTCTTCTTCTTTTCAACAATCACTCCTTCAATTATTTTCCTCCACCTAGAAGTTGTTTCATTTTCATCATTGAGTAGATATCAAACATGTTCAAGTTCTTTAGATGCTTTATCAATCATATTTTCTTCAGCAATCTTCAAAACTTTCCCATCTTCTAGAAAATATAGAAGCTTCTCCTTTGCTTGAGCTCCATCAAAAATGTCTTTTACTATGTTGACTGATATCAATTTATCAAGATGCTCTTGTGTCAAATCTTCCTTAGGATTGTGCTTTAAAGAAAGAGGATCACTGAAAATATTTGCTTCACCTCTGTAAACTTTAGCATGTGAATCACCAATGCCTCCTTTATTTTTACCAAGTCTGGCATTGAGAATCAGACTTTGAGTTGTAGTCCACAGAGGATCAGTCTTTTTCTTTCTGATCAGAGCTTCTTGTTGTTCTGCTTCTTCAACAACAAAACTAGACCCACCTGGTAGAAATGTTGTTCCTTGCATAGTAAGAGGTGTCTATGGTTTAGTTGGAGCTTTTTATTGAATTCTTGCAGATGATCTTGTTTGAATTTCTGAAACTGGTTTTGATTGAGCAACTGGCTTGAGAGTTTCAACAGGTTTGATTTGAATAGGCTTAGATTCTAGTTTCTTCTTTTGAGCAAGTATCTTTTTCTGAATTGGACATTTCTTTATACTTCTTTTCTTTTTCTGGACTTAAGCACTAACAGCTCCAGACTTCTTCAATTCAGCTTCCACAGCAACTGGATCCATTCCTGGATGTTCTTCTTCAAAAATTTTCTTTGCCAGTTCTGCATCTTTTAGATTTTGTTCTTCAATCTTCTCAGGCTTCTCTTCTTTTTCAAGACTTTTTGCTAATTCTAAATCAGCATCTATCAGAGTTTGCTTGTCAGAGTTTATATCAGTCTTTGATGTCATCAAAGTTTGTGAGGTTGTCAGAGTTTGTCCAATCAGAATTTACTGCTTCAGAGTTTGCTTCCCATCCTTATGACTCCCTTGATCTTCATTATCAGGTTTGGTAGATTTGAGAATTACATCCTCCTTGCATTTGTCTGAACTCTTCTCCCCCTTTCCAACATCACTTTTGATAGTAAGAAATTCAACTATAGTATGTAGCATTCCATGCATTGAACTAACAGAAGTAGAAAGATTATCCACTTTAGCTTCCAATGCAACCTGCTTGGTGGAGACAGATTGGAGTTTTGCTTCCAGAGAATGTTGAGAGGTGGAAACAGCAGTTTCAATAAGGACAGAATTTTTATTGACAGATGTCTTCAGTTCATTAACTTTATGTTATAGTCCCTTGGACATTATAGTAGAGGCTTTTAGAATTGTCTTTAGTTCACCAGAGGAGATTTCCCTGTTAGCATTATTGAGTAAAGCAAGAACATGAGGCCATGAAATATCTCTCTCAGGAAACTTCCAAGATGAATCCCAAATGGATTGTCTGTGAGAGGTAATGAAATCTTCATTTGATGACCGTGTTATTGAAGAGAAATCCCTTATGATACCTTCTGCATTCAGATCAACTTCAATTTGTCCTTTGAGATTTTCCACCACCACGTAATCAGTATAATCCATCCTTAATCTTTCATGAGCATCATGTGCATTAACAGGCCACCTCTTGGTGTTATATCTTTGTGTGAAAGGAATGGAGAGATCTGTGACTTCTTCAACAGCAAAAATCACATCATCAGAGTCTGTGTCCTTTCCATCAGAGTTTAAAATGTCAACAGTGTTTGGCACAACATCAGAGATTGCAGAAACAGGTAAACTCTGAGTACCTGCAAAAGGAACAGAACAACCTAAAGCACTCTGATTTTTTAAAGTAATCTCATTGCTTTTCACATCACATATATCATAACTTTTAAGAGTTAGATATTGCTCACTAGAAGTAACTAACTTCTTTCTCAATTCTACCTCTCCTTTTGCCAAATCCAGTGTCTGCCTCTCATTAATTCTGTTTTTCACACCTTTTTACCTCAGACTTACTAGAAAGGCTCAACACACAATGTCCTACAGAAATAAAAGGTGGCTGGGAAAGGAGATTTGTGGTCACATGAATATGGGTATCCTTTTCAGGACTATCCATGATCATCCCAGCAGTAAAGGTAGGGAATATAAATCCTGAACTGATACAATCAGAGAATGTAAATTCTGAAGTAGAGTCAGAGTTTATACCTTGAGCATTTGTAGATGGAGTCCCCATGGACAGTGTAGAATTTGGTTGCACTAAGAGAGCATCAGAGTTTGCCTGTAGAGCTTCATCAGAGTTTATCTGTCCAATAGGATAATCTTGGTCTGCAATCATAAAATGGATGATTGGTTCTTGTGGGACCTGAGTCATATCAGCAGCTGCTTCACCACTTTGAGGTGAATGTTCTTGTGGGCTTGACTCTGCCATAGATTGGCCTTTAGCATCAGCAACAACAATGTCTTCTAGAAATGGTTGAGTGCCTGCATCCAAACTTTGATCGGATGGTTCTTGTGTGGCTGGGGCCTGAACAACTTCTTCAACCCTTTGAGCTGAAGGTTCTTGTGGATTGTACCCCTGATCAATGCTGGCTTCATTTCCTGGAACTGTGGCTTCTATTGAACTTTGATCAATAGGTTCTTGTGTGCATGACCCTTCAATGACTGCTACTTCACTTTGAGAAGTAGGTTCTTGTGTGTCTTGGCCAAAAGTGACAGACTTCATCTTCCTTCTAGAAAAATGTTTGGAACTTGGAGAGGCTGAAGTTAATTTTGATTTGTGTGCCACCATTTCTTTTCTTACTTGTTCAGCCAGCTCCCTAACCCTTTCATAAGACATCTCATTGATAAGTTGCTTAGGTGAGTTTGTTGGAGAAATAGATACTTGAACTGGAGTAGCTTCACTAGATTTTATCAAATCGTCAGAGTTTATCAAATTCTCAGAGTTTATATCTTCAGTGTTTAAATATTGAGGTGTGGGCTGATCATAGATTGGAGCATCAGAGTTTATGACTGTATCAGAGTTTATTTCTTCAATATTTGCGGCCTCAGAGTTTACAGCCTTGACCAATCTTCTCTTTTTCTTCTGTACCACAGTCATAGGTGTCACTGTGATTGGCTTCATAAAAGATAGAGAAGGTGTCTCAGAATCCTGTTCAACTGTCGTTCTCTTAGCAAAAACGAACCCTTCATCAGAATCTGTATCTTCATCAATTAATTTTCTCTTTTTGAGAGAAGATTCTGTCACTGACTTCCCTTTCTTTTTGCTTGAGCCCTGTTGAGAGGTGTGTTTTGCAACTACAGTCTTTTGAGAGACTGTAGAGGTTGGCAAAGGTGTTTGGGTGTCAGTGTTTGGAGGTTGGCTTGGGTTTGAATCAGAGGGTGCTAAACTCTGATTCACAGCCACTGAGAGAAAATCCCTTCCATACATGGTAGGCATTCTCTGATGTAAGAAAAGCCTGACCCATGTGGGATAAAACAAGTTACAGAGTTTACCTGCATCATTTTTCTTGGCATCTTTCCGTATGAGATCAGCAAATATTCTTTTATTCATTGAAAAACTAACTAGACTCTGGTCATTCTCAAAAGATACATCAGGCAAAAGATAGGAGAATATTAACTATAAAAATCTAGTAAAGTAAACTGTATGTGTATCATCATCTATTTTGCTAGCTATCTGCCTAATTATCAAACATGAAAAATCAAAAGACAAGTTGCTGGTCAGAGAATACCCAATTTGCTGTGATAGCTGTAGAATTGCATCAAAGTTGGTGCACTTTCCTGTGAAAGCCCTTGATACAATCAAAGAAGAAGCTCCACTCTCTTCATAGATTAGGTATGGTCAAGCTTCCTAGCTTTAAAAGGCTTCCACCATAGCCTATAGACCTGAAAAATTCTTTAATTTGTTCATCTCCAACTAAGTTATCATATACAGCCACTTCTAGAAGACAAAGGGCTTGTCGAACAACAGCATGAGTAATTGAGTGTTCTCCATTGCATCGAAATGCGAGGATGGGTTCTTCATTATCACCAGCATTATTGAATTTTGCAGTTGACCAGATTCTTAGTAATGATTGGGCAGAGAAATTTGAAGGTTCTTGAAGCGTATAACCAATGTAACTTTGTGCTAGAAAATCCTGAACAACATGAAAATCTTCAGGTGCATCGGACTTATCCAACAAAGAGATATAGTTTGTGGCAGCAAAAGTATAGTTTTGGAAGGTTTGACCTTTGGATGCCATTGAAACAATAAAGATTTGCAGGTTGGAGCAATTAGGGTTTATGTGAAACGAGAGTGCAAAAGAAGAATGATAGATACAGATGATTATTTCAAAATAACAATAAGAATTAAATTGTTCCCTTTTAATTGCATAAAACCTGTAGTGGGACACGTGGCAAAAACTGATTGGAAAAGAAATTATTAGTACAAGTCTCAAAATACAACAAGTGTGTGTGTACTGTGTAATAATAGGAACCGTCATTCATGCGAAACACGCGCCTTAGTACAAATCCAATCAGAGAATAATGTTGTCACAAAATGAAATATGATGTCATAAATATGATCTCAGAGTTTACCACTTAATCAGAGTTTACAGATCAGAGTTTATATGAGTCAGAGTTTAGTATATACTATAAGAGTTTACCACATACTCTGACAGTGTTTACTATAAATATCGATAACTTGTGATCAGAGATTAGATGCTTCAATGATCAGAGTTTACTTCATTGTCATCAGAGTTTACCCCATACTCTGACATATACTCTGAGTGTGTGAAACTTGCTAAGTTGAGCCACTTGTCACCATCCCTAATTCAGAAACCAGTCTGTTAAATGTTGCTTCAGGCAAAGACTTGGTGAATATATCTGCTATTTATTGATCTGTAGGAACAAAATGTAATTCTATTGTGCCTTCATCCACATGTTCCCTTATGAAGTGATATCTGATACTGATTGCTTTGTCAGATAATGTTGAACTGGATTTCCAGTCATTGCAATAACACTTTGGTTATCACAATAAATATGAATTTTAGAGAAGTTCAAACCATAATCCAACAACTGATTTTTCATCCATAAGATTTGTGCACAGCAGCTTCCTGCAGCAATATATTCAGCCTCTGCAGTTGATGTTGAAATTGATTTCTGCTTTTTGCTGAATCATGACACAAGTCTTCCACCTAAAAATTGACAACTGCCACTTGTGTTTTTCCTGTTTGAATCATGCAAAGTCAGCATCTGAATAGCCTATTAATTTAAAATCAGACTCCCTAGGATACCATAAGCAAAGATTAACAGTGCCCTTGAGATATCTGAATATCCTTTTCACAGCAATTAAATGAGGTGCTCTTGGATTTGCTTGAAATCTAGCACATAGACATGTGGCAAACATGATGTCTAGCCTACTAGCAGTCAAGTAAAGTAGAGAACCAATCATCCCTCTGTATGCTGTAACATCAACGGGTTCTCCAGTGTCTTGATCAAGCTTTGTTGCAGTAGCCATAAGAGTTGTAGTAGATGCAGAATCTTGCATTTGAAACTTAGTGAGTAGATTCTTTATATATTTAGACTGATTAATGAAAATACATTCTTCAGATTGTTTCACTTATAAGCCTAGAAAATAACTCAATTCTCCCATCATGCTCATTTGATACCTGGACTGCATGAACTTTGAAAATCTTTCACAGAGTTTCTCATTAGTGGAACCAAATATAATATCATCAACATATATTTGCACCAATAATAAATCCTTACCTTGAGTTCTATAAAACAAGGTTTTATCAATTGTTTCTCTAGTGAAACTATTTTCAAGTAAGAAAAAAGCCAGAGTGTCATACCAGGCCCTTGGTGCTTGCTTTAGTTCATATAAGGCTTTATCCAGTCTGTAGACATGATTTGGATATTTTGGATTGACAAAGCCAGGAGGTTGTTTAACAAAAACTTCTTCTTCAAGTTCACCATTTAAAAATGCACTTTTAACATCCATCTGGTAAACCTTGAATTTCTTATGTGCAGAATAAGCAAGAAAAATTCTGATTGCCTCAAGTCTTGCTACAAGTGCATAGGTTTCATCATAATCAATTCCCTCTTATTGAGAATAACCTTTGGCTACCAGTCTTGCTTTGTTTCTAGTAATTATTCCATCAGAGTCTGTCTTGTTCCTGAATACCCATTTTGTGCCTACAATAGATCTGTTCTTTGGCCTTGGAACTAGGGTCCAAGCTTCATTTCTTTCAAACTCATTCAATTCTTCTTGCATAGCACTAATCCAATCAGCATCCTTCAAAGCATCTTCAACCTTCTTTGGTTCTGTTTGAGAAGGAAAACTATGAAATAGACATTCATTCTGAGTAGCTTTTCTTGTTTTTATTCCACTTTCCAGATCACCTATAATTAAATCAGGTGTGTGATCTTTGGTCCACTTCCTTGGATGTGGAAAATTCCTTGAACTAGATGCTCCCCCATGATTTGTGCCTTCATAGAATGATTCCTCTATAGATGCTGATCCTCCCCCTGAAGATGTGCTTCCTTCAGTGTTTGATGACTCAGAGTTTAACTACTCAGAGTTTGAGGTCTCAGTGTTTGTGGTCTCGGAGTTTGAATGATCAGAGTTTAGGGTTTCAGAATTCATGTTGTTCAGAGTTTGATCAGATTCTGATATTTCAATTACTGTGTTTTGATCTCCAATGTCAGTATTTGATTGATGTTGCTCCCCCTCAACATGTGCAGAATCCTCAATTTCTATTTCAATCAATTCTGAATCAGAGTTTAAAGGATCAGATATTTTCTCACCAGAGTTTAGTTGAATAGAGTTTATTTTCTGCAGTTCATTCTCAAATCTCAGAGTTTCCTGTGCATCTTTATCATGTAATCCAACTATCTTTCCTTCATCAAAAGAGACATTTATTGATTCCATAACTGTTCTTGTCCTTAAGTTGAATACTTTGAATGCCCTTGAAGAGGTTTTAGAAGTTGTTGCATATCCAACAAAAATTCCTTCATCTGTTTTAACTTCAAACTTCTTCAATTGTTCAGGATGTGTTTTGAGAATAAAACACTTGCTTCCAAAGATGTGAAAGTATTTGACATTTGGCTTTCTTTCTTTCAAAGATTCATATGGAGTCATTCCATGTTTGTTTATTAAAGAACAATTCTGAGTAATGCATGCAGTGTTCACAGCTTCTGCCCAAAAATAAGTAGGTAGCTTTGCTCCTTCTAGCATTGTTCTGGCAGCTTCTATTAAAGTTCTGTTCTTTCTTTCTACTACACCATTTTGTTGAGGTGTGCCAGGTGCTGAGAATTATTGTGTAATACCTTTTGTTGAGTAAAAATCCTCCATTGTAGAGTTCTTAAACTCTGTTCCATTGTCACTACTTAGTTTATTTACTTTATGAGTTGATCCATTCTTAATCATTGCAATATGCTCAAAAATTATCTCAGCAGTTTCATCTTTTTTATGCAAAAAGTACACCCGTGTAAATCTAGTGTAATCATCCACAAGCACCAGAGTGTATTTCTTCTTTCCAATGGACATTATGTTGACAGGACCAAATAAATCAAGATGCAATAGATGAAAAGGTTGATCAATTGAGTTTTCAATTTTGCTCTTGAAGGATGTCTTCTTTTGTTTGGCCTTTTGACATGAATCACAGAGTCCATCAGGATGAAATTGAACTTTTGGAAGACCTCTAACTAGGTCCTTCTTTACCAATTCATTAATGTTTCCAAAGTTTAAGTGACACAACTTTTTGTGCCAATTCTAGCTTTCCATTGGTGATGCTTTTCCAAGTAGACAAGTTAAGGGACCATTAGAATTAACATCCAAGCTAGTTTCAAATAGGTTGTTATGTCTATGGCCAATAAGAACTACTTTTCAATTCTTCTTGCTTTTTACTTCATAATGAGTTCCATGAAATTCCATAGAGAATCCTTTGTCTGTCATTTGAGTCACACTGAGCAGATTATGTTTGAGTCCTTCAACCAGAGCTACATTTTCAATGATGACATTTGTTAGGTCCCGAAATATCGTAGAAGGGGGGTTGAATACGATATTCACAATAATTTAAATTCTTTTGCTGAATTTGCGGATAAATAAATTATTGCTTCAGAGTGGGTTTGGCCATTTGTAGTGTTTAGGTGAGCTGCCTGCTAATTTTCTGTGTGTCCAGATAAATCAATTATGTTCAAGAAAATTAGCAAGTAATTTATGGAGACAAGTTTCCGGGAATATATCTTTTATATATAAACCCAGAGGGGTGCTACACCCAGTTAAAAATATAACTGGCTTCCAAAGAACAAATTAGTTCTTTGCTACTAACACAAAAATATTAGGCTCAGTTCCTATACAAATATATCTAAATTAGTACAAGGAAAAACTGAGTCCGTAGGGAGTGATATCTAGGAGCCCTAAGCATTTTTCGTTTAAGAACCGGGTCCTAATATCTGACCGGAAGCAAGGTATGAGTGTGTATAAATTAATCTCTTGCTCCGGCCATGGCAGTGGCTCTCTACATTTTTTATGTTGAGGAAGACGACATTTTTATTTAATTGGTGTAGACTTTTAAATCAAATAAAGTTGACTGCTTGAATTTGATTGGCTGAGGGATGAGTGGGTCCAAGAAATATTTGTTGCGCCTGAATTGTTTGTGGCGCCTGGAATTTTAGTTGCGCCAATTCACTTTGTTGCGCCTTACTATTCATGCGCGTGTAATTCATTTACATAGTCAAAGTGCAGTTTGGTCACTGCACTTTGACCCTCTATTTATTCCTTGATTGAAGTTTCCCAACTTCCATTTCTTGTATCAAAGTCTTGCCACATTACACCATGTACCCTGAGCTGTTTCCGTTCTTCGACTGTAGTTTAGAAACTTTCACTTTTCGCACCAAAGTTGTGACACTTTGCGCCCTGCACCCTTTGAGTTGTTCAGCTGTTTAGCTGTTAGCTGTTTAGTTGTTTGGTTGTAGCCTTTACAAATCACTTTTTCGTACCTTAATAAATAACTGTTCTTTCCAGGTACGTTCTTCAACTTAATAATTCTTCTGTAGTTAATACTCAGATTCCTTTCACAAACTGCTGACGCCTAGTGCAACTGGTCTGGTTCACAGACTACTAACTTTGATCCAGGTCTTCGTATTATTGCTTTATTTGCATTGTTAAGTTTGCAACAACTTCATTGCTTCGAACAAAGAACTGTTAATAAACATAGTGCTTTCACTGGAATCTTTTCTGGTACTTCGACAACGTCTTCATTATTACCACAATCTTGAATACTTCATTATCTGTTCTTCACTAACGCTTGAACATATGAATGAACTTCTTTCAGTGAGTATAACTTCAAGACTGCAGCTGTCTTCTTAATCCTTTGTCTTTACCATGTCTTCAATCCTTCTAGATTCCTATGCTTCGAACACTGTCTATCTTCAATCAATGCTAATACATTGAAATCTTCTTGTGGCACTTCTATACTGAATCTTCAACACTTCTGAAACCCTGAAAGTCTTTACACATTATTCTTCACTGATGCTTGAACATATTAATGAACTTCTTTTAGTGACCTGTAGTAGACTTCAAAACTTCTTCTAATGTCTTGATTCACTGTATCTGCTTTGTCTTCATTTCTTCCTGATTTCTGTGTAGGCGTATTATTATTTACTTGTCATGTTCTAGTGTTGAGTTATCACGATCACTATTCATACAGCTTCGTAATCTCACCAACAATCTCCCCCTATTTGATTGTTAAACTTAGCAAACAAATCTCATAGAGAGGATAACTCAACTAACACCTAGAAAAAGTAATCGTCCGGGACTTGTAAATAATGCTACTGATTTTTCTGGATCAGATTCTGCATTTCCAGAATTCTTGTGTAACTGAAATGAAAGATGTTTGTTCCTCTAGCACTGAACTGATATTCATGTAGTATCATCTTCATTTCTTCTGTTTGAGCTTTCTCTGCTTCAAAATCTTTCATAGTTTGAACTTAAAGAACTTATCATGAACAGAGCTTCATAAGAATTAAAATTCCTGGGAACGTCTTCTGTTGAACATAGAACATAGCTCAAATAATGTTCTCCCCCTAAGAATGTGATTCTCCTTCTTTTTCTTCTTCTCCCTTTAGATAATCAATGGAACTGTCAATTCTTTTCTGTACATCCCACTTGGATGAGGAATCCTCTACTGACAACTCTTTTCCAGTATAGGATACAGTTTCTTGATTCTCCCATATTCTGTTGTTTCCCCTCAGGATCAGAAGATAAGATTTTCTTTTTCCTGTCTAAAATCTCCCCCTAAGGATATTAATTTCTCCCAAGGATATGAACCCCTTTTTCCAAGGATCTTCCAGGATCCAGGATACGAACCCCTTTTTCCAAGGATCTTCCCAAGTACGAAGATAAGACCTGATTAACTTCTTCTTTTTCTTACTATAACTTCTCCCCCTTAGTTGAGGAATCCTCCAATGGCCCACTTTTGAATGGTTTGTCTTCCAAAGAAGGTTCTCATTTGTCGTTGAACGGGAAAAATATAGTAGCTTTTCTTTCAGAAGTAGCAAGTAGCAAGGGTAAGTGTTTGGTCTATGGTTTCCTCACTTCTACTACGTTCTGTTGGTGTTTACACTTTAGTATTGAGCATTATAAGTGTTTCACTCTTTCTCTCCCTATCTCTCACTCAAGTGTATCTCTCCCTCACTTTCACTTAAGTGTTTCTCTCTCTTACTTTCACTCTGCATTCCAAATATAGCCTTCTGTACCTGCAAGTGAAATCCGTCAATTCATATATTCCCAACACCCGATTCATCATAATGAACCGAATCACTATCAAGTGGAGAATTGCCTCGTTGAGATGTTTTTGATCTTTCATGCATAAGCACTGTCTCACACCAGACTCAATAGCAATTGCTAACTCATTGTCTAGTGGAGCCTCACCTCTTTGAGATGGGTTATCCCAAGATTTTAAAATCTTTTTGGGAATCCTGCCTTGTTCTATCAAGGAGTTGCCTCACACCTTTCCGTAAACGGGAGGTGGACATTCCTTTTCAGGATCTGGAAATGTTCCTTCCAGGAGGGGCGACGTAGTAGACAATGTAATGAATGGCAAATTAGAGTCTACGTTTCCCTCATAACCCAATGACGGGAATTTTGTATAAATACCCTACTTGACTCATCCGAAGAATTCTTGTCAAGCAGTTGCCTCTCAAGCCCAGATAAATCTGAACAAGAGATCTCCCTTACGGGATGCAGAAGATTAGCTTCTGTTTGAGGTGGATATATTGGACAATGTACTGTATGGCTAACTAGAGTCTGTATCTCCTCTGAATGCCTATACCTCTCACTGTCCACGCCTTGTAATGTGTTCCTTAAATTTATCTGTTTAGGCTTACCATCAGCGTGAGTGCCAGTGGTGTGCTTGACTCATTACAAGATGCTCTGGCTGACGAGCGAATTTCAATGGACTCACCCTGTTGAGAGAATGATTCCAGAGACAGTTTTATTGCCTTTTCAGCTCTGCATCCTTTTGAGAAGATACAGATGAGCTTACAGTTACCTCAGTTATATATTACTTTGCTTCTCTAGAGGTAGAGCTATGGGTGCACTTCCGACTTCATATCGCGACTATCCGGATAATATGAATTCACTGCCAAGAACCTGTCAGTGACTAGTTACCGTACAATCAATTCCTTCCACCCTACAATATCCTGATTAAATACAAGGCATGGAACTCGTGTCAAGCCTATCAAATTTAATCATATGTTTTCTTATTCATAGTGCAAAGTTCATATTAATGCAAATTAGAAACTCCTTTCTAATTTCATTCACTCTGGCCAGAGATTCCAGAACTCGCATACTAAGAATAACATAGGATATTCCCTTCCCATACTGGAAGGGGTGGATCCTCTATTGACGTTAACTATCTTCATACACAAATCCTTGTGCCCGGAATAGACCTAATGGATGTCCTTGAGACTAAGGACTAAACCAAAACATAGTTCATTATATACAAGATAACTTTAACGATCTCAAGTCTAAGGATATTTGCATAACTATCACTTAGTGAACAACTATTGACACATGAGTAAACTCCATTAGTTGTTCAATTTATCGAGTCACGTTCAGTGAACTTATTCCTTAATAAGCACCTACATACTAGCTATAGTGTCACCACACAAATGCCTATGAGAACAGACATCCTCCTTAAAGGAGCAAGCATAGTATGTACCAATCTTTGCGGATTCACTAACTTCCAATTAGTTATCCTATGATCAGGAACTGTTTAAGTCAAGAGTCATCATCTTCTAGATCTCACTATTATAATCTCATTATAATTCTAGAAGCTTCACTCTAAACTATGGAACATCTTATTTAAGACACTTTAAACAGATAAAGCCCGTAATAAAACAAATAAGTCTTTTATTAATATTAATGAAATCAAATAAGAATACAAGAAAGTTCTTCCTAACTCATCATACATGATTGGATTTAGTACAAACACTTTCAATCTCCCACTTGGACTAAAGCCAATTACCCTGATATGTAATACCCATCTTCCTTTTATGACGATCAAAAAGAATATGAGACAACGGCTTTGTAAGTGGGTCTGCTATGTTGTTATGTGTGTCAACTCTCTCTATTTTGACATCTCCCCTTTCTATGATCTCCCTAATCAAATGAAAGCGCCGCAAAACATGTTTGGAATTTTTATGAGACCTAGGTTCCTTGGCTTGTGCTATTGCTGCATTGTTATCACAATACAATACAATAGGCTCCTCAACACTAGGAACAACTCCCAACTCAGAAACAAATTTCCTCATCCAAACGGCTTCTTTTGCAGCCTCACTTGCAGCTATATACTCTCCTTCCGCTGTGGAGTCAGCCGTTGTAGACTGTTTGGAACTCTTCCAACTAATCGTACCACCATTCAGAGTAAACACGTACCCTGACATAGATTTGCTATCATCACATTCTGATTGAAAACTAGAGTCGGTATAACCTTCTATTATCAACTCAGAACCACCAAAAACAAGAAAATTATCCTTAGTCCTTCGCAAGTACTTAAGGATGTTCTTTACTGCTTTCCAGTGATCTTCACCTGGATCGGACTGATATCTGCTCGTCACACTGATTGAATGAGCAACATCAGGCCTAGTACATATCATCGCGTACATGATAGATCCTATTGCTGAAGCATAAGGAATCTTACTCATACGCTGTCTTTCCTCAGCTGTCTTAGGAGACATCTTCTCAGAAAGGGAAACTCCATGGCTCATCGGCATGAGACCTCTCTTGGAGTTTTCCATGCTAAATCTTTTCAGCACTTTCTCGATGTATGTACCCTGGGTAAGACCTATCATTCTTCTAGATCTATCTCTATAGATCTTTATACCGAGAATGTAGGATGCTTCTCCCAAGTCCTTCATAGTGAAGTTCTTTGATAGCCACACTTTGACTGATTGAAGCATCGGTATATCATTTCCTATAAGAAGTATGTCATCCACATACAACACAAGAAATGTTACCGCGCTCCCACTAACCTTCTTGTAGATACATGGTTCATCTATGTTTTTGATAAAACCAAACTCTTTGATTGTCTCATCAAAACGGATGTTCCATCTACGAGAAGCTTGCCTCAATCCATATATGGTTCGTAACAGCTTACACACTAGGTGTTCATTCCCTTTGGAAACAAAACCCTCTGGCTGTGTCATATACACTTCCTCTTCAATTTTCCCATTGAGGAAGGCCGTTTTCACGTCCATTTGCCAGATCTCATAGTCATAGTAAGCTGCAATCGCAAGCAAAATCCGAATTGATTTAAGCAGGGCTACAGGCGAAAAAGTTTCATCAAAGTCAATCCCTTGCCTTTGTTTGAATCCTTTTGCCACGAGCCTGGCCTTATAGGTCTCCACCTGGCCTTCCGCTCCAATCTTTCTTTTGTATATCCATTTGCACCCTACAGGTTTCACATCCTTGGGTGCTTCAACCAAAGTCCATACTTGGTTGGTATACATAGAATCCATTTCGGATTTCATGGCACTTAGCCATTTCTCTGAGTCAATACTACTTATAGCCTCATTATAGGTCATTGGGTCGTCATCATTAACGATTGTTAACTCATTGTCATTCTCAATGACAAGGCCATAATACCTCTCAGGTTGGCGAGACACTCTCTCTGACCTACGAATGGGCTGTTCCACAGAAGGTTGTTCAGTCTGAACAGGTGTTTCCTCTTGAACTGTAGTAGTTTGTGTTTCTTGAACTTCATTAAGTTCTATTTTGCTCCCACTGTTTCCTTCAAGGATAAACTGTTTTTCCAAGAAGGTAGCATGTCTGGAGACAAACACCCTTTGATCGGTGTAAAAGTAATACCCTAAAGTCTCTTTAGGATATCCCACAAATCTACATTTTACAGATCGAGATTCCAATTTATCAGGGTCAACTTTCTTGACATAAGCTGGACATCCCCATATCTTAACGTGTTTAAGACTCGGTTTCCTTTCTTTCCATATCTCATACGGAGTTTGAGGAACAGATTTGGAAGGCACCTTATTCAGTAAATATGCTGAGGTTTCCAATGCATAACCCTATAGGAATACTGGAAGATCTGCATAGCTCATTATGGATCGAACCATGTCTAACAAAGTTCGATTTCTCCTTTCTGATACTCCATTTAACTGTGGAGTATATGGAGGAGTCCATTGAGAGACTATACCATTTTCTTTGAGATAATCTAGAAACTTTCCATTCAAGTATTCACCACCTCGATCTGATCGAAGGGTTTTAATACTATGTTTGGTTTGTTTCTCTACTTCATACTTATATTCTTTGAACTTTTCAAAGGCTTCAGATTTGTGTTTCATCAAATACACATATCCGAATCTAGATCGGTCATCTGTGAAAGTAATGAAGTACGAAAAACCACCCATGGCTTGCGTAGACATCGGTCCACATACATCTGTGTGTACCAATCCTAGCAAATCTGCAGCCCTTTCTCCATGTCCACTAAATGGAGATTTGGTCATTTTTCCCAATAGACAAGACTCACATGTAGGATATGATTCAAAATCAAAAGGTTCAAGTAACCCTTCCTTGTGCAATGTCCGTAGTCTATTTTCACTAATATGACCAAGTCTGCAGTGCCATAAATATGTGAGATTTTCATCATCCCTTTTCCTTTTATTAGTATGTTCAACTTGTAGTAAACTATGCTCTACGTCACATACATACAGACCATTATTCAAAATACCACTACCATAAAAAACATTATCTCTAAGAATTGAACATTCATTATTCTTAATAATAAACGAAAATCCAGCCTTGTCTAACATGGGAATAGAAATAATATTCCTCACAATCGAGGGAACAAAATAACAATTATTTAAAACAATAGTCTTGCCCGTAGGCATATGTAAATCAAATAATCCTACAGATACAGCAGCAACTCTTGCTCCATTGCCCATCCGCAGAATAACCTCCTCTTCCTCAAGAGTCCTACTATCCCTTAGTCCCTGCAATGAATTACAAATGTCAGAACCACAGGCAGTATCTAATACCCAAGTAGAAATTTGATTTAGTGACATATTTACTTCAATCATAAACATACCTGAGCCAGAAGCGGCAGTTTCACTACCCTTCTTCTTCTTCAGTTCTGCAAGGTAAACCTTACAGTTCCTCTTCCAGTGCCCCACCTTGTTACAGTGAAAGCAAACAGCTTTGCTTTTGGGGTCTTCAGCTTTTGGTGGAACTGGCTTCTTCTCACCTATTTTCTTCTTCTTGGGAGGATTCCACTTCCTTTTCTTGGAAGTGGATCTACCACCAATCAGAAGAACAGAACCTTTCTTAGAGGGAAAGTTCGACTCAGCAGTCTTCAACATGTTATGGAGTTCAGGCAGGCTGACATCCAATTTATTCATGTGAAAGATCACAACAAACTGTGAGAACGAATCTGGGAGTGATTGCAAGACCAAGTCTTGGCTCAACTCCCCATCCATGACAAAACCAAGTTGCCCAAGACGCTCAATCAGATTGATTATCTTAAGCACATGATCATTCACAGATGATCCCTCCGCCATTCTACAACGGAATAGCTCCCTCGATATCTCATATCGAGCAGTCCTGCTTTGTACATCATACAACTCTTGTAGGTGTACTAGAATGGTATGAGCATCCATGTTCTCATGCTGTTTTTGTAGCTCAGAGTTCATAGATGCCAGCATGATGCACTGAGCAACATTTGCTTCATCCATCCACTTCCTGTAAGTTACATGCTCATCATCATGAGCATCTTCGGTAGGAGCATTGGGTACTGGTGAGTTCAGCACATAGTCCAACTTCTCAGCCCTAAGAACAATTCTCAGGTTTCGAAGCCAATCAGCAAAGTTTGGACCAGTCAACTTGTGAGCATCTAGTATGCTTCGTAGTGATAGTGCAGAAGACATGATGTATATCTAAAATCTGTAAATGATAAACACATAACAACACTTAGCAAATAATCAATTTCATTATTAAAACACTATATGAATCGGGTCTTTATTCATAAGTGGCTCCCGCTAGTTTATCTAATTTATACAACCCTTTAAGTGAAAAATTAAGCATTCATAATGCTAGTGGGAATAGGGATCCTACATTCCATCACACAACCTCGGCTGTAGCACGAAACGCCATGTGATGTTCAGTAGGCAGACAACTCTTGTCAATAACATCTCATGTCATTCCCTAATTAAAACTTTAGCCTCTTGAATAATTGAGTCTCGGCTGTGGCACGACAAACTCAATATTCTAAGTCAAGTCTAACCCAACATTTCATACAACTGAATCAGTCTCCAACTGCCCACGGCTGTGGCACGTAACGACTATTAGATTCTAACTCATTGTATACATCTCTATGTAATAGACAAGTATTTCTTATTTCGAAATCAAAGCCCTCGGCTGTAGCACGAAACGACAATGATTCAAAAATAAGAACTACTTTCTATCATGTTGGAAGGCTATGACCGACACAAGCCCGTTGTGTCATTGGTCAATTACTACTTGATATTATTTTTAATTAAGAGGGATTTTTATTATAAGGTTTATAATTACACGTATTTTATAGACACAAATTTCAACTAAATGTTTTCTATAAAGTATTACAATTACTAACCGAATAATTAATTAATAATCAAAACTCTTTTAATTATTAATACTATTTCTAAACCCTTTTAGAAAATAAATATCTCCCTTAATTTAATTTCTTAAATTAAATCAATAATTAACAATATTAAGATCACATCCTAACTATTTTATAATTGAATAAATCTTATTTAATCAATTAATAAAATTTGTTAACTGATTATTTATTTCATAAATAAATAATTATCAACTATTATTAATTAAAAAATATTATTTAACAATCATAATCATATTATAAAGAGATTCTTTCTTTTAAATTAAATATTTCAAACCAATAATCGATAATCGGATAATTCCCAGATCGGGGGGAGCATTGTCAAGAGGCGTCACTTAATACCCCTTTCTTAGACAGAATCATCCTTTCTCTCAATATTGAAAATTCATATTTAATTACGTGTTTCGCAAACACAAGAATCTCATGATTGTATATATAATATTATTGTTAGGGCAAGAAACGATTCCTATTCTAGATTTTCTAGAGCACGCCTTATGTTGATTTAGGTTCACCTAAATCTATCATCGCATGGTAAATCTAGGCATATATCTCATATATAAAATTAAATAAACAAGTAAGCATGCAAGAAATATCATGTCATACAATGATATAATGATGTATGGATTTATCATAGGAAAAAAAACAATTAAAACAATTAATACATGCTTTAAAACACTTTAGGGAATATGGATAGTTAAAAACTTTTATATTAAAATTATTTGACCACTCCATTAAATCCATCTCGGAAAAACGAATCCAACGATATATTGCACGCCCAAATCGGAGTTACGGAACTCCCAAAAAATCAAATTTAATGTGGACAGGAGGGGTGTAACGCATTTATCACACGCGTTACAGCCATTAATACCAATTTTACCGTGTAACGGATGAGCCGTATGCGTTACCAGCTGTAACGCATTTCATAAATGCATAACAGACCCTGTTGCGCATTCCTTGAATGCGCAACACCCTATAAACTCGTTTGTGCGCCACGCGCTCGTGACAGCGGCTGACAGAAGAAAAAAAATTGACCGTTGCAAGTTACTAACTCTGCTGTTTCTTTTATACATATACGTTTATATATATATATTAACTATTATTAATATCTCTATATTTTAATATTAATAAATTAATTAACTATTAATTAATAAATTAATAAAAAAATATAAAAACATCATTTTTGATATCCAACAGCAGATTAAAATAACCAGATCAGCCAAGGGTCCTAGTACAAATATTAATCCATATATTTCAACATGCATAATTATTACATGAATTTCAATTAAAACAATTTTAAAAAATTCATAACAAATAATCTATACATCAGAAAATTATGAAAAAAATACCCAGATGATCCACAACACTTGTAAAATCCAGATCAGTGGTCAAAATCTCATGCAAAAATATTTCGAATTAATTCATAATTAAATCTAAATAAACTTGCAAAAATCATAATAAATCCATACATGCTCCAAAAAATCTGAATTTTTTTACATGAATCTCTATATGCATAACCTGGCTCTGATGCCATTGAAGGAAATTTACGGAGGTGCGGAAGCATGATATAACAATTATTTGCCGTAAAACCATATATATGATCACATATAATCATATAAAACCGAGATGGAATCGAAACCTTACCTTTAAAGCGATCCAAGTGTGTGAACAAGAGATCCTAGCAGCTACTTCTCAGAGTGTGAAGTACTCTACCTGTATCCACCAAGAATTCTTCATTTGATGAAGATCTTCAAATAATTTCTAAAACTTATTTTATAGAGAAAAGAGAGAGAGAGAGATGGAGGCTAGTGTTTTCTCCAAAACTAAAAGTTCACCCTAAAAGTTCACTTTACCTAGAATGAAGCATCTCATTCTATTTATAGGACTATCCTAGGGTTTTTGCATAAATAATATATCAATATATATTATTATATTAAACCCCATATTTTATAAAATGCTTTAATAATAATTAAAACTATTTTAATCATTATTTCCTTTTTCTAAACTATTTAGAAAATAATTCTCTCTCTCATAATTTAAATCTTTTCATCAAAGAAAATATTCTTTTATGGTGTGACCATGTAGGTTCAATATTAAGCCGGTAGTAGAAATAAATAATAATAAACTTTTTATTTATTATTTATATGAATTCTAATAATTCATTAAATATAATTAACTGATTAATTATATTTATTCTACATCGTGAGTGATGCTTCTCAACATATCGCGACTATCCGGATAATATGAATTCACTGCCAAGAACCTGTCAGTGACTAGTTACCGTACAATCAATTCCTTCCACCCTACAATATCCCGATTAAATACAAGGCATGGAACTCGTGTCAAGCCTATCAAATTTAATCATATGTTTTCTTATTCATAGTGCAAAGTTCATATTAATGCAAATTAGAAACTCCTTTCTAATTTCATTCACTCTGGCCAGAGATTCCAAAACTCGCATACTAAGAATAACATAGGATATTCCCTTCTCATACTGGAAGGGGTGGATCCTCTATTGACGTTAACTATCTTCATACACAAATCCTTATGCCCGGAATAGACCTAATGGATGTCCTTGAGACTAAGGACTAAACCAAAACATAGTTCATTATATACAAGATAACTTTAACGATCTCAAGTCTAAGGATATTTGCATAACTATCACTTAGTGAACAACTATTGACACATGAGTAAACTCCATTAGTTGTTCAATTTATCGAGTCACGTTCAGTGAACTTATTCCTTAATAAGCACCTACATACTAGCTATAGTGTCACCACACAAATGCCTATGAGAACAGACATCCTCCTTAAAGGAGCAAGCATAGTATGTACCAATCTTTGCGGATTCACTAACTTCCAATTAGTTATCCTATGATCAGGAACTGTTTAAGTCAAGAGTCATCATCTTCTAGATCTCACTATTATAATCTCATTATAATTCTAGAAGCTTCACTCTAAACTATGGAACATCTTATTTAAGACACTTTAAACAGATAAAGCCCGTAATAAAACAAATAAGTCTTTTATTAATATTAATGAAATCAAATAAGAATACAAGAAAGTTCTTCTTAACTCATCATACATGATTGGATTTAGGACAAACACTTTCAGCTTCTGTAGCCTCTGGGTGCTAAACGGATAAAATCAATAAATAAGATAAAGAAATAATCACCTTAACATTCTAAAATATATTTTTCATCCCAATGAGAAGGAAAAATATAATAAGGAATGATAATGGATTGCATTAAAGCACTTTTAGTAAAAGAGTTTTGTCGGTTCTAAAGATTTATCATTTAAGAACATGATACCAATAGAAATTTTCTTTAAGATACTTATCCCATAATAAAATGTGGGAGTATCAGAGAAAAAGTTTCTATTTCTTATGAATTTCTTATAAGGCAAACTTCCCATAATAAAACGCGGGAATTTATACCAAAGAAGAAATTCAACTCTCTTACCAAATTTTATCTCAATAAAAATGACTCTTTTTCATTAAACCTAAGCACTGTATGTTTTTTAAAAACAGTTTTGCAAAACATCCTTATCAGATAGAAGACAATGATTTTCCGACTCATAATGCAATTATGATTTACATCATTTTCGTCTGCCTGATAGTATCCCCGACTTAAAATAAAAACATGACAATTGGGGTGAATGAATGTTTAACAATACAGTACTAGGCCTTCAAAGCAACAATCACTGTTTTGGTACTATGAATCAATGTGAAACATACATTGAAACAAGTATTTGAAAACAAATAATTTTACAAGTGATTGATACCTTGAAGTTAAAATGAATTTTCAAAAGAGAGAAAAAGCTTTTAAAGATAAAACAATTAAAACAAGCTTTTGGGAGAGGATAAAGTTTCGAGATAAAAGAAAGATTATCCTAAAGAAAAGTTTTTCAAAATAGAAATTTTGAAAAAGAATTCTTAAGTTTTCTTAACTAAAACTGATAGACAAATGAATGTATCTTTGCATAAAACATTTTGAAAAAGAAATAGACAAAAATTTCTTTTAAATACATTCAGGATCGTAAACCAATAAAAGAAAGAAAACTAAGAAAAAAATTATTTTAATTTATTTAAATCATGGAACAGATATTTCACTGAATTGTTTTATATCATCATGATTTAAATAATTCAAAATAAATTAAATACTTATGTTGTACTAAGCAATTGCCAATCACATGCATATTTATAAACTATACATGGCAATTATTCAGTAGAACAATAAGCATATATATTTTTACTATTAGTGATTTCAGATAAACAACTTGAATTATCACTAATATTAAAAATATCACAATTAATTGCACGCTGATACCAATTATTCGATATTTATCAATAATTTCAAGATGCAAGAAATTGTGCTTCTGTTATTTTATCAAATTAAAATTATGAAATTAATAATCATTGAATTGCTTCAATCCATAATTTCAATAAGATAAAATAAATTCGCTAAATACTAAAATATTCATTGAATTGAACATTAGCATTTAACTTCCTACGCCATATCTAATAATTGTAACTTTGCACATTGTAAGCATGCTCATAACAATTATTAATTGATATACGTAAGCTCGAGGTATTAGTTGAAAAGAAATTCACAAGTCCTTTGAATAGGGAAAAAGTAATACTTGTGATTCTTTTTACAACTCCTCGCAAACAAACTTATTTTTAGAAATATTTTCTAAGTATATAAAATATTGAGCATTTTATACACATAACTTAGAAAATACTTCACCTTTTAATATTAGTGAGTTTTGGAATATGCATTAATTATTTAGAACAGAAATTCTAAATACCTTCACTAATATCAAAAGTATCACAATTATTTGTAATAAAACATTTAAGAATATCATAGCAAAATATCAGAGCAATTAAGCAAGATATCATTGACTAATACTCATCAAATATTTAAAACATACAAATAATTATGCTTCTTACTTATGCTAAGTAATTTAACTACCACTTATGCATATAACAATGTAAGCATGATAATTAAACTAATAGCAAAAAGTATGAGGATCTGGATTTCAAATAAATTCATAAGTCCTTTGGATAGGGAAAAAGTAATACTTGTGAACTCATTTGAGAATTCCTTACAGATGGGATTTTCAACAAATATGCATATTAATAATATCCCAAGTTTACTAACCAACTTAGATAAAATAAATTCATCAAGTTATTTAGCAAAAATCTGCAAGTTATTCGACTAAGAACACTCTCAAAAGAAATGATACCTGGTGTCCATGCGCTTGTTTCTTCAGTGGTGGGAAGAGTTCAACAGAGTTGCTGGAAATTGACAGATTCTAGGAATGACTTCCCTGTCTTTCATATAACCTGCATTATCTATATCTATATAGCCAATTAGGTTAAACCTATTATCTTAAGGGTCCCAGATTCCAAGAATTGGTGATCCCCTAAGATATCTAGCAATTCATAACTTAGCTATAAGATACGATTCTCTATATTCCACTTGGAAACTTGCACATAGGCATATCGAGAATTAAGGTATACTTGCACATATATATGTCATTGTGTGTGCCTAGCATTTCTAGAGAGATATGTATAACAACTCAAATGTAAACTTACTTTTAAGTAATTCACAGTTAGAGTGTCATACCAAGCCCTTGACGTTTTGCTTGAGTCCTTACCTCCGTCATAGAAAAGCCTGGGAAGAGAATGATATACAAATTGTAATGGATCTGCACCTTCATCTTCTAGCTCACCATTCAGGAGTGCACTTGTTCACATTCATCTGTTAGATCTTCATGCTTGAATGTTCAACATGTGCTAGGGATGTCCTATCATTAGGTCCTCATCTTGTTTGGTCCTAATTGTTAGGTCCTAAGAGGATCAAGTCTCGTCTCTGTTGCTTGCTGTTAGATCTTGAAAGTCCCGAAGATTCTGTTTCCATCATCGTCGATACCTTCTACTTTATAGTAACCTGTAGCAACCAGTTTGGCTTTGTCCCTCATAACAATGCCAATTATTATCCAGTTTCTGTGAACCCTTACTGTACCAATTTCAGCTTCGTCTTGTGGTCTGGGTTCTAGCTTCAGTAGATTCTGCCTTCGAATTGATTGAGATCATCTTGCATTTGCAATCACCCAATCTGGATCAATCAGTGCATCTTCACTATTCTTTGGGATACCAAATGTTGATTGTTGGGTCCCGAAAAATATATGTTCATCTTGATTAGCACTTCTAGCCTTTACTCAAAATCCGGTTTACTAAGAACTAGACTCTAGGAATGACTTTGACTTCAAACCCTTTGTCTCGGCAGATATGTTCTTGATGTATTCCTTTGATCTTCATTGTGTTGAGTACGACTAGTAGATCCTTCTATTGTTTTGCTCCCCCTGAGTTACTGTTAGGATGTGTTGAAGATCCTTCACCTTTTTCAGTGGATTCTGTTAAAGTTCACGAGTTGTGTAGTTTCACTGCCATTTCCACTAATAGGATTTGAATAATCATCATTATCATTGATTCCTTCTGCAACCTCATCCTCAAAACATCAGTATCTGAATTTGACTCTAACAGAATGTCATACTTCAAATATTCAGAATAGTCTTTCATTTGAATGCTTGGGAGCTTGGTGTAGTAGATCGACACATTCAGACTTTTAACCACCTTCTGTTTTCACATCACATAAGCCCTGAGGCCTTTTGATTTCAATGAGTAGCCGAGGAAAATTGTTCCATGAGTCTTAACTTAACTTGCCAAGATACTCATATAAATCTTCAGTAAATATCAATTTCCTCCAAACACACGAAAGAATTTCAGTGGTTTGCTTCTGGTTGTCCATTAACTCATATGATATATTTTCACGATCTTGTTGACTAAAGCAGCATGCTGTGTTAATTGCTTCAGCTTCAAAGTACCTTTTTCAATGCAGAATTCATTTAGAACTTCATTCGCGAAATTCAGTTCCATTGTCTGACTTCAAAGTTCTCACAGCTTACTTTGCTTCCAACTTGATCTACCTGATGTGATCAATCACCATCTATGACATTTTGTCTATTGAATGCACGAACATCACCAATTTGTAATTAGGGTTGTCATCAACTACCACTAAGCATATTTCTTCATTGACATAATTTGCTTCGTGTGATGTTTTCACTGACTTCCCTATGTGACGTACTTCAAAATGTCCTTCTGGATAGAATTCCAAATGAAGCAGTCCTCTCACCAATTTCATCTTTACCGTAGAATCCATTGTCTTGATCAACAAGTGTGAGAGCTTCTTTTGCCATAGCTAACTCTTTACTGATGAAGCTTTAATAAAAAGTTCACTTCACCTTTGCGTACAAAATCCATGTCAGCTACGAACAAGATTTCCTCACTCTTAGTTGAGCGATCTTCTAACCTTCTTGCTTGAGATCAAACACTTTTCCTTTTCAATGTTTTTCTAGAAAACCCTTGACGAAGAATTCCTTAGTGCCCTGTAGATAGTGCTCAAGCCCTTCAACAAGAAAGATGCTTCCACTGATGACAGTTCTTAAATCATGATAGCCATATCCCTTGTACATCCTTTACTGTCATCTCCAAAGGTTACCATCGGGGAGGCCTTCTCAACCAACTGTGATCTCAGAGCTTTAATCTTAATCATAAGCCTCGAACAATAAATGTCACGAAGTCACATAACTTTTGCCTTTTGTTACATACTCTGCAATCACAAATGATTAAGCTTCTTGGTACTCAATTTTAATTGAGTCCAGATGGGTTAGAGATATTATCAGAGGTAACAACAGCTTCAATATGCATAAAAGCACATGGATAGAAGAACTAACAAATTAATTACTAATTCTGTCTAATCCATTTCTGTTGTTGTCTAACATTTTTAACTATCTCTAATTACCTAAGTCAGTTTTAGATTAATCTTCAAATCAACACATGTTACTGACTACTTAGATAATTCTACCATCTTTTATCATTCTATCCCTAACAAGCAATACATGATATGATATGACATTTATGTGCAACCATGTGAGTAATAGCAAATCATATGAAAATAAGTACATAAACAATTTCAAGTATATGCAGAATATTTGAATAAGACATTAGCAATATCAAATTCTACATACACTTAACAGGTCATTAATAAGAGCAAATATAAAATATCTGATCTATGACCTGTTTGTCTATTAGCATTTTTCACAACATTAGCAGAGGTATTAAATCACATAAGATTTAACTCAAGTTCCAGCAAATGTTTTAAGGGATACACCTAACCGTCTAGAACACCCTATCTAATTCGCCAGATATTCATTTTACTGCATATAAAATCAAGTATGAAATGTACTAATTAAACTCATGAACCCTAGCATGCAATCTTATTCTTAGCAATCAATTAAGCATTTAAGTCCTAAGATGCTAACATGCTGACATGAATATAATACATTTCAATACCTAATCATACAGTTCTGAATTAGATAAACGTATACTAGTTAGAAAGTGTACCTGTGAAGTGCTTAGTGATTCATCTCCAGTGTTGGTTATTGATGCCAGATATCCATTTGCTTCATCACTATCACTGATAGAATCATCCTTGCATTTAACTTCACAAACAAATGCTTTCTCTTGTTGCATCCTCACTAATGCCTGAGATTCCTGCTATAACCCAACATAGTGTCTGTCATCTTTTGCTTGTACAGGCTTTTTCAAACTGTGTAGCAAACCCCTGATCTTGTCTTTCAAATAATCAACCATCCCTGTCTTGCAACCGCCTCTTGAACTGTACTTGAAAATCTCTTTCATGGAATCTATAGGTAAGGACCTTAGATTTAGAATTGGGATTCCGTCTGAATCTGATGTCACTGAACTTTCTGTTGCCCTGCAGGCTTGACTTGCAGTCCAGTTCTCAAGATTTTCCAAAGTGTCAAATTCACATACAACACCTTGACCACTACCTCGAGCTACAACATCTTCAATTCAGCTTTTAGGATCATTTCATTTCTGTTCAGAGGTTCTCAACCTTGACGTCAATCAAATTTGGTTCTTGGGTCACAAATACAGTGGATATGCTAGCAACCTGCTTTACCAAATATTATCTTCTTCAGCTCTTGTTCTAGTTCATAGGCCTTCAGCACATACAGGTCTTTTACAGACAATGTGGTTGTGTCCTTAGATCCATGTTGGCTGTAAACCTGTGTTCCAGATGATCTGCAGTGCTAGCACAAACTTCCTGTAATCTCCCTGTAGAATAGTCTTTAAAGTTTGTACTGAGATTCCAGGTTGTCCAGTCTATTCTCCTTCACTACTTCAAACCCCTTAGATTTTTCATCCAAAAATATTCAACTCAAATCAACCAAAAACTGTACCCAAATTAATCTCTTCTTTTGCAGCTTCCAAAATATTAGTGGGATCCTATGGAGTAAACCTCTGAGCAAATTAATACTACTATTTCTTCAACTTGTTCCAGAATAAGCTTCATTGGATAATCTTCAATCAATTTTTGTTGTCTTCAATACCCGGAAAAATGTTCATTTACAAACCCCTTGAGCACCCACAAATTAATATTTAAGAAAAATTTAAATTTACAGAATTTTTAATTTTTTTAGAAAATAAATTAATCAAAAATAAAAATATACAACAAATTAATTTTTAAGAATTTCAAATTTTCTTAAAAATTAAAATATCGTAAATTAATATTTAAGAAAAAATTTAGTTTTCAAGAATTTTAAATTTTCTGGAAAAATAAATAAATCTAAAACAAAAATTAAAAATTAAAGGGTACAAAATTTGGGGGCCAAACTGCATTTTTCAGGTTAGTGGCGCCAAAACTTTTTGTGGCGCCTGTACACTGAAACCCCTGTACAGGCGCAACAAAAACTGCAAGTCAGTCGAAAAATTATTCAAGTATGTTTGTGGCGCTTGACACAGCAGTGTCCCTGTATTGGCGCAAGAAATGTTAGCTTGTTGAGTTGCCTTAGAAATATTTCTGTTGGCGCGTGGAACTGAGTGATGGCGCTGAATACAGTACACTAGTAGAGCGGGCGCAACTAAATTAAGTTGCATTTCACTGACCAAAACATTTTCCGCGCGTGCATCCAAGTCAAACGAGTGCATACTGCCTGGTAGAGTTTAAAATGGACTACGCTTTAAGAACATATTAAATAAATATAAAATAAAAACTTTACTAAATTTATAGAATAAACTAATTAAGATTTATAATATAAACTAATAAAAGTTTATAAAATAAATTTTATAAAAGTTTATAAAATAAATTTTATTTAAGATTTATAAAATAAACTAATTAAAATTTATAACATAAACTAATAAAAGTTTATAAAATAAATTTTATAAAAGTTTATCCAATAAATTTTATTTAAAATTTATAAAATAAAGTAATTAAAATTTATAGCATAAACTAATAAAAGCTTATAAAATAAATTTTATAAAGTTTATAAAATAAACTTATTAAAAGTTTATTATTAAACATATTTAACAAGGCCTCTAGCGGCTTTAACACGGAGAGCTTCACTGAGCTAATGGATCTTGATTTGTATATCAATCAGTCGGCTCTGATACCAATTGTTAGGTCCCGAAATATCGTAGAAGGGGGGTTGAATACGATATTCATAATAATTTAAATTCTTTTGCTGAATTTGCGGATAAATAAATTATTGCTTCAGAGTGGGTTTGGCCATTTGTAGTGTTTAGGTGAGCTGCCTGCTAATTTTCTGTGTGTCCAGATAAATCAATTATGTTCAAGAAAATTAGCAAGTAATTTATGGAGACAAGTTTCCGGGAATATATCTTTTATATATAAACCCAGATGGGTGCTACACCCAGTTAAATATATAACTGGCTTCCAAAGAACAAATTAGTTCTTTGCTACTAACACAAAAATATTAGGCTCAGTTTCTATACAAATATATCTAAATTAGTACAAGGAAAAACTGAGTCCGTAAGGAGTGATATCTAGGAGCCCTGAGCATTTTTCGTTTAAGAACCGGGTCCTAATATCTGACCGGAAGCAAGGTATGAGTGTGTATAAATTAATCTCTTGCTCCGGCCATGGTAGTGGCTCTCTACATTTTTTGTGTTTTGGAAGACGACACTTTTATTTAATTGGTGTAGACTTTTAAATCAAATAAAGTTGACTGCTTGAATTTGATTGGCTGAGGGATGAGTGGGTCCAAGAAATATTTGTTGCGCCTGAATTGTTTGTGGCGCCTGGAATTTTAGTTGCGCCAATTCACTTTGTTGCGCCTTACTATTCATGCGCGTGTAATTCATTTACATAGTCAAAGTGCAGTTTGGTCACTGCACTTTGACCCTCTATTTATTCCTTGATTGAAGTTTCCCAACTTCCATGTTTTGTATCAAAGTCTTGCCACATTACACCATGTACCCTGAGCTGTTTCCGTTCTTCGACTGTAGTTCAGAAACTTTCACTTTTCGCACCAATGTTGTGACACTTTGCACCCTGCGCCCTTTGAGCTGTTCAGCTGTTTGGCTGTTAGCTGTTTAGCTGTGTGGCTGTAGCCTTTACAAATCACTTTTTCGTACCTTAATAAATAACTGTTCTTTCCAGGTACGTTCTTCACCTTAATAATTCTTCTGTAGTTAATACTCATATTCCTTTCGCAAACTGCTGACGCCTAGTGCAACTGGTCTAGTTCACAGACGACTAACTTTGATCCAGGTCTTCGTATTATTGCTTTATTTGCATTGTTAAGTTTGCAGCAACTTCATTGCTTCGAACACTGACTGTTAATAAACATAGTGCTTTCACTGGAATCTTTTCTGGTACTTCGACAACGTCTTCATTATTACCACAATCTTGAATACTTCATTATCTGTTCTTCACTGACGCTTGAACATATGAATGAACTTATTTCAGTGAGTATAACTTCAAGACTGCAGCTGTCTTCTTAATCCTTTGTCTTTACCATGTCTTCAATCCTTCTAGATTCCTATGCTTCGAACACTGTCTATCTTCAATCAATGCTAATATACTGAAATCTTCTTGTGGCACTTCTATACTGAATCTTCAACACTTCTGAAACCCGAAAAGTCTTTACACATTATTCTTCACTGAGGCTTGAACATATTAATGAACTTCTTTCAGTGACCTGTAGTAGACTTCAAAACTTCTTCTAATGTCTTGATTCACTGTATCTGCCTTGTCTTCATTTCTTCCTGATTTCTGTGTAGGCGTATTATTATTTACTTGTCCTGTTCTAGTGTTGAGTTATCTCGATCACTATTCATACAGCTTCGTAATCTCACCAACAACATTTCCAATCACAATATTGCCATATCCCAGTGTTCTTCCTATGTTGCCATCTCCATAAGATACTGCTGGGCCAACCTTCTCCTCAAACTCTGAAAGCAGGGATTTATTTCAAGTCATATATGCAGAACATCCACTATCAATTACTAGAATGTTTTTCATGTTTCCTTGCAATTAGTAAATGCAATTTAAGTAGTAGGTTTGGGGACCCAAACTAGTTTGGGTCCTTTCTTTGACAACTTGTTAACTTTTGCAGCAGAAGTTCTTTTGTCAGAGTTTGTGTTAACAGAGTTTACATGATCAGAGTTTGCATTCACAGAGTTTGTACTATCAGAGTTTACACTCCTCTTATCAGGCTTTATCACATATATTTACTTGACAGTATGTTTTGGAGAAAAATTTATTTGAGACTGAGGTTCATAATAATTGTAATACAAATCATGATATTCTATGCATGTATAAATAGAATGCCATAAACTACCACAGTGAAAACATGGATTATTTCTTGTTTGTTTTCTAGCCTCAAAACTAGGTTTTTCAGGTTCTTTCATTTTCTTTTATTTGCAGTCAATAGCAAGGTGATTAGAATTACCACAAGTAAAATAGGTTTTCCTAGGAGCATCAGGGATATTCATGTAGTTATTCTCCTTAGTAATGCCTACTTTACCATTTCTATTTCTTTTCACCTTTTTAGATTTATTAGTCAATGCCTTCAACTTTTCTTTAAGTTGCTTATGAGAGAGTAACCCTATATTTACCTTTTTAGAACTTGACACATTATTGTTTTTAGAGCTTTCAGCATATGTTGTTCTCTTATTTTCACCAGCTCTAACAAATTTCACAAGTTCACTCAATGTTCCTTTTGTGTGTGTGTTTTAGTGTGTTTCTTTGTTAGATTCATATCCTAAAGCAGAAGTCCAATTTTTATTAGTCAACATTTGTTGGACTTTCTTTCTAGAGTTTGTCCAAACTCTGAAGGTTTCCTTTTCTTTTGCTATTTCAGATTTCAGGTACTCAACTTGAATTTCTAATTGTGTTTGCATGTGAATAGCATTATCAAGGTCTTTCTTAATGTTTAACATATCATAGTTTTCAGATTCAAGCATGTTATTCCTAGCAGTCAGAGTTTATATCTCAGATTTTAATCTCTCATTTTCTAGAGTCTGGGATTTAAAACTAACATGCAAAGATCTAAGAAAAGACTTTAATTCACAGATATTATCAATTTGAAAATTGAAGACAGAGTCTGGTACCTTTTCAGAGTTTAGATCATCAGTTTTTGCCATGAGTGCATAATTGTTTTCCTGTTCAGAATCTAAAGATTCCATCCAATCCTTCTTTAATGTGATTAAGACTTTTCCTGATTCCTTACTTCTGCATTCAGTAGCAAAGTGCCCCATCTTGTTGCACTTGTAACACTTGATCTTTGACTTGTCAACAGTCTTTGATTTCCCATCTCTATCTTCTCTTTTCTTGAATCTTTCTTTCTTGTCCGACTCACCAAGCTTCTTCTGAAAGATTCCTTGCTTCCTGAATTTCCTATACTTTTTGAAGCTTTTGACAAACATGGCAAACATCTCCATCATATCAGATTCTGAAGAATCATCAGAGTTTACATCAGAGTTTGCTTCAAACTCTGATTCACTGCTTTCCTTGATTACAGCTTTTCCTTTTCTTGTTGAGGCTTTAAGGACTTTTTCTGTAGGTTCTTCAATCTGGGCCTCAACATTCAAAGCAATAGATTTTGCCTTGCTACTTTTCCTGTTTCTTCTTTGCTGTAACTCCAAGTCATGAGTCTTCAGTTTTCCATAGACCTCATCTAAGGACATCTCATCTAATTCAGCTCTGTCTCTAATCAAAGATGTTTGCAGATCCCATTCTTCTAGAAGAGCCCTAAGAAACTTGGTGTTTGAGTCTTCATTATCATACACCTTATCTATTAATTCCAAGTTGTTCAACAGAGTTAAAAATCTTTCATAGATATCTGTGAGAGACTCATTCTGTTTAGCCTCAAAATATTCATACTCTTGTATAAGTACATATCTCCTATTTTTCTTGATTTCCCTGGTTCCTTGGCATTGAACCTCTAGTGCATCCCAGATTTCTTTTGCTGTCTTGCATGCTATTACCCTGTTGGACATTACAGAGTCAAGACTGTTATGCAATATGTTTCTTACCTTGGCATCTTTGAGGACTTCTTGTTTTTCCTCATTGGTCCATTCTTTCTTATCCTTTAATGTATAATATTCAGGAACTTGTCTTCCTTCTATAACAGTTGCAGGCACCAGTTTTGTTGGAAGATATTGGCCTTCATTGATCCTGTCCAGATAGTTAGGGTATGTTGCTTCGAGGAATATCAACATCTTCACCCTCCATGTAGGGTACTCAGCTTTCTTCAATATTGGAATCCTGATGCTTTCATACTTGTTACCAGACATGATTATTTGATCCTTTGAGTTGAAATTAGTTGCCTTCTCTGATACCAATTGTTGCCCAAATAATTAATCTATTACAGAAGGGGGGTTGAATGTAATAGTACTAACTAATCGATGATGAACACAAGTATGTAGAATGGAATACTGTTTTGTATTAATAATGACCTTGAATACAATGACTCTCTCAAGAAATAATGTTCTTAAGAGCTGCTAGGTTACAATAATAATGCTTAAAAACGTATATATGATTATAACCTATCTCTGTGTTTATATAGACGCAGCTATACATGCAATTACAAAACAGATTATGATAAGAATAGCTTTAATAAGGTAATTTAGACTTGCACTCGAATTCCTTCTTACTATCCAAATCAGATTCTGATTTGTCTGTTTCCTTTTCTGATAAACTCTGAAGCTAATCTCTGTCGGTTTGTCATTCTCTGTTAGAGTAAACTCTGATTGAGTATTCTCTGATAGAGTAAACTCTGACCGACAGCTTCCTTAATCTCTGATGACGTCAGCATAAACTCTGTTTGGTATTTTCTGACAATCATCAGTGTTTGCATTCCTAACAATTACGTTGACAATAATTTTAATATCCAATAATAAAATTGTAAACAATGAGCGGCATCTAGTAATACATCATTGCTACCCAAGTAACAATAATAATTGGTGATTCAATAAAAACTTTCGTGAATAATGTGCAATGTAATATAATCCCTTTAACCTTATATTATAGATTAAACTCAAGGCATATATAGTGTCATCCTCTTCAACGTTTAATCTTGATTTCCTTGATCAATGAGTAGACTATTTAAACAAATCAATATTTAAGCATGGCCATGCATTTCATAGTCTCACTCAATCAAGAGGCCAATAATATCACTCCTAGAATTGGAGGGTTAAATCATATATCTATCATTCATATTCCTCATATGATTCATAGCATACCCATTGTGCACCTTTATCATTACCCGGTTAAATGTAACTTTGAGGGTAATCAAAGTATATTAATTCTCATATAGAAATATAATAATTTCAAGTCAGAGGATCATTACATCATTATCACTGTGAGATTTCTTATGGCAATTATTAACATGTAGAATCTCAAGGCGGGTCTTTCCTGTGTCATGTATTGATACATACACTCATGTTATTGACATTAGTATCACCATACCTATGACCAATGAGATGTGGTCATCTGTCAACAAACATACTAGTCTTATTGCATTATTATTGTCCTTACATAATAATACTTGACTAGAGAATTTTAGAAATAAAATACTATTCATATAATCTTATTTTTAAGTCACATACTTAAAGACATATATTACGTATTAATATTCCAAGAACATTTATTTTTCTTTCAATTTATGATGCAGTAAATAAAGACATAATAAATATTAATTAAATAATCACATAAAATAATTGTTTCAATAAAATATTAAAAGTATTGTCTCTAGAACACCAATACTAACACATTTATTATTTTTTCAATTTATGATGCAGAAAATAAATATATAATAAATATTAATTAAATAATCACATAGCATAATTATTTTCAATAAAATATTAAAAGTATTTTCTCTAGGACACCAATACTAACACTTTGGACCTCTATTAATCTTCCATTGATGAACTATTAAAGCCTTTTAATGTATTTATTCTTAATCTCCGAATTAAATCTTTTGTTTTCGCATGGATCCTGTGGAGGGTTTTGATTTATATTATGTTTTGTATTTAATTTTCGCGTTTTTCCGCTGCGTTTGTGGAAAAAGGTTTCAAGCAAATTCATGGTATTGACTATGGTGAGACCTTTTCACTAGTGGCTATGGTCAAGTCCATCAGGATTTTGCTTACTATAGTTGCTTACTATAACTATGAAATCTGGTAAATGGATGTCAAAACCGCTTTCTTAAATGGGAGCCTTGAAGAAGATGTGGATGTATACATGACACAACCTGAGGGTTTTATTGATCCAAATGATGCTGGAAAGTATGTAAGTTACCTCGATCCATATATGGACTGAGACAAGCCTCGAAGAGATGGGAAATTCATTTTGATGAAACTATCAAAGAGTTTGGGTTTATTCAAAATGAAGATGAACCATATGTTTACAAGAAGGTTAGTGGGAGCAATGTGGCATTCGTAGTATTATATGTTGATGATATATTATTAATAGGGAATGAAATTCCTTCTTTACAGGCTATTAAGACTTGATTGAGTAAAAATTTCTCAATGAAAGACTTAGGTGATGCCACCTATATATTAGGGATCAAGATCTATAGAGATAGATCAAGGAGATTGATCGGCCTAAGTCAGAGTACATACATTGACAAAGTTTTGCATCGATTTGGAATGCAAGAGGCTAAAAGGGGATTTGTCCCAATGTCTCATGGGATATCGATCTTGAAAGAAAATAGTCCTAAATCGTTGGATGATAAGGATCGTGTGAGTAAAGTTCCATATGCGTCGCAAATTGGTTCTATAATGTATGCAATGATATGTACTCGTCCTGATGTCTCAGATGCTTTAAGCATGACGAGTAGATATCAGTCTAATCCAGGTGAAGGTGACTGGACGACAATCAAGAATATTCTTAAGTACTTGAAGAGTGTTATTTCCCATAATAATGTCAATATTTGTAGAAGGGAGTTGAATATAAATATCAAAACTTTTTGTTATTTTAATATTTATTCTTGATGTTTGAGTGTTCAAGAGAATATGTATAAACAAAACTAACTGAAAATAAATTCAACAAAGAGATTCTAAAATTACTAATGGATTGGTTTTTCCATTAGTGTATATTTTTGCTCAATGTTCCTAGGTTAAATAAAAACCTAGCTTTATTTTTACAAGGTCAGAAAATAAATCAACTGCTCTTACAAAGTGCTCTAAGGCTGAACAATTGATTTAAGAAATATTTTCTAACTTGTACATTTTCTAACAATGCTAATACACTTGTTTATATGCTACAAGTATGTTTTTACAATGCCTATTATAGGATTGTTTCTACCTATCTTCCCTTTTACCTTTTTCCATTTTAGAAAAATCTTTGAAAGACAGCTTCAGATTGAGTCTTTGCAGTCATCATAGACTGTCTTCCATAGGTGTGCTTTTGTCCTTTGGATCTTCAACAAATAGCCTTTCTGTGTTGTCTCGATCAATTGATAATTTGCTGTTAAGCATATCAATTGATCATTTCTTTTATCCATTAACTGATGTTCTTCTTCAATTGATCTTTATATCCATCGACTGATAAATAGTGACTTATCGATTGATAGATGTTATCAATCGATATATCAATCGATGGGTCTTCACATCAGTTGATGGTCTTCAATACTTGACTTGGTTTCTTCAATTAATCTTCTATCCATCGATGCTTCAATATCAACTGATCATTCTTCACTTGTATAATTTCCTGTCTTCAAATAATTACAATTTGACAGTCTAAGTTACACATCAGTTGGTGATCTATATCAATCGACTCTAACATCAATTAATGGGAATAATATCAATTGACTTACACCTTATCGATTGAAATAGACTAAGTACACCTATGCTACAATCCAAATTATCAGTTGATTCACATAAACATTTCAACTGATAAATGGTTTCCTGATCAATTGATATTTATAACTTTCATATCAATTGATCAGTTACATCAATTAAAATTTCTATGATTCTAAGATTAAATTTATCATCAAATTACATTTAGATTCCTAACAATCTCCCCCTATTTGTGTCTGTGACATGAACAGACATAAATCTACTTGATGATAACAAAACCCTTAATTATTTCCATTCAGATAGAATCAAGAAATTTAAATAACACTTTGAATTTTGGAAGTACCAGTTTGATGAATAACTTCTGCAAGCTGCTCCAATGTCTTCACAATCTTCATAATCCAATTACTTTTTCATCTTTCTCTTCTCAGCATTTTCCTTTAATTGTCTCATGAATGAAATCCTCAAAATTTCTTCATCTCTGTCAGTCTCTCCAAGTTGCCTCATAAGGTAGTGAATTTCTTCATTTGTGATTTTTTCCAGATATTTGCAAATATCAAAGAACATTGTGTTTCCCTCCACATCTATAAAAATCATTGTATATTTTGGATCCAACACCACCTTTTTGACTTGAAACTTTCATAGCTTAAGGGGTGAATCAGGTTCAGCTTCTGCCTTTGATCTCCTTAGCTTTGAGATTTGATGTTGAATTTCCTGAGCAATTGTTGTATTGAGTTTGTACTTTCTGTTGAATAGAGGTAGAATGGTTTTCAGAACATTGTAGCTTTGCTTCATTATCACCTTTACTGAATAAGTGATTTTTACTCCATTTTCATACTCCAACCTCATTGATTCTTCTTGGTTAGTGGTTGCAGGGTGAGTTCTTACTCCTATCAACCCTTTTTCACTTATCACTGGTATCCCTTTCATATCATAGCCTTCAATTGTTATCTCCTCCTTTATTTCTTCTTGTTTAACCTGGAGGTTTTCCTGAACCACTTTTTCTTAAGTAGAACTTGTCTTTTTCTTAGCCATGGCTATTTTACTCCTTTTCCTCAGTGGTTGTTCTACTAATTGATCTTCCATATTCCATTCCATTTCCATTTTCCTTGCAATTTCTTCATTTTCCTTTTCTCTTCTTGCAACATTTGAAAATCCTGAGGAAATGACTCCTTGAAGAAGCTTCTGGCCAACTGGCTCCTTCTTTTTCTTTTCTTCTTGAATTATTATCGCTTTACCCTTTTTCTTCTCTTCAAGGGCTTCGAGATCAATTGTTAGAAAGGTTTCTGCATTTTAATTACTTTTTTTGGCAGCCTTCTTTGCATTTTCATTTACTATTCTTGTCTGAGCAATGAACTCATCCAAGTTCCTTTTTTCTGTTGCCTCTGTCACCAATTCAGTGCTCTTCCTTAGATCTTTAATTCTTTTCCTTTCCCTCTCAATCATTGATTGAGTTTCTCTTTCCTCAGAAATTCTTCTAGCTTCTAGATCATCTTCGAACTTCTTGAATTCTTTCTTTTTCTGTTCCAAGTCATCTTTGGGTGACTTAGATGACTTTGAAGATTGTTTATCCCTGTTATTTCCATTTTTAGTAGCCCCTTTTGTTGCAGAACCACCAATGCCACTTGATTTATCCACACCAGAACCACCAACACCACCACTGCCTTTGCCATCACCATCCATTTTCTTAGCATTCTCCCCTTTTTTTTATCACCAATAGGAGGAGGTGGTGGCATTTTGTCAAGAAACTTTTGAAGAATGGAAGCATGTAGACTCTGGCCTTTAATGATGTCATCCATCTTCTTTTTTCGAGATTCCACTCTTGTTTCCAAGGCTGCAAATTTCTTGGATTCCTTGAACAATTTGTCCTTGATTTGACCCATAGTATTAATAGGTAGCTTCTCATCCAACCTTTTCTCCAATGAATCCTTGTTAGAAGTGATAGATCCCTTGATAATCTCCAATTCTCTCTTTACTCTTATCACTGTGATCTTCTGAATTTTTAATGACTCCCTCATATAGTGAGCAATTCTCTATTGATTGGGATCTGCAATTTCTCCTTCCACCATTGCCCTCCTATATTGAGAAAGAATCTCAGTTTCAACAACTTCTAAGAAACCATCAATAGTGTTCATCCATGGCTTTTCATCAGAATCATCTTCTAACTCTTCAGATGCCATATAACATGTATCTGTTATATTGGAAATGCTCTCCTTCAAATTCCTGGTCCTTTGTTCTGAACGCTCAATTCCCAACAATTGCTCTGCATCCCTGTTACTTGAAGCAGCCAACCCTTGATATTGTGGATCTGGGTGAACAAAATTCCGTAGATCCAAGTCACCAGCATCAACATCTACATCATCAGTTTCCTTGTTAACTCCACTCTCACTTGCTTCTGCATTAGATACTCCCCCTATCTTCTTGACTCCTTCCTCCTCTAACATTAATTCATTTTCCAACTCCTGTGCAAATAACATAATTTTTTTTATCTTTCTCACTCATCTCTCTATTTTACATCAGGATCTCATTCTGGAATCTCACATCTTCCTCACTTATATCCTGTGTACCTTCTAAGGTGGGGCCCTCATGTGTTTCACTCTCATTCCTGGAAGAAATATGAATGTCCTCACTCACTTTCTCTCCTTTTGCCAGGTTACAATCCTGCCTCTCACTCAACTCACTCATTCCTAAGAGTGTTTGTGCAACATCAATTGATTGAGCATCAATTAATATATAGAAATTATCAGTCGAAGTATTTGGGATATCCATCGATTGATGCATACCCATCGATTGATCTTGAGTATCAATCGATGGCTTATCAGTTGATGGTTGAATATCAATTGATGAAGGAACATCAATTGATGGAGTAGAAACATTTGAGGTAATGATTTGAGAAGTTATATTTGAAATTACATGCGAGATGGAATCCTGAATTTTCTAAGAAGAAAATTTAAGAGAGAATGTTGGCTTCTCCTTGATTAACAAAGAATGAGAATTTGTGAATGTTTGATTATCTATCAGAACATTTTCTGAAGATATTTGATGAGTTGGAGAAAGAAGAATAGAAGGGATTGGAATTGAGAGAGAATGAGACTGCATTTCATCATTTACATGAGATGCATCAAACTGACTTTGAGAAGGCTTCATCACAGTTTCCTGTGATTTTACAGTGTGTGCTTCCCCATGTGAAAATGTGATTTTTCTCTTTTCATATGATTTTGGTGATTTGGATTGTGTGTCCCCATTTTGGTTCTGTGCCCCTGGTTGTGGGCTATTTTCAATATTGTCATCCTTTTGAGAGGATGCCAATAAAGATGTGGTATTGTCCATATTAACATCCACGGTCTTTTGAGAGACTATGGAGTGGTTTGGCTTAGGTTGCACACCTTCACCACCTATATCCTCCTCTAATTTATCTACCAAGAAAGGTGATTTTCTTTTCTTTGATTTTACAACAACAGGTGTTTGGGAACCTGTTGAGGTTGGCTTGTTAGATTTGGGTTTAGAAATTGAATGTTTGGCTTGGGTAGGAGGGTTGGGGTCATTGCTAACACCCTCCATAGCCACATAAGGCAAAGAAGATTGAGGATTGGAAGAAGTTAGGGTAAAGATAAATACCTGAACAAAAGGTTGATAAATCAATTTCACATTACTGGGAAGATTGATTCTTACCAAGTCCTTGAAGACCCTTTTCTTTTGAACCCAACAATTCAAGGTTTCTGTACTCCTGTCAATCTCAATATCCTTAACAAAATGGTTAATAATAATCATGATAAATCTAGCATAGTAAATATGATTAGATCTATTAATCTTGTTTCCCAATTTGACAGATATTTCATTGAGTAACAGGCTTCCTAAATTGTGATATCTATCATGTAAAATACTATAACCTACTTGTTGCATACTTGTTATTGCATCAAAATTACTAACTTTACCAGAAAAACACTTTATTATAGCATCAAAAAAATATAACCATTCTTTTCTTAGATTCTTTCTAACAATACTACCTAAACTAGCATTAGGAGCAGTGTAATTGATTTCCCTAAGCATGCTTCTTATATATGTGTCAGTGGGTGCTTTTTCTGTATTATTTGCAGGAATGTTTAAACACTCACCCAAGACCACAGTGGTAAGAATATACCTTTGTCCTTTGCAATCAAAGGAGATTGAAGAAAAATCATTTGTAACCTCTGATGTTGTCCAAAATTCTTCAACTAGATTCCACACTATTTTTTGTGTTTCCGTGAGGGCCTTTGAGGTCCTTGAACTCCTTATGAATTCCATTAGTGGATAAAATTCTGTTGGAGCTTCCTCCACCATAGTGCAAGCAACGAAGTTGTTGAGCTCAGAGTAGAATCCTGATTGTGAGACTTTCTTTGATGATGCCATAATCGTGTTTAAAGATATAGAGATAAACTGACTGACAAACTTGTTAGTGTTGAAGCAAAAACAAAATAAAACAATAAGTAGATTAGGGTTCTTAGCAAGAGATATATAAAGAATGAATTCGAAGATTGAGAAAGAGAAAGATAGAGAAATCGTTAGTAAAATTGCAAGTAAGAATTAAAAGTTATTTTAATCTCACTATTTATATTTACTGAGTTTCCAATCAATTTCTTACTCAAAATAGAACTTAATCGACCGTTGGAAGAAAAATGAAAAGTAGAAATTACCATTTTTGGCAATCGACTATTATACATACAGGACTATATGTATTAATCAATTGATAGAATAAGTAATCAACGACTAGATTTTGTACAGGTCGATTGATGACATGAACCCCTTTAAATTTCAGGTCATCGATTGATAATTAACTTATCCATCGATAGGTACTCTTATCCATCGATAAATAAATATATCATCAATTGATATATTTATCTGTCGATAGCTGCAAATATCCATCGATAAGTAAATATATCATCAATTGATATATTTATCTGTCGATAGCTGCAAATATCCATCGATAAGTAAATATATAATCAATTGATATATTTATCTATCGATCGCTGCAAATATTCATCGATAAGTAAATATATCATCAATTGATATATTTATATGTCGATACCTATAAATATCCATTGATATGTAAAATGTTTATCAATTAATTATGGAAGAATCAATAAATTAACATAGTGAATGACTACAATTAAAAAATTAATATAAATACATAACTTGTTAGACATTTAATAGATTAAACATAGTTAAGCATACCTAAATCATAGACCAATCTATTGAAAGTAGATTCATCTAATGGTTTGGTAAAAATGTTTGCAAGTTGTCTTTCACTAGGGACAAAATGTAATTCAACTGTACCATTCATTACATGTTCCCTAATGAAGTGATACCTTATGTCAATGTGCTTGGTTCTGGAATGTTGCACAGGATTTTCTGTTATTGCAATGGCACTTGTGTTGTCACATAAAATAGGAATTTTGTTCATATTTAACTCATAGTCAAATAGTTGATTCCTCATCCATAATATTTGTGCACAGCAACTTACAACTGTAATATATTCAGCTTCTGCAGTGGATGTAGACACTGAACTTTGTTTCTTGCTAAACCATGACACAAGCTTATTTCCTAGAAATTGACAGGTGCATGTAATACTTTTTCTGTCAATTATGTAACCTACATAGTCTGCATTTGAATAACCAATTAGATCAAATCCAGAATCTCTAGGGTACCAAATTCCAAGATTTGGAGTTCCTTTGAGATATATGAATATTCTTTTTATTGTAATCAAATGAGATTCTCTGGGATCAGCCTGAAACCTAGCACAAAGATATGTAACAAACATTAGGTCTAGCCTCCTTGCAGTTAAATAAAGTAATGAGCCAACCATGCCTCTATAACTTGAAATGTCCACTTTAGATTACATAGTATTCAATTGAAGTTTAGTTGAAGTGGCCATGGGAGTTTTTGTAGAAGAACATTCATTTAAATCAAATCTCCTTAATAAATCAGAAATATATTTGGTTTGATTTATGAAAATACCATCTTTGACTTGTTTGACTTGCAAACCAAGAAAATAGGTAAGTTCCCCTATCATGCTCATTCATATTTACTCTGAAATAATTTAGCAAATTTTTGAAAAATTTTCTCATTAATTGAGCCAAAAATAATGTCATCTACATAGATTTGAACAAGAATCATAGAGCCACTAAAATTTCTATGAAAGAGAGTTTTACCAACAGTACCTCTTGTGAAGTGATTCTCAATCAAGAGTTTAGATAATGTGTCATACCAGGCTCTAGGTGCTTGTTTCAATCCATAAAGTGCCTTGAGAAGATAGTATACAAATGTAGGATGAACAGGATCAATAAAACCAGGAGGTTGTTCTACATATATGTTATTTGCCTTTGAGTACAATAAGTTTGGACAAGGGGGGATGTTGAATACAAACTTAAGAATTAAATGAAATTCTTGCGGATTTAAGTTTGTTCAACAAAGAGTTTGAGTGTATGGAAAGATTCCTAACTGAACTAAGAATGTAATAATTGTGAATTGAAAACAGAACAAGCAATATAAAAATTACTAGTGGATTGGTTTTTTCACTAGTGTGTTTTTGCTTTCAATTTCTCTCGGTAAAATTACCAAGCTGCTTACAAAGTGTTTTCTGCACAACAGTGCTTACAATTCTTTTCACTATGTTTCTACACACTTTGCTACAATGAGTTACTAACTACTATATAATAGTTTTCTTCTAATTCTATTTCCTAACGACAGATAACATTATAAATTAAATTTTACAATGTTTATATGAAAATAAAAATTAGCTACTTTCACAGTCTTCATTAGACTATGTCTAGTCCTGAAAGTATATTTGTCTTGATGCATTCCTTGAAGACTGTGTTTCCTTGAAAGTCTTTATAATCCTAACATGACTGTCTTCCATTGATTCAGTTTCTGCAAAGTTCCCATTCTTTTTGTCTTTAACTAAATTGAGAAACCTTAATCGACTGATAAATGCTGTTAAGCTTATCAGTTGATTCTCCTTTGCTTATCCATCGATGGATAGGATATCCATTGATCAGTTGTTGAATCGATGGCTTTTTGATTTATCCATCGACTCCCTATCCATTGATGATCCCTTATCCGTTGATTGCTTTTACCCTTTGATGGCTTGTATCCATTGATAGCTTTTATCCGTTGAGTAGTGTCTTCATCCATCGACTCCAATATCTATTGATAACTTCACTTGTGAGAATTCTGACTTAGAATATTTACAATTAATCAGCCATCCTTTACATCCATTGAGAAGCTATAAATTGAAGTCAATAACATCAGTCGACTACTTCACAGCATCCATCGAGACAATACAATCAATTGATAATGAAACATGAATCAAATGTTACAATCCAGTTTATCAGTTGATAACCAAGCTTCAACTAATAATTGGTTTCCTAGTCAATGGATATTTATAATTCACATATCCATTGACCGGTTACAATGAATTTTAAATCCCTATTGTAATTCTAAGTAATTTGTTATCATCAAAACTCATAATTCCTAACAATCTACCCCTATTTATGAATATGTGAAATATGCATAAATTTTATGTTAATGATAACAAAACTCCTATACTTTTTCATTCTAGCATGAATTACAATATTGACAAAAATAATTTGAGGCAGAGTGATCAAATACCAGTAAGAGATAAATTCTGACAATTTGATGTTGAGTCTGAATCTTCTATCTTCTTCTTTTCCTCCTTGACTCATTCATTTTGTCTTCATTTTCCTTCATTTTTCTATACAAGGATCCCTTCAGAATCTTCTCATCCTCAACTCTGTAGTTCAGTTGGCTTGCAAGATGATTTAATTCCAGATTGGGCAGTTTGTCTATTTCCTGACAAATATCAATGCATTTTTCTCTGCCTTCCCTGTCCTTGTAGATCATCATGTAGAATGGTTTATGAAGCACCTTTCTTCCTTCAGGGTTCCAGATTTTGATTCTGTCATCCCCTTCTTCTTGAATAGGTGTCTCTCTTATCTTCTTCATTTTCTCAAGAATTGCCTTCCCTAGCTCTTCAGTTAGATAGTACTTTCTGTTGAGCATGGTGTAGATCTTCCTTAAGATTCCATATCCTTGGTCCAAGACTTGATTGAATGTGAAAGTTGAATGTGATCCATCTTCATACTCAATGTGAAGTAAATCAACATCCCTTTTCATTTGACCTTTAACTGCAATCATTCCTTCACTTTTGATTGGTACACAATTTTTAACCTTGGGTTTGAACACTTCTATTTCTTTGGTTTGACCACTCCCAGATGCTTGATTTTCAAGCTTCACTTCCTTTGGCTTCTCCTCTTCAGCAACAACAAGCTTCCTTTTGACTCCAGAAGATTTTGGTTCATCCACAGGCTTGTTTTCTCTTTGTTTCATTCTAGGCCTCCCTTTACCTTCTCTTCTTCTAGCTTCCCTAATTAGCATGTCCTCCTCATCAAATTACTTTTGCAGTTGAATGGCTAGATCTTCTTGTGCCATTACTTGTTATTCCCTTTCTTTTATGCCAACATCTATTGCTTTGCCCAATAGCTTCTCTCCTTCACTCATGGCAGAACTTTGCTTCTTCTTGACTTCTTTTATAGCAATCCCTTTACCTTTTTTGTCACCAGTTTATAAGCTACCTTCATCTACCCTTATTTCTCCTTTCTCCAGAGTTTCTGGCAATATATCAATTAGCTCTTGTGCATCAATCTCCTTGTTTTTGCTAACAATGGAATCAAATTGCTGTACAATTTGTTGAGCCAATGTCTGCTTTGCATCATTCCTTTGGATGACAGACTCTGTATTCTTGATTACAGCTTCAACTTCATTTCTCCTCTCCTCATACTTCTCCCCCTTTTTGTTATCAGCAACTGGTTATGCCATGGAGGCAGAAATAATAGCTGTTGCTAAAAGTCGGTTCAGAAGATTGATTTGGGTGACTTGATTCTTCAAAATTAAGTCCATGTTGTGCTCCATAGCAGTCACTCTTTTCTCTAATGCTACTACCTTGTCTTTGGCTGTACACTCAGTATCTAGCCTTTGCTTGATTCTGGTTAACATTATAAGGCTGAGTCTTGAATCTTCAAGTTGTCCCTGTAAAAGTTGAGAATTCTTCTGTGCAAAGGATCCTCTACATTCACTTCAGCCATGTCTCTCATGTAGTGAGAAATTATGGCCTTCTCAATATCAGCCAAACTTGTTTCATCACTGGCCACATCAGGGTCTAGAAGCTCATCATCAGAACTATCTTCAAAGTCTTCAGGATTCATGTGGGATACATCATCAGGTTGTCTATCTAGATTCTCGTTTCCACTCCTGAATTATTCCTCTGTCTGCACCAATCCCAGCATTTGTTCAGCTACTTGATTAGTGGCTGCTACCAATTCTTGATAGTGTTGATCTACATGTTGAAAGATTGAAGCATCAAGGTTGACTTCAATCAAATCATCCACTTCCATGTGGGCATGTCCAACTCCTGCAGGTACTCCATTTCCTCCATCTCCCCCTGACTCCAACCCCAACTCCTGGGTGAGTTCTGCTGCAACCTGCTCAGTTTTAGAAGTTGATGCTTCATTAGATGGTGAAATGGATTTCTCTCTATTCTTTTCTCTCTCACTCTCTTCTATCTATTTTTACATCAGGATCTCATCTTGGATCCTCACCTCTGAAGGGTTTCGAGGCACAAATGCAGTGGAATAAACGCGAAAAATAAATCAAAATAGCGAAACCCTCCGCAGGATCCATGCGAAAACAAAAGATTTAATTCGGAGATAAAGAATAAATACCTTTAGAAATTTTAACAGTTCATTAATGGAAGGCTAATGGAGGTCCAAAGCTTGTTTAATCACCACGTATCCCGCTCCCGCGATCTACGCTTTACGGTATCCACACAAACACTTTTCATGAAGGATTGATGTGTACTAGTACCCGAAAACTGCTTCTCTCTCTCTATCTTCCACTTTTCTCAAAACGGCTAGGGTTTTAGTAAAAATATGTCTCTCTTGTTAAATCAACTCATAAAGAGATTATATAGAGAGAGGAATAAGTTTTCTAATTATAATCCAATTATAATTAATACTAATCCAAAATCCAAAATTATTTAATTAAGTCTCACTTAATTAATTAATTATTAATTTTGGAATTAGTTTAAATAATTCATTTATTCTATTTATATAATTAATTAAGTCATACTTAATTAATATCATAAATAAAATAAATTACTTTTTTAATTTAAATTCACAATTTAAATTATTTCTCCTTCAAGCGTTCTTTGTGTGTGACCCTATAGGTTATTATTACATTGGCAACAATTTTAATATATAATTAAAATTGTAAACAATGAGCGGCATCTAGAAATACATCATTGCTACCCAAGTAATAATAATAAATCAGTGATTCGATTAAGACTTTCATGAATAATGTTCCATGTAATATAATCCCTTTAATCTTGATATTATAGATTAAACTCAAGGCATGTCTCGTGTCTTCCTCTTCATAATTTAATCTTTATTTTCTTGATCGATGAGTAGACTATTAAAATCAAATCAACATTTGAGCACGACTGTGCATTTCATAGTCTCACTCAAACAAGTGGCCAATAATATCACTCCTAAAATTAGGAGGATTAAATCCCATCTAGATCATTCATATTTCTCATACGATTCATAATATACTTAATGTCCACTTTTATTATCACCCGGTCAAAGATAACTTTTAATGTAATCAAAGTATATTAATTCTCGTATAGAAATATAATGATTTCATGTCTAAGGATCATTACACCATTATCACAGTGAGAATTACTTATGACACTTATTTAACATGTATAATCTCTCGGCAGGTCATTCCAGTGCCATGCATTGAGACATGCACTTATGTTCTTGACTTTAGTATCACCATACCTATGACTAATGAGATGTGGTCATCTCTCAAGAAACATACTAGTCTTTTTGCATTATTATTTTCCTTAAATAATAATACTCGACTAGGAAATTTTAGGAATAAGATAATATTCATATAATCTCATTTTTAAGTCACATAGTTAAAGATATATAATACGTATCAAAATTCCAAGGACATTTATTATGCTTTCAATTTATTACGCAGTAAATAAAATATAATCAATAAATAATAATCAATAAAACATAATCCTTAATAATAAATATTTTCCTTAAAATATAAAAAGTATTGACTCTAGAGCACAATTACTAACAATCTCCTACTTGCACTAGAGCCAATTACTCAAGTATCCAATACTCATGGAACTAGTGTGACTTTCGTACTTCTGCTGCGACAAAGCCTTAGTCAGTGGGTCTGCAATATTATAATTAGTATGTACTTTACATATATGTATATCTCCTTGATCATTAATCTCATTAATTAGGTGATATCTCCTAAGTACATGCCTAAACAACCTCATTGGATGCTTCGCAAGAATCAATATACTCAGGTTCTATTGTAGAATCAACAACTGTCTCTGCTGTGAACCATTCTAGCATACAACATCTCAATAAAAATAGATAAAATACAAAGCCAGACAGAAACATTAAATCATCGTTGTCTGTCTAGAAACCAGCATCACTGAAATCTCTTACAACTAGCTTTACATCTCCTCCATATAACAAGAATGAATCTTTAGTCCTCTTCAAGTACTTAAAAATATTCTTCACTGTCGTCCAGTGACCTTCACCTGGATTAGTTCGATATCTACTTGTCATGCTTAAAGCATGCGAGATATCAGGACGAGTATATATCATTGCATACATTATAAAACCAATTGCTGACACATATGGAACTTTACTAATGCGGTCCTTATCATCCAATGATTTTGGAAAATTTTTATTTTGAGATCACTATCCCATGAGACATTGAGACATATCCATTTAGCCTCTTTGCATTCGAAATCGATGTAAAACTTTGTCAATGTATGTACTCTAACTTAGGCCGATCAATCTCCTTGATCTATCTCTATAAATCCTGATCCCTAATATATAGGTCGCATCGCCTAAGTCTTTCATTGAGAAATTATTTCTCAACCAAGTCTCCACAGTCTATAGAGAAGGAATGTCACTCCCTATTAGTAATATATCATCAATACATAATACTAGGAATGCCACATGGCTCCCACTAAACTTCTTGTAAACACAAGTTTCATCTTCATTCTGAATAAAGTCAAACTCTTTTTGACTATTTCATCAAAATGAATCTTCCATCTCCTCGAGGCCTGCTTTAATCCATAAATGGATCGCCGCAACTTACATACCTTTCCAGCATCCTTTGGATCAACAAAACCCTCAGGGTATGTCATGTACACATCCACATCTTCTTCAAGGCTCTCATTTAAGAAAGCGGTTTTGACATCCATTTTCCAGATTTTATAGTCATAGTAAGTAGCTATAGCAAGCAAAATCCTGATGGACTTGACCATAACCACTGGTGAAAAGGTCTCATCATAGTCAATACCATGAATATTCTTGAAACCTTTTGCCACCAATCATGCCTTATAGGTCTATACATTACCATCCATGTCAGTCTTCTTCTTGAAAACCCACTTACACCCTATAGGTTTTACCCCTTCAGGTAGATCAACCAAAGTCCATACTTGATTACTATACATGGATTCCATCTCAGATTTAATGGTATCCAGCAATCTCTTAGAATCTGGAGTGTTTATAGTGTCTAGGTAGGTGAGAGGCTCATTTTTTTCCACAAGCATCACATCACCATCTTGAGTCAAGAGAAATCTATAATATCTCTCGGGCTCATGGCGAATCCTACTAGACCTACGAATAACCTGTGTTTCTTGAGCAGTATTATTTTCTTGTACATTCTGCTTAGGTTCCTCCATTGGTTCAATGTTATCATGTGGGTCTCGAAATTCATCGAGATCTATTATCCTCCCACTGTCTTTCTTAGAGAGCAACTCTCTGAAGGAACATAGCAGTTCAAGTAACAAACACTTTGTTCTCGGAAGGATTATAGAAAGAATAACCCCTTGTTTCAGTTGGGTATCCCACAAAATTATATTTGTCTGATTTTGGTCCTAGCTTGTCAGAGGTTAGACGTTTCACAAACGCTTCACATCCCTAAATTTTAATAAATGACATGGTGTGACGTTTCTCAGTCCATATCTCATAAGGAGTCTTTTGAACCGTTTTAGTAGGAACACGGTTAAGTGTATGTGGAGCCGTTTCTAGGGCGCAACCCCAGAAACTAATTGGAAGATTCCTTGACTCAACATTGATCGTACCATGTCCAACAAGGTGTGATCCCTCCTATAAAAAAAACTTTTCTTTGATATTTTCTACTTCATCTTTATAGTCTTTGAACTTTTCAAATGATTCAGATTAGTTCTTCAAAAGATACATATATCCGTATCTACTAAAATAATTAGTAAATTTTATGAAGTTAATAAAATCTACCTTTTGTCATCGTACACATATGATCACATACATCACTATGTATAAATCATACTGTTAGGTCCAAAGTGTTGTAGAGGGAGGGTGAATACAACTTTTTAAAAGTAATGAGAGAATATCCAAATATGCAGGTAATAAATGATGACATAGAATTTCAAGAATATATCTTTATATTCAATGAGGGATTTGCTACAACATTCATAAAAGCATCATGATCAGTTGAACAATAAATACAGCAATTAAAGCTTGATTCAACTGATCCTCTCTCTCACTATTGTTTTACAGTAAATGCTCTCTCTTGAAATATATCGTAGAAATACAGAGATGGATAAAAATCAATTACAAATGAAAACAAAGTGCTGCTTTTATAATGTCGTGTAGTCTTGATCTTGTCCTTTTTGTGTACGTGGCCCAATCGGGACTCGACAACAAAAAGTACTTTCCCAACCACTCTGGATCAACCGTTCACAATAAAGCCACTTGTCCCTTGAACATTAAATGATACATATCGACCCGCATCTCGATCTCGGCCTGGACCCATCTTGATCTCGATCTTGGTCGACAATCTCGATCTCGATCTGTGAAAATCTTGATCTCGATCTGTGAGAATCTCGATCTCGATCTCGATCTGCCGTGGATCGAGATTTGCCTTGCAATGTTTTTCTTCAATTATCAATCTCGATCCGCATCTCGATCTGCTGTGGATCGACATTTGCCTTAGCAAATATGCACTCATCCAATGTTGACTTTCTTTAGTGACTAATTGTGGATTAACCTTTATGAGCAAGTTTCCCTAGCTTCTTCAATTTCTTTTCCTCACTCAATTCAAATGAGATCTTCTATTACTGACATGAACTTGCCTCCAATGTCCTGACACTTGATGCAATGGTCTGGTTCATAAGTGACTAGTCTTGTAGGGGTTCTTGCTTCTGAATGTCAGTTCTCATTTGTTGATTAACCTTTACATTATCCAGTTGTTGAGATACGTTACATGAAATCACTTTGGTCTTCTTGATACTTCTTTGACATTAATTTGATTCTCCATTAGATAAGTTAGGGCATGAGCAATACTGAGATTGAACTTCTTCTCACTTAGGCATTCTTGATTAACCAAATTAGTTACTTGTAGTTACCAAGTATCATTACCATTTCTTCAGTTGATTGATTCCATGTGCTTCTTCAGTTTCCCTTGTTTTGCTGTTGTTTTATCTTTTACCTAGTTGAGTTACATAGTAATTAAGTGTTACAAGTTAGTACACCTATGCCTTTCAATCTCCCCCTATTTGATTGTCTATCAATGACAACCAAATTCACAATGAGGATAACTCAACTCAAGTTAGTGCACTACACAAGAAAACAGATAATATACTTACAATGCAGGAAAACAAGAAAACAAATTACAACGCAAAGAAATATTACAAGCATAATACATTAAAACTTCGATTTCTTGCGCTCCTCTTCCTCACGAGCTTTCTTTTTGGCTGCTTTTTCTTTCTTCATGAACTCAGGGTTGCAGACTTCATCCATCCTTTTCTTGAGAAGATTAAGTCCTTCCGCTTCCACATGATTTCTGATCTTGTAGTCTCGAAACAACCTCAACCACCTCTCAACCATGTTGCGAGTGTTAAGCTTCGTGGGAATGTCTTCAAACCTCAGCTTAGTGACTTTGTCAGGATACCCCTTTTCCCCTTTCTTCCTTATGACCAGCTGCTTAGGGTATCCAATGACAATAACGGTGGTGCATTGCTGTAGCCTCTGAATGTTAAGTTGTTGTCTTCTCCTACAGAAGTTATCAAATGTGACCCTTAGATAATCCTGATCAAACTCGTCAACATCATCCATCTCATCAATCAATTCCCTTATGATACATAGTGTTTCATGACTGTGTTCTGCAAAGATGTCGTACTTGATCTCAATGACGGTTTCCACCTGATGCTTGTCTGTATAGATCAGCAGATCATTCTCATTCTCAGCTTTGCTTTTGACAAACTTGACATTTGCACCAACCACTGCACTAGCTTCCTCCCTTATTTCTCCTTCTTCAGGAATGTCTAATCTTGGATCTCCGTATCTCTGCACATACTCCTTTATTGCCTCTTCTTTCTGCTCGAATGCATAGTCTTCAGGCTCCTTCTTAACCATTGGTAGTTTGGCTTCAGGCAACTTGTATCTAACATCTTGCCTTCTTATCAACTTCTCCAAGTCCTTAGCCACCAGCTTCTTTTCCTTTGTTAGAAAACCCTTTGAGAGGACTAGCTTTGCAACTGCCTTCAGTACATTTCCGCTCGGGGTCAGTTTCGAGTCATGCAGATTTACGATCCTCAAGACCTTATCATGAACGTATCTGGTCTGGTAGGGATTTAGAATAATGTCAACCCCTCTGTCTTCAGCCATCTTCAACAGTTTCTCCTTAAACAACATTCCAGTCTTGACAGAGGTGTCTACCTTGTGAGCGAATTCTACCAGTTCACTTGCACCCCTTGCATGGAAGAAAGCTTCATCGACCATACACGGCTCGATTCTTGTTATGGGTGTCCAAGTAATCATCAGATTCCATGCCTTCTCCTTGAATATGATTTGTACGGAGGTGCATCCCTGTCTTATACAGTTTAGATAGTTCAGCAGCCCAGGGTTTAAATTTTCTAGCTTGTGGAGAAGGAAACTCAATCTTTCTGAGTCAGGAGCATAGGCTCTTGGTCCAGCTAAGGCTTCTCTAGCCTTGTCCCACTCGGGACCTTCCCTCCTTATGTCAGCCTGGACCTTAGGATCTTTGATCTTTTTCATTTCATACTCATGCTGAGTTTTCTGAGCCGCTCTCTTCTCCTTTGCCATTAGTTCCTTTTCCACTATTCCTTGAAGCACTTCTTCATTCACTCTTTTTCTGGCTTCTCTGAAAATCTCTTATTGCATCTCCGCTTCTTTCACTACTTCATCAACTTCTTCTTCTGGCACATGCTCGTCAGCAACCGAGTGCTCTCCTGTATCACCTGCAACTCCTACGCCGGATCCGCCAGGATTTAGACCTCTTTCTTGTTCCCACTCTTTTGCCCGTTGCTCGAGTCTTGACCTCCTTGCCACTAAGGCTTCTACATCCATCTCGTCATCATCAGAATCTTCAATAAAGTTTCCCATAAGTACATCGACGAGAGGTGTTTCTTTCTCATCTTCTTCTTCAACTACCATCTTCTGCTTGCCTTTGTCCTTAAGAGCCGGTTGAGCCTCCTCCACCTTTTCACCAGATTTGTTTGAGGACTCGATCACCGGACCCTTACTAGTCAGCTTTTTCAGACCCTGATCCTCCTTCTCCCCCTTAGGTGGGTTATCCTTATCAGGAGCATCATCATCATTTTTATCGTCACCACCACCACCGGTTGAAGGACCAGGTCCAGCCCTGTTACGTCCAAAGACAGCATCAAGTAATTCATTCAGCTTCGTCCAGACCTGAGACATGCCATTAGTGACATCATCGACTGACCGCCCAACCTCCACCTGTACCAATCCAAGATTGTTTATCTTTTCAATCATTTGATTTTGGACGGCAATCAGGTTCTCCATGTACTGAGCTCCGACCTCCAATCTTCTAAAGTGAGAAGAGACAGCAGCAGTAACACCAGCAACTCCAGCCTCCAAAGCCTCCACCTTCTTCACTAGATCCTGCAATTTAGGGGACGGTGTTTGGCTTGGGTTAAACTGTTTACCCTTGCCGGGTTCTGTTTCACTCAAGATCCCTAAAGATAAGTGAAAGGCATAGGTGTACTAACTTGTAACACTTAATTACTATGTAACTCAACTAAGTAAAAGATAAAACAACAGCAAAACAAGAGAAACTGAAGAAGCACATGGAATCAATCAACTGAAGAAATGGTGATGATACTTGGTAACTACAAGTAACTAATTTGGTTAATCAAGGATGCATAAGTGAGAAGAAGTTCAATCTCAGTATTGCTCATGCCCTAACTTATCTAATGGAGAATCAAATTAATGACAAAGAAGTATCAAGAAGACCAAAGTGATTTCATGTGATGAATCTCAACAACTGGATAATATAAAGGTTAATCAACAAATGAGAACTGACATTCAGAAGCAAGAACCCCTACAAGACTAGTCACTTATGAACCAGACCTTTGCATCAAGTGTCAGGACATTGGAGGCAAGTTCATGTCAGTAATAGAAGATCTCATTTGAATTGAGTGAGGAAAAGAAATTGAAGAAGCTAGGGAAACTTGCTCATAAAGGTTAATCCACAATTGGTCACTAAAGAAAGTCAACATTCGATGAGTGCATATTTGCCAAGGCAAATGTCGATCCACAGCAGATCGAGATGCGGATCGAGATTGAAAATTAAAGATAAACATTGCAAAGGCAAATCTCGATCCACGGCAGATCGAGATCGAGATCGAGATCTTCATAGATCGAGATCGAGATTCTCCCAGATCGAGATCGAGATCTTCATAGATCGAGATCGAGATTCTCCCAGATCGAGATCGAGATTTTCACAGATCGAGATCGAGATGGGTCCAGGCGAAGATCGAGATGCGGGTAGATATGTAACATTTAATGTTCAAGGGACAAGTGGCTTATTGGGAACGGTTGATCCAGAGTTGTTGGGAAAGTACATTTTGTTGTCGAAGTCCTGATTGGGCCACGTACACAAAAAGGACAAGATCAAGACTACATGACATTATAAAAGCAACACTTTGTTTTTATTAGTAGACAGACTTTTATCTCTGTATTTCAACGATATATTAAAAAGAGAGAGCATTTATTGTAAAACAATAGTGAGAGAGAGGATCAGTTGAATCTAGCTTTAATTGCTGTATTTATTGTTCAACTGATCATGATGCCTTTATGAATGATGTAGCAAATCCTTCAATGAATATAATGATATATTCTGGAAATTCTGTGTCATAATTTGTTACCTGCATATTTATACATTCTCTCATTATTCTAAAAAGTTATATTCACCCCCCCCCCTCTACAACACTTTGGACCTAACAATTGGTATCAGAGCTCCTGTTAAACACATCTAACAGAGATCCTATTGTGTTGTTTGAGTTGGTTCTTGAAAATCCCAGATCTAATTTTTCTTGAAGTTTGTGCCAAAATTTTTTATTTGTTTCTTCCTGGAAAAGTCATAGATCTAAAAAGTTCTAAGTAATGGTGTAAGGAATATTTGTACAACATTCCAAAACATTGTACTTTAGAGCTTTGTGGGTTTTCTTGTGGTCAAAAATCTGGTTATAAAAGAATATTTGATTGGTTGACTAGGGAACTTGAATCAACTGTTTGGTTGAACAAAAAGAACAAATTCGAACTACTGTCAACTAGATAGTGGACAGCTTTTTGTTTGGACTTGGAAGACTGGTGGACCCTGCTACTGTTCCTGTGATTAGTACTAACTTGCTTGAATCTTAAGTGCAAAATCCATTGGATATCAAGTGTTGGATATTTAAAGTGAGATAATTAATTTTTCAAGTAAATACAATTTATTGTAATTTGAAAAGTGTATTATCTTAATTTTAAACTTTATTAAAATGGCCGCCGCACACAGATTTAAGATACCTCCGTTTGATGCACAACATTATGACGAATGGACCGGAAGGATGAGAGCTTACCTTGAATCGATAAACAAGGTATACTTGAGAATATTGGAAAACAGTCCATACATACCCATGAAAATTGAGCCAGAGCGAATGGAAGGAGGGATACTAATACCATCCCGGTCTGTTCCTAAAGAGGAAATGGAGTTTTCAGACGCAAATAAAGAATTGGTTGGTATGGATGCATCGTTACGCAACGTCATAATTGAATCCCTAAACTCAGAGTACTATGTTCAGATAAAGGGATTAAAAACAGCTAAAGCCATGTGGGATAAACTGGCTGTGGTGATGGAGGGGACCGAGGAAGTTAGAGATAATCACAAACGCATTCTGATATCTGAATATGAATCGTTCAGATGCGAATGAGGAGAAAGCGTAGCGGATGTTTACAAACGGTACAGTAAATTGCTTATCGAGCTGAGTATAAGAGATAAAGTCTATTCACTAGCAGATTCAAATATCAAGTTTCTCTTGAATTTGCCTAAACATCTGGAACACAGGATCACTGCCATTCGAGAGTCAAGAGACTTGAAAAATACTTCTCTCGAAAAGCTGTATGGTGTTTTGAAGACCTACGAGCTGGAGCAGGAACAAAATGACAGAAGAAGATCCTACAATAGTGGAGAACACAAAGCGGTAAGTGAGTCTGGACTTGTAGCTGAAGAGTCTGCTGTAAAGGCACTTGCAGCTGTCTCATTCAAAACTGCTAATCCTGAAAGGGTGGTATTAGACATTGAAGACCCATCCGAAGAAAGTGAGGATGAATACTATACCCTTGAAGAGCTGGACAAATTAGAAGACAAGTCATATGCTTGTATTGCTCGAGAATTTGCTCATATCAGCTTCAGGAAGCAAAGAAGAGGTAAAGGACAAGTTGGTAGTTCTTTCAGCCGAAGAGGCAGCAGTAGCAGCAGAGGCAGTAGTGTAAGTGGTCGGGGAAGTTACAGCAGTCGAGGTAGCACATCTGGTAGTGGCTACAGACCTAACCTGGTAGACAAAAACAAGTTCAGATGCTACAACTGCAATGAATTGGGGCACTTTGCAACAGAGTGCAAGAAGCCCAAGTACGGTCATCCCAAGGAAACCTATGCTGATCTGAAAAAAAAATATGATGCCTTGGTTAGCAAGCAACAGAAGGGAAGCCGGGCTTATGTTGTGACTGAAGGGAAGGGTTGGGACGAGTCTGATGAAGATGAAGATCAGGAGCTATGCAACTTCGCTTTAATGGCAAAGTCTTCAGAACAATCAGAGGTACCAATTCTAACCGTAAATGAAATGTCTATTTCTGAGTACCAAAATGAATTAGCTGCCATAACTAAAGACATGTACAATCTCCAACTAAATCTAATTGCTGTTAATGAGGAAAATGCTAAACTCTCCCTTAAGAATAGACTTCTCGAGGCCAGGGTAGAGGAATTAGAATCAGGAAAAAGTAAAGAAAGGCAGTTAATGAATCAGGTAGACGTTTTAGAACACAAGCTTAAGATTAGGGAAGACCTTAACGAAGAACTTAAAAATGAATTAGCTGAGCTTAAAATAACATGTCAATCTTTTAAAGAAGCCGCTAATAAAGTTTTCGTAGAAAGGGACATGTACATGAAACTGGCAGGCAAGAGTAAAAATGAAAAAGTAAACATAGGACTTGACTACACACAGAAAAAGAAAAATAGGGCTGCTGAGTTATTAGAGCCAGTGTTAGTCAAAGAAAATGTGCCTGAGGTTTTAGGGGATTTTAGAAAACCTATCTTTAAGCAGTTTGAGCCTAGGACAATAGATCCTGTTGCTGTTAAAATTGAACATGAGATTAAAATGGAAAAAGAGTTGGAAGAACAAGTAGTAGGACCTATAACTTCTAAGAGAGCGAGTAAGATTGCTTATGCTAAGAGAGGTGTAGGAACCAAGGAGGCTAAGACGGTGTCATATAAACAATGGGTAGCAGGGTCAGACCAAATGAAAACACCTGTAGAGGTAATTAAAACTGAACCTGTATCTGTATCTACATCTACACTAGCTAGGAAGGCATGCTATATTTGTAATCAAACTGATCATTTGTCTTACTATTGCCCGTTCTATGTAGAGGAAGAAAAATCTGTTGGTTGTAATACCATGCCTGCAATTACTGCTTTGCCTAACATGTATGCAAATCATGCCAAATGCAATAATCCTAATTGTATGCCATGTGCTGTAAACATCATGCATGCTTATTTTAATTTAATGAATACTGCTAGTGCATCTGTTGAACATACATCTAGTAGTAGTAAGAAAAAGCATGCGGGGTCAAAGGCTAAGACTTCAAGTCCTCCTAAAGTAAGGAGTGACCAGTCTACTCCCAAACCTGACAAACCAGTCAAGGTTGACAAGGGAAAAGACAAAGTCAAGATGAATGCCCCTGATGGCAACAAGGCAAAGCCTTCTGTATCTGAAAAGAAAAAGGAAATTATTGATGCCGGGCCCAAACATCATTGGGTTCCGAAGAACACCTAACCTTTCTGGATTTGCAGGGCAGTGAACAGGAAAAGAGTAAAGTCATATGGGTGCTGGACAGTGGAGCATCGAGGCATATGACCGGCAATAAGTCCCTGCTAACAGATTTGGTGTTGAGAGCCGACTCCGTGGTTACTTTTGGAGATAACAGCAAAGGTTACACCAGGGGATATGGCAAGATTGTTTGTGGAAATGTTATCATTGAGGACGTGTCTTTTGTGGAAGGATTGCGACATAATCTCCTCAGTGTTAGTCAGTTCACCGACAGGGGTTTTGACGTCAACTTTGGGAAGCATGATTGTTCGATTCGAAGCAAAAAGGATGGAAGCCTTGCTCTCAAAGGAGTAAGGAAGTCAAATTTGTTCATAGCTGACATGAATTCTGCTGATCAGTCTGAAGTCACGTGTTTCTACAGCAAGGCTTCTGCTGATGAAAGTTGGCTATGGCATAAAAGATTATCTCACCTGAACTTTAAAGCAATGAATAATCTCGTAAGGAGAGAATTGGTGAGAGGGCTGCCGCAGATGGAGTTCACCCCAGATGGACTCTGCGAAGCATGTGACATGGGAAAATCGAAAAGAGCCTCGCATAAGGATAAGCAAGTAAATAGCATTACCGAGCCCCTATAACTACTTCACATGGATTTTTTTGGATCCGTTAATGTTATGTCAATGTCAAGGAAAAGATATGCACTGGTAATTGTCGATGACTTTTCCAAATACACATGGGTGAAGTTTGTGACATCGAAAGATGAAGTGCCACATGAGATCATTACACACGTACTGGTAATTGAAAATGTAGCAAGTCTGACTGTGAAGACTATCCGATCTGACAACGGGACAGAATTCAAGAACTCAGTGTTAATGGATTTCTGCATATCTAAAGGGATCAGACGACAGTATTCAGCACCTAGAACACCGCAGCAGAATGGGGTGGTAGAAAGGAAGAACAGGACACTGGTTGAAGCAGCTAGGACAATGCTGTATGAGTCAAAACTTCCTTTATATTTTTGGGCTGAAGCAGTTAGCACGGCGTGTTATACACAGAATAGAACCCTGATTACAATAGACTATAATGAGACACCATATTATCTGATGAATAAAAGAAAACCTTCTATCAACTACTTCCACGTGTTTGGTGCAAAATGCTTTGTGTTAAGAGACAATGCACAACTTGGAAAGTTTGATGCCAAAGCAGATGAAAGGGGTTTTCATTGGATATTCTCTTGAAGCAATAGCAGCGTACAGGGTGTTTGTACTTAATGATCGCAAGGTGGTTGAAAGCCTTAATGTCACATTCGACGACTCAAAGCTCCCGTCTATACTAAAAGAGGACAATGAGCCCACTTCCCTAAGATTTGAAAATATGGATATTGATGAAGTGGATACAGTTTCTGAGTCTGTAGTGCAGGGTAGTGATCCAACGATAAATAATGAAATTAATCAAGAGTCTAGTGTTTCGCAAATTCAAAACACTAGGGCTGAGGGATCACCTTCCGTCAGACCTGGTACTAACTCAGGGGGAGTCAGTATGCACTCAGGGGGAGCAGCTCACTCAGGCGGAGCCAGTACTAGCTCAAGGGAAGCTAGTGAAAGTGCTTCTAGACTAAGTCACCTTCACTTACAAGATCAAGCTGAATCATCAAGAACATTTGCTAGGGATCGCACTTGGAACAAGGACCATCCGTTGGAGCTACTTCTTGGTGATCCAGAAGCCGGAGTGACTACTAGAGGAAAAGCTAGAGCTGAAATTGCCACTGAGAATGAATGTCTATACTCAGTGTTCCTTTCCCAGATAGAACCTAAAGTGGTGGAAGAAGCTGTAGATGACGCTGATTGGGTGATTGCTATGCAAGAGGAACTCAATTAGTTTGAAAGGCAGAAGGTGTGGAAGCTGGTACCCAGACCAAAGAATAGATCTGTTGTTGGGACAAAATGGGTATTCAGAAACAAGCTGGATGAAGACGGACTTGTAACACGAAATAAAGCTCGCCTGGTTACTAAGGGTTATACTCAAAGAGAAGGAATTGATTATGATGAAACCTATGCACCAGTAGCAAGGCTAGAAGCAGTAAGGATGTTCTTGGCATTCGCAGCACATCATGGTTTTAAAGTCTATCAAATGGATGTCAAGAGTGCATTCTTAAACGGTGAACTGGATGAAGAGGTGTATGTCGAGCAACCTCCCGGGTTTATCGACAGCAAATATTGTGATTATGTTTATCGACTCTTCAAATCAGTATATGGCCTTAAGCAGTCTCCGCGAAAGTGGTATGAAACTCTGTCAGACTTCTTATTAGAAAGTGGTTTCACCAAAGGAGTAATCGACAAGACGCTTTTCTACAAGAAATGCAAAGATGATCTAATAATGGTGCAAGTATATGTGGATGACATTATCTTTGGGTCTGCAAATGAGAAGCTGTGTGCTAAATTCACAAAGTTAATGCAATCAAGGTATGAGATGAGCATGATGGGAGAGCTGACGTTCTTTCTCGGTATTCAAGTTAGTCAGAAGAAGGACGGGATATTTATCTGCCAGACCAAGTACATTCATGATCTATTAAAGAAGTATGGTCTCGAAGATGTATCACAAGCTAAGACTCCTATGGCAACAGCCACGAAGCTTGACGAGGATAAAGCGGGAAAACCTGTAAACATCTCAAGCTATCGAGGTATGATCGGCTCTCTTTTGTATTTAACTGCTAGCAGACCTGATATTATGTTCTCTACATGCTTATGTGCAAGGTTCCAAGCGGATCCTAGAGAGTCACATCTCATAGCCGTAAAGCGTATTTTTAGGTATCTCAAGGGAACATCAAATCTCGGGATTTGGTACCCAAGAGATACAGGGTTTAATCTTGTTGGCTATTCGGATTCAGATTACGCAGGTTGTAGAATAGATAAGAAGAGCACTTCAGGAAGCTGTCAGTTCCTTGGAAGAAGGTTGGTGTCTTGGCAAAGCAAGAAACAACAGATCTATTCTTTGGTCTGGGTACCAGCTTCCACACCTTCTGCCTTTCAAACTGATTGAATTCCTCTTGCATAGCAATCACGCAATCAGCGTCATCTACAGCTTCTTCCACCACTTTAGGTTCCATCTGGGAAAGGAACACTGAGTATAGACATTCATTCTCAGTGACAATTTCAGCTCTAGTTTTTCCTCTAGTAGTCACTCCGGCATCTGGATCACCAAGAAGTAGCTCCAACGGATGGTCCTTGTTCCAAGTACGATCCCTAGCAAATGTTCTTGATGACTCAGCTTGATCTTGTAAGTGAAGGTGACTTAGTCTAGAAGCACTTCCACTACCTCCCCCTGAGCTAGTACTAGCTCCCCCTGAGTGAGCTGCTCCCCCTGAGTGCATACTTACTCCACCTGAGTTAGTACCAGGTCTAACGGAAGGTGATCCCTCAGCCCTAGTGTTTTGTATTGGCGAAACACTAGACTATTGATTAATTACATTATTTATCGTTGGATCACTACCACCCTGCACTACAGACTTAGGAACTGTATCCACTTCATCAATATCCATATTTTCAAATCTTAGGGAAGTGGGCTCACTGTCTTCGTTTAGTATAGAAGGGAGCTTTGAGTCGTCGAATGTGACATTAAGGCTTTCAACCACCTTGCGATCATTAAGCACAAACACCCTGTACGCTGCTACTAATTCAAAAGAATATCCAACGAAAACCCCTTCATCTGCTTTGGCATCAAACTTTCCAAGTTGTGCATTGTCTCTTAACACAAAGCATTTGGCACCAAACACGTGAAAGTACTTGATAGATGGTTTTCGTTTATTCATCAGATAATACGGCGTCTCATTATAGTCCTTTATAATCAGGGTTCTGTTCTGTGTATAATAAGCCGCGCTAACTGCTTCAGCCCAAAAATACAAAGGAAGTCTTGACTCATACAGCATTGTCCTAGCTGCTTCAACCAGTGTCCTATTCTTCCTTTCTACCACCCCATTCTGCTGCGGTGTTCTCGGTGCTGAATACTGTCGTCTGATCCCTTTAGATATGCTGAAATCCATTAACACTGAGTTCTTGAATTATGTCCCGTTGTCGGATCGGATAGTCTTCACAGTCAGACTTGCTACGTTTTCAATTACCAGTACATGCCTAATAATCTCATGTGGCACTTCATCGTTCGATGTCACAAACATCACCCATGTGTATTTGGAAAAGTCATCGACAATCACCAGCGCGTATCTTTCCCTTGACATTGACATAACATTAACGGGTCCAAACAAATCCATGTGAAGTAGTTGTAGGGGCTTGGTAATGCTATTCACTTGCTTATCCTTATGCGAGGCTCTTTTCGATTTTCCCATCTCACATGCTTCGCAGAGTCCATCTAGAGTAAACTCCATCTGCGGCATCCCTCTCACCAATTCTCTCCTTACGAGATTATTCATTGCTTTAAAGTTCAGGTGAGATAATCTTTTATGCCATAGCCAACTTTCATCAGCAGAAGCCTTGCTGTAGAAACACGTGACTTCAGACTGATCAGCAGAATTCATGTCGGCTATGAACAAATTTGACTTCCTTACTCCTTTGAGAGCAAGGCTTCCATCCTTTTTGCTTCGAATCGAACAATCATGCTTCCCAAAGTTGACGTCAAAACCCCTGTCGGTGAACTGACTAACGCTGAGAAGATTATGTCGCAATCCTTCCACAAAAGACACATCCTCAATGATAACATTTCCATAAACAATCTTCCCATATCCCCGGGTGTAACCTTTGCTGTTATCTCCAAAAGTAACCACGGAGCCGACTCTCAACACCAAATCTGTTAGCAGGGACTTATTGCCGGTCATATGCCTTGATGCTCCACTATCCAGCACCCATATGACTTTACTCTTTTCCTGTTCACTGCCCTGCAAATCCAGAAAGGTTAGGCGTTCTTCGGAACCCAATGATGTTTGGGCCCGGCATCAATAATTTTCTTTTTCTTTTCAGATACAGAAGGCTTTGCCTTGTTGCCATCAGGGGCATTCATCTTGACTTTGTCTTTTCCCTTGTCATCCTTGACTGGTTTGTCAGGTTTGGGAGTAGACTGGTCACTCCTAACTTTAGGAGGACTTGAAGTCTTAGCCTTTGACCCAGCATGCTTTTTCTTACCACTACTAAATGTATATTCAACAGATGCACTAGCAGTATTCATCAAATTAAAATAAGCATGCATGATGTTTACAGCACATGGCATACAATTAGGATTATTGCATTTGGCATGATTTGCATACATGTTAGGCAAAACAGTAGTTGCAGGCATGGTATTACAACCAACAGGTTTTTCTTCCTCTACATAGAATGGGCAATAGTAAGACAAATGATCAGTTTGATTACAGATATAGCATGCCTTCCTAGCTCGTGTAGATGTAGATACAGATACAGGTTCAGTTTTAACTGCCTCTACAGGTGTTTTCATTTGGTCTGACCCTGCTACCCATTGTTTATATGACACCGTCTTAGCCTCCTTGGTTCCTACACCTCTCTTAGCATAAGCAATCTTACTCGCTCTCTTAGAAGTTGTAGGTTCTACTACTTTTTCTTCTGAATCTTTTTTCATTTTAATCTCATGTTCAATTTTAATAGCAACAGGATCTATGGTCCTAGGCTCAAACTGCTTAAAGATAGGTTTTCTAACATCCACTAGAACCCCAGGCACATCTTCTTTGACTAACACTGGCTCTAACAACTCAGCAGCCCTATTTTTCTTTTTCTGTGTGTAGTCAAGTCCTATGTTTACTTTTTCATTTTTACTCTTGCCTTCTAGTTTCATGTACATGTCCCTTTCTACGAAAACTTTATTAGCTGCTTCTTTAAAAGATTGACATGTTATTTTAAGCTCAGCTAATTCATTTTTAAGTTCTTCGTTAAGGTCTTCCCTAATCTTAAGCTTGTGTTCTAAAACTTCTACCTGGTTCATTAACTGCCTTTCTGTACTTTCTCCTGATTCTAATTCCTCTACCCTGGCCTCGAGAAGTCTATTTTTAAGGGAGAGTTTAGCATTTTCCTCATTAACAACGATTAGATTCAGTTGGAGATTGTACATGTCTTTAGTCATGGTAGCTAATTCATTTTGGTACTCAGAAATAGACATTTCATTTACGGTTAGAATTGGTACCTCTAATTGTTCTGAAGATCTTGCCATTAAAGCGAAGTTGCATAGCTCCTGATCTTCATCTTCATCAGACTCGTCCCAACCCTTCCCTTCAGTCACAACATACGCCCGGCTTCCCTTCTGTTGCTTGCTAACCAAGGCTTCATATTTCTTTTTCAGATCAGCATAGGATTCCTTGGGATGAACGTACTTGGGCTTCTTGCACTCTGTTGCAAAGTGCCCCAATTCATTGCAGTTGTAGCATCTGAACTTGTTCTTGTCTACCAGGTTAGGTCTGTAGCCACTACCAGATGTGCTACCTCGACCGCTGTAACTTCCCTGACCACTTACACTACTGCCTCTGCTGCTGCTGCTGCCTCTTCGGCTGAAAGAACTACCAAATCGTCCTTTACCTCTTCTTGACTTCCTGAAGCTGATATGAGCAAATTCTCGAGCAATACAAGCATATGACTTGTCTTCTAATTTGTCCAGCTCTTCAAGGGTATAGTATTCATCCTCACTTTCTTCGGATGGATCTTCAATGTCTAATACCACCCTTTCAGGATTAGCAGTTTTCAATGAGACAGCTGCAAGTGCCTTTACAGCAGACTCTTCAGCTACAAGTCCAGACTCACTTACCGCTTTGTATTCTCCACTATTGTAGGATCTTCTTTTGTCATTTTGTTCCTGCTCCAGCTCGTAGGTCTTTAAAACACCATACAGCTTTTCGAGAGAAGTATTTTTCAAGTCTCTTGACTCTTGAATGGCAGTGATCCTGTGTTCCAGATGTTTAGGCAAATTCAAGAGAAACTTGATATTTGAATCTGCCAGTGGATAGACTTTATCTCCTATACTCAGCTCGATAAGCAATTTACTGTAACGTTTGTAAACATCCGCTACACTTTCTCCTCGTTCGCATCTGAACGATTCATATTCAGATATCAGAATGCGCTTGCGATTATCTCTAACTTCCTCGGTCCCCTCCATCACTACAGCCAGTTTATCCCACATGGCTTTAGCTGTTTTTAATCCCTTTATCTGAACATAGTACTCTGAGTCTAGGGATTCAGTTATGACGTTGCGTAACGACGCATCCATACCAACCAATTCTTTATATGCGTCTGAAAACTCCATTTCCTCTTTAGGAACAGACCGGGATGGTATTAGTATCCCTCCTTCCATTCGCTCTGGCTCAATTTTCATGGGTATGTATGGACCGTTCTCCAATATTCTCAAGTATACCTTGTTTATTGATTCAAGGTAGGCTTTCATCCTTCCGGTCCATTCGTCATAATGTTGTGCATCAAACGGAGGTATCATAAATCTGTGTGCGGCGACCATTTTAATAAAGTTTAAAATTAAGATAATACACTTTTCAAATTACAATAAATTGTATTTACATGAAAAATTGATTATCTCACTTTAAATATCCAACACTTAATATCCAATGGGTTTTGCACTTAAGATTCAAGCAAGTTAGTTCTAATCACAGGAACAGTAGCAGGGTCCACCAGTTTTTCAAGTCCAAACAAAAAAGTTGTCCACTTTGTAGTTGACAGAAGTTCGAATATGTCCTTTTTGTTCAGTCAAACAGTTGATCCAAGTTACCTAGTCAACCAATCAAATATTCTTTAATAACCAGATTCTTGACCACAAGAAAACCCACAAAGCTCTAAAGTACAATGTTTTGGAATGTTGTACAAATATTCCTTACACCATGACTCAGAACTTTTTAGATCTATGAACTTTTCAAGAAGAAATAAATAAAAGCTTTCGGCACAAACTTCAAAAAAATTTGATCTGGGATTTTCAAGAACCAACTCAAACAACACGGTAGGATCTCTGTTAGATGTGTTTAACAGTAGCTTTGATACCAATTGTTAGGTCCAAAGTGTTGTAGAGGGGGGGTGAATACAACTTTTTAAAAGTAATGAGAGAATATCCAAATATGCAGGTAATAAATGATGATACAGAATTTCAAGAATATATCTTTATATTCATTGAGGGATTTGCTACAACATTCATAAAAGCATCATGATCAGTTGAACAATAAATACAGCAATTAAAGCTTGATTCAACTGATCTTCTCTCTCACTATTGTTTTACAGTAAATGCTCTCTCTTGAAATATATCGTAAAAATATAGAGATGGATAAAAATCAATTACAAATGAAAACAAAGTGCTGCTTTTATAATGTCGTGTAGTCTTGATCTTGTCCTTTTTGTGTACGTGGCCCAATCAGGATTCGACAACAAAAAGTACTTTCCCAACCACTCTGGATCAACCGTTCACAATAAGCCACTTGTCCCTTGAACATTAAATGCTACATATCGACCCGCATCTCGATCTCGGCCTGGACCCATCTCGATCTCGATCTTGGTCGACAATCTCGATCTCGATCTCGATCTGTGAAAATCTCGATCTCGATCTATGAGAATCTCGATCTCGATCTGTGAGAATCTCGATCTGCCGTGGATCGAGATTTGCTTTGCAATGTTTTTCTTCAATTATCAATCTCGATCCGCATCTCGATCTGCTGTGGATCGACATTTGCCTTAGCAAATATGCACTCATCCAATGTTGACTTTCTTTAGTGACTAATTGTGGATTAACCTTTATGAGCAAGTTTCCCTAGCTTCTTCAATTTCTTTTCCTCACTCAATTCAAATGAGATCTTCTATTACTGACATGAACTTGCCTCCAATGTCCTGACACTTGATGCAATGGTCTGGTTCATAAGTGACTAGTCTTGTAGGGGTTCTTGCTTCTGAATGTCAGTTCTCATTTATTGATTAACATTTACATTATCCAGTTGTTGATATACGTTACATGAAATCACTTTGGTCTTCTTGATACTTATTTGACATTAATTTGATTCTCAATTAGATAAGTTAGGGCATGAGCAATACTGAGATTGAACTTCTTCTCACTTAGGCATTCTTGATTAACCAAATTAGTTACTTGTAGTTACCAAGTATCATTACCATTTCTTCAGTTGATTGATTCCATGTGCTTCTTCAGTTTCCCTTGTTTTGCTGTTGTTTTTTCTTTTACCTAGTTGAGTTACATAGTAATTAAGTGTTACAAGTTAGTACACCTATGCCTTTCACATACCCATATAATGACCCCTTCACCATGTCCGGTAAAAGGAGCTTTAGTCATTTTACCAAATAAACCAAAATTCTCATCCTTTTGTATAATTCATAATCAAACTTATCCATGAATGCATCCTTATATATTCTGGAAATGCGTTTCTCATTAATATGGCCTCCACAACAGTGCAAAAGGTAATATTTGATTTGAGTCACTTTAGAACATATTAATTGTTAATTAGTTGTGCAACATTATAAGCCTCATCATCAAAATAGAATAAACAACTATTGTTATTTAATTAAAATGAAAAAGCCTTTCTTGTCCAAACAAGAAACTGAAATAATGTCTCTGCCAATTGCAAGCACGTTATAACAATTATCAAGTTTTAAATTTTCCTTATAGGCTAAAAGTTAAGTAACGAGTTCCTCTAACCAGAGCAACTACTTTTACTCCAATTCTAACCCGATACCTGAAGCTTGACCCTTATTGATCATCTTTTTCAGATCTTCCAAATAAGCATGACAGTTTAATTTCCAGTCTCCCAATTTTCCACAGAAGCGACAATCGTCTTCTTTATCAACACCTCATTCAGACTTTTAAGTCTGCTTTAGGGATTGGACTTTGGTTTGACAACGGAACTAGATCAAATCTTCTCCTTGCCTTTCCATTTTCCTTTCCCTTTTGCATTCCCTATGTTTACCATCAATATAGTAGTAGTTCATGCATTTATCATATTGCTTTCAGCAGTTCTCAACATGCTTAGCAACTCAATGGGTGTTTTACAAATCTTATTCATTTTATTGTTCATAACAAACTAAGAATAATATTTTCCGAAGATTGTAAGATCAAATCTAACTAAGTCTCGAGACCAATCTGGAAACCCAAAATATCAAAGGTACTCATTATACTTTATAATCTTTAGAACATGGTGTAACCGGGTCTCACTTTCCCTACTTATAAGTGTATAGTGCCCTTTTATTTTTAAATATATCTTGTGCTCAATCATCTCATAAGCATCTATATGCCCGTGTTGCGTCTTAAGCTCAGCACACATATTTGCGAGCATGAGACATGAAACATCAGTCGCAACATCAATTTGCTTCCAATAAGCACTATGATTTGCACATGTTACATTCTCAACTTTAAGAGCAGGGGAAGAGATTTGACTAACATCGTAGTGTTCGAGGACGATCCTCAAGCTCCTATGTCAGTCAAGGAAATATATTATCGTCAACTTGTCCTTCTCAAGAACTGATCGCATAGAGAAGTCGTTTGTGTTTATCATTTGATATCTACAAAATTAAAGTGTATAAAATAAACTAGATTGCAAATTTAATATTAATTATGTTTAAGTGATTATGGTATATCACCATATACATCCCACTATTTTTATCAAAGTAATAGCCCTAACTATTAATTCGGAAAACATTTCTTTAAATCTCTCTAGTGAGCCAAGATCCATATTTCATCCATAGCGTTGGCTAATACACTCAAAACATGACTATTTAGGTAGACAACATTTGTCGATTATATCAAATATAACTCTTGGAAAGTTTGGTGGAACAAACCTTTGTACACATTTATCCAATAAATCTCACCAAACTCTATGCCTCTAAACCCACAATCCTATTGTGATGATTTAGTTAAGTTAGACCCAATGTTTCAACAAACTAAGTACACTTACTTATCACGTCTTCTCATGATTGATAAAAGCACCTTGCTTTGGCAAACCCACTCCTTCTCAATCTAGATCTTGACGAGTATTAAACATTGGAAGGCATCCGATTAACTTAATATGTATTTAGGGATTTTTATTGTTTATATGAACGATCATGATCCCATCATAAAGAGATTCTCAATTTTTTCTTGATCAAATAATTCATTTCAATATTCGTCAATGGATTGATTTCCAGGTCGTCAGAGAAGTCACAAGCGGTCTCACTTAAAACCCAACTTCCTTAAGAATTAAACTAATAATCCGCTTTTGACAAAATCTCCCCATATCAGAAAAAGAAAATTCATATTTATACCGTGTTTCATAAACACAAGAATCTCATGATCGTTTGTTCAATTTTAAAATCTTGAATCATTACAGATTTTATATTCCTTAAGCAAATATGGCATGGGTGTTGTATCTAATCCATACATGATTAATCAATATTAAGCATGCATCTCTATTATATCTACACATACATACCAATACATGAAATCATATACATATATATAATGTGCATAAATTAAATGTGTTGGGTTATGGGCCCACCCTATGTGATTTTTCCAAGCTAATGGAAATATCAAGGTCAGTCTATGGTGGTTTTAAAAATACTATCTATTACATGTCTTCTTTCTTCATTGCTTCATCATCCCTTTTAGAATCGCCTCCTTGCTTGCAAGTCTTCATTGATAATTACATTGAATAATAAAAATAAAACTATTCTAATGAAATTACAAGAAGAACTTGAGTTACATTCGAGATAATTACATGCAAGTCGTATTTAGAAACCAAAACCATAAATCAAAACCACTATACTATGAGTCTTTAGGCCATAACCATCCACCAAGCTATCACATAACACATATAATATATCTAAGATTTTATAAACATATCATATAATCATACATAATAAATTTCGAAATTTCAAAAAATTAAAAACAGATTTCTGAAGACAATAAATCGTTGTTTCGAGCTTAACGACGTCAAACGCCTTACAGACCCGTCGACGATAGAATAGCTATCAGTTTTGTTCATTGGCCCGATTCCAGTCAGAAAACACATATCGTTTGCGAAAATCGGATACGGCAATCAGATTTTACCAAATCTGACCGTGTTTCAGAAATCGTATCATATACAATCCCCATAACAAGAAGAAGAATATATCATATATACATACACAGTGATACATAAAATCATCACATGATTATACATCACATGAATATCATATATTCATAATATATACATACATATACTCAAAATTTTAGAAAATCAAATAATTCTTAGAAAATAATAAATCACCATTTTGGGGCCTGTAACGACATCTAATGGCTTACAGACGCAGAGCTGATGTTGTCAGTTTTGCTCAGTGACCCGATTCCAGTCAGAAAACACAAATCGTTTACGAAAATCGGATAACGGACATAGATTTCAGAAAATCTACGGCAGCCGTTTCAGAATTCGTATCGAATACGATTCTCATAATAAGAACAAACATGTATCATATACATACATCAATACAAACAATCATGATAGATCGCATACATGCTTACATATCGAAAACTATTAAGCACATAACCGAATTAAAACGTTTCGCAAGTAGCTCTGATGCCAATGAAGGGTTTCGAGGCACAGATGCAGTGGAATAAACGCGAAAAATAAATCAAAATAGCGAAACCCTCTGCAGGATCCATGCGAAAACAAAAGATTTAATTCAGAGATAAAGAATAAATAGCTATAGAAATTTTAACAGTTCATTAATGGAAGATTAATGGGGGTCCAAAGCTTGTTTAATCACCACGTATCCCGCTCTCGTGATCTACGCTCTACGGTATCCACACGAACACTTTTCATGAAGGATTGATGTGTACTAGCACTCAAAAACTGCTTCTCTCTCTCTATCTTCCTCTTTTCTCAAAACGGCTTGAGTTTTAGTAAAAATATGTCTCTCTTGTTAAATCAGCCCATAAAGAGATTATATAGAGAGAAGAATAAGTTTTCTAATTATAATCCAATTATAATTAATACTAATCCAAAATTCTAAATTATTTAATTAAGTCTCACTTAATTAATTAATTATTAATTTTGGAATTAGGTAAAATAATTCATTTATTCTATTTATATAATAAATTAAGTCATACTTAATTAATATCATAAATAAAATAAATTACTTATTTAATTTAAATTCACAATTTAAATTATTTCTCCTTCAAGCGTTCTTTGTGTGTGACCCTGTAGGTTATTATTACGTTGGCAACAATTTTAATATCTAACTAAAATTGTAAACAATGAGCGGCATCTAGTAATACATCATTGCTACGCAAGTAATAATAATAAATCAGTGATTCGATTAAGCCTTTCATGAATAATGTTCCATGTAATATAATTCCTTTAATCTTGATATTATAGATTAAACTCAAGGCATGTCACGTTTCATCCTCTTCATAATTTAATCTTTATTTTCTTGATCGATAAGTAGACTATTAAAATCAAATCAATATTTGAGCACGACCGTGCATTTCATAGTCTCACTCAAACAAGAGGTCAATAATATTACTCCTAAAATTAGGAGGATTAAATCACATCTAGATCATTCATATTTCTCATACGATTCATAATATACTTAATGTCCACTTTTATCATCACCCGGTCAAAGGTAACTTTTAATATAATCAAACTATATTAATTCTCGTATAGAAATATAATGATTTCATGTCTAAGGATCATTACACCATTATCACAGCGAGAATTACTTATGACACTTATTTAACATGTAGAATCTCACGGCGGGTCATTCCAATGTCATGCATTGAGACATGCACTTATGTTCTTGACTTTAGTATCACCATACCTATGACCAATGAGATGTGGTCATCTGTCAAGAAACATACTAGTCTTTGTGCATTATTATTTTCCTTAAATAATAATACTCGACTATGGAATTTTAGGAATAAGATACTATTCATATATTCTCATTTTTAAGTCACATACTTAAAGATATATAATACGTATCAAAATTCCAAGGACATTTATTATGCTTTCAATTTATTACGCAGTAAATAAAACATAATAAATAAATAATAATCAATAAAATATAATCCTTAATAATAAATATTTTCCTTAAAATATAAAAAGTATTGTCTCTAGAGCACAATTACTAATAACCTCTCCCTTACTTTCCTCTCCTTTTGCATCACCTGCCAAGGTGGAACTCTCTTTTCTCACACCCTCTCCTTTTGCCACCTCAGAAGAATTTAAGCGCCCCTCATTCACACACTCTCCTTTTGCCAAGGTATGCAAACCTTGCCCCTCACACACCTCACTCACTCCACTCATTCCTAGTAGTGTATTGGCAACCTGAACTGTTTCAATGGATGATTCATGAAAATGAATGAGTGTGTCGATCGATGGATAAGAAATATCCATCGATTGATGAATATCCATTGATTGGAACTCATCGATGGATGTAAGGATATCCATCGATGGTAGTACATTAGTCAATGGATGTTGGATATCAGTTGATTGAGTAATATCCATTGACTTGTGAGAATTTGCAGTATGTTCCTGATCAACCAAGGTGTTAATCTTATCTGGTGATAAAGGTGAGAGTGTTGGCTCCACCCTGAGTTGCAAGGAGGTGAATTTGAAACATTGAGGTTATCAATTAACAATGTTTCTGAAGAAATAGATTTTGAGGGAGATTGAGGAAAAGAAATAGATAGAGAGTGGGGCTGTGTCACAGGAAAATTCTGAGACATATCAAATGAAGAAACTGAAGGCTCCACCAAATTCGCATTTGGCTTTGCAGGTGTGTGTTTTCCCTGTGCAATATTTTTATCCTTCTTTCTCCTTTTGTATGGCTGTAGAATTTTATGACCCTTAGCCCCATCTGATGGTCCTGGTTGAGACCTTTGTTCAATAATTACAACTTGTTGGGAAGGTGCAACTAGGGATGTGTTTAATTCCTTTATCACAGCCTCAATCTGTTGAGAGATTGGGCTGGTGGCTGGCTGGATACTCTCAACCTCTCCTTCCTTTTCCTTCTGGCTTTCTTGATGTTGGCTAGTTCCCTCACCCTTATCAACCACCTTCACACTCCCCTCAGTTTTTTTTCTTTTCTTAGTTTTTACAACAGTAGTCTTTTGAGAAACTATTGAGGGGGTTTGTTTAGGAGGGATGGGGGCATTTTCATCTCCCTCCATTGTTGCAGAAGGCAAAGAAATTGGAATACTAGAAGAGGTGAAAGAGAAGTTGAGTTTATTTAGGTATACCTGTACAAAAGGAGGATAAATGAGGCACAACTTAGGATGTAAGTTGATTCTCACCAAGTCCTTGAAGACCCTTTTGTTTTGCATCCAAGGCTCTAGTGTCTCCATATCTGGACTAATCTCATATTCTCCAATGGAGGCATTAATCAACAGCATAAAGAATCTAGCAAAATAAATGTTATTTTTCCTAGATGCCTAATTTCCTAACTTAGCAGTTAATTCATTTAGGAGTATTGTGGTAAAATTAAAGTACTTATCAAATAGGATGGAATAAGCAATCTCTTACATACTTGTTGTAATTGCATCAAAATTGCTTATTTTTCTAGAAAATACCTTAATTATAGCATCAAAGAAATAACTCCATTCTTTTCTTAGATTTTTCCTAACAACTTCACCTAAACTAGTTTCAGCATTTGCATAGTTAACAGATTTTAGCATGTCCCTAATTTCATTTTTAGTGGGTGACCTATCACAATTATTTTCAGGTAATTCTAAACATTCAGACAAAATAGTACTTGTGATGGTGTAGGAATTACCTTTGCAAGTATAAGAGATTACCTGCCCATCTTGTGAGACTTCTGCAGTATTCCATAACTCTTCAATGAAAGAACACACTATTGTGGGTGCTTCACTGAGCGTTATGGACACTTTGCAGTCTCCCAGAAATTTCATCAACGGGTGGAAATCTACGGGAGCTTCATTCACTGTTAGACATACTGTGAAGTTGTTTTGTTCATATATAAATCCAATGGAGGAGACAATATTCTTTTGTGGTGCCAATTATGATTCTTGAAAGAATAGAAAGAACTTGAAAGCGAGTAACTGATTTTGACAAGAATAAGCTTGAGAGAGAAACAGAGGTGCAACACTTTGAGATAGAAAATAAAATAGCAATTGAGAATGAAGTAAGAGTTATTTTTGCTATTTATATTCTCTGTGATTAAAAGGACTTGAGTAGTCAGTTTAATTAAGGATATAACCGTTGTGAGATAAAAGGAGTTAAAGTTAATTACTATAAATGACAATCGATGGGTATATTCATCTGTTGACAAATAAGGAAATTAATCAACGGCTATAATTTAATCAAATGATAAAAGATACTGTAGAGATTCTATTACCATCGATGGATAAAATAAAGTATTAATGAGTTATCGATCGATAAATAACTACCAAGATAATTATCTGTCGATAAATAACTATCCATCGATAGGAGTAGAATTTATATGTTGATCAAATAATAAGGAATTTATCAATCTATAAACAATTACTGGGGTAATTATTTGTCGATAGATAAATATCCATCGATAGGAATATATTTTATCTGTTGATCAAATATATCCATCGATAGTTGCAAAAATATCCATTGATAATTAACACAGTTATCGGTTGATCACTTTATTTCAATAGATAATTGTGAACAATGGCAAAAAGAAAAAAATTTAGCATACATTTCAAGATTGAGTAAAATTAATCATACTTAACTCACAGACTAATCTACTAAAAGTAGATTCATCTAGAGGTTTGGTAAAAATGTCTGCAAGTTGTTGTTCACTAGGGATAAAATGTAATTCAATTGTACCATTCATTACATGTTCCCTAATGAAATGATACCTTATATCAATGTGTTTGGTTCTGGAATGTTGCACAGGATTTTTTGTTATTGCAATGGCACTTGTATTGTCACGAAAAATAGGAATCTTGTTCATGTTGAACCCATAGTCAAATAATTGAATCCTCATCCATAATATTTGAGAATAGCAACTTCCAGCAGCAATGTACTCAGCTTCTGTAGTTGAAGTTGATACTGAGTGTTACTTTTTGCTAAACCATGACACAAGTTTGTTTCCTAGAAATTGACAGGTGCATGTAGTACTTTTCCTGTCTATTTTGCAACATGTATAATCTGCATCTGAGTAGCCTGTTAAATTAAAACCAGAATCTCTAGGATACCAAATACCTAAATTTGATGTACCCTTGAGATATCTAAAAATTCTCTTAATAGCCACTAAATGAGATTCTCTAGGATCAACCTGAAATCTAGCACATAAGCTTGTAGAGAAAATTATATCTGGCTTACTAGCAGTTAAATATAAGAGTGAGCCTACCATGCCCCTATAACTTGAAATATCTACTTTAGCTTCCTTAGTGTTCAATTCAAGTTTGGTGGCAGTAGCCATGGGGGTTTTTACAGAAGAACATTCACTTAAGTCAAATTTCTTTAACAAGTCATGAATATACTTTGTTTGATTTATAAAAATACCATCCTTAACTTGTTTGACTGGCAAACCAAGAAAGTAGGTAAGTTCTCCCATCATGCTCATTTCATATTTGCTCTGCATTAATTTGGTAAACTTTTTGCAAAGTCCCTCACTAGTTGAGCCAAAAATAATGTCATCCACATATATTTGTACAAGAATAATAGAGTCATTAACATTTCTACTGAATAGAGTTTTATCAACAATACCTCTTATGAAGTGATTCTCAATGAGAAACTGAGATAAAGTGTCATACCAGGCCCTTGGTGCTTGCTTCAAGCCATAGAGTACCTTGAGTAGATAGTAGACAAAGTTAGGGAAATTTGGATCTTCAAAGCCAGGAGGTTGTTCCACATAGACTTCCTCTTCTAACACTCCATTCAAAAATGCACTCTTTACATCCATCTGGTAGACTTTGAAATTAGCATGTGCAGCATAGGCCAGAAAGATTCTGATTGCTTCCAGCCTTGCAACTGGTTCAAAAGTTTCATCAAAGTCAATTCCTTCTTCCTGTGAGTACCCCTTTGCCAGAAATCTAGCTTTGTTTCTAATCACAGTACCAGTTTCATCCATTTTGTTCCTGAATACCCATTTTGTACCAATTACTGATCTATCTGTTGGTTTGGGCACCAGCTTCCACACTTTATTTCTTTCCAATTGATTGAGTTCCTCTTGTATAGCTAAAACCCAATCAGGATCCAAGAGAGCATCTTCAACTCTTTTAGGTTCTTCTTGAGATAAGAAGCTGCTATACAGACACTCATTTTGAGTAGCACTTCTTTTCTTGACACCATCTTCTGCATTTCCAATGATTAGTTCAAATGGATGGCTTTTTATCCATTTTCTTTGAGGAGGCAAATTTTGCCTTGATGATGAAGCTTCATGATCATTAGTGTTGTACTCAAATTGATTTGAATTTGTGGACTGATTCTGAAACCCTCCCCCTGAATTGGATACCCTAGATGTAGAATGTTGATTATCCATTGAAGGATTATCAGTTGATGCATTATCAGTTGATGGAATTTTGTCAACTGATAAATTATCCATTGATGCAGTAACATCATCTGATATTGGATTTCTGAGTACTTGTGATTTTACAATTTCTGCTTTTTCATCATCATCTACATCATTTGATTCATTCTCAAAATACAGTGTGTCATGATTTCCTTCATCAAACAGCCCTTGAATCTTTTTGTCATCAAATACTACATGTACAGATTCCATAACAATGTGTAGTCTAAGATTATAGACTCTATAAGCTATGATTGATAGCGCATACCCAACAAATATAGCTTCATCAGCTTTGGCTTCAAATTTTCCTAGATTTTTACCTTTATTCTTTAGCATATAGCATTTGCAGCCAAAGACATGAAGGAACCCCACTTTTGGCTTTTTGTCTTTCTTGATCAATTGATAAGGTGTATTTCCTTGAGCTTGATTTACTATGTAGATGTTTTGAGTGTAACATGCTGTGTTAATGGCCTCAGCCCAGAAGTATGTTGGTAATTTAACATCTTCCAACATAGTTCTAGCTGCTTCAATCAGTGTTCTGTTCTTTCTTTCAACTACCCCATTTTGTTGAGGTGTTCTTGGTGTAGAGAAGGTGTGTATGATTCCTTTAGTTTCACAAAACTCCTTCATTGTGGAATTTTTAAATTCTGTTCCATTGTCACTTCTTATTTTCTTTACATCCAATCCAAGACTTTTCTTAACTTCTCTTATGTGCTTGATGATGAGATGACTAGCTTTATCCTTTGAATGCAGAAAATAAGTCCATGAGAACTTTGAAAAGTCATCCATAATGACTAGACCATATTCTTCTTTGCAATGGATATGATATTCACAGGACCAAACAAATCCATGTGCAATAACTCAAGTGGTTTCTCAATTGATGATTCCAATTTTGACTTGAATGATGCATTTCTTTGTTTTCCTTTCTGACAAGCATCACATAGTCCATCCTTGACAAATTCCATTTGTGGTAAGCCTCTCACTTGATTTTTCTTGACCAACTGATTCATGGCTTTGAAATTTAAGTGAGCTAATTTCTTATGTCATAGCCAACTTTCATCTGTATTTGCCTTAGAGAGAAGACAAGTCAATGAGTTTGCACTTGTTGAATTAAAGTTAGTTATGTACAAATTTCTTTTTCTATTTCCAGTCATAACAAGGCTTTCATCTTTCTTGTTGGAAATTATGCATGCTTCAGTTGTGAAGCAAACTTTATTTCCATTGTCACATAATTGACTTATGCTTAATAAATTGTGTCTTAAGCCATCAACTAATGCAACATGTTCAATGATGACATTCTCTTTTGAAATCAAGCCATATCCCATGGTGTACCCTTTACTGTCATCTCCAAAAGTTACTCCAGGGCTAGCTTTCTCCTCAAACTTTATGAGCAGAGATTTATCTCCAGTCATGTGTCTTGAACACCCACTGTTCAAGTACCAAAGATTTCTTCTTTTTCCCTGCGCACATCCAAAAACAATCAAGTTAATTTTGGTACCCAAGTTGCCTTGGGTCCTTTCTTATTAGTTGCTACCTTTGGTTTGGTTTCCAATTTTTGTACCTTTGGTTTATGTGGTTTTACTTCCACTTCAACCTTAGGTATTGGCTTCCTTACCTCAGAATTCTCAGTGCTAATATTTGGAATATTCATGCTTGCAGAATTGGAGAAATTTGGAGCATGAAAATTGTTAAGCATATTCCATGGCATATCAGGCATATTCATGTTGGCAAATGCAAGATATGGATTAAACATATAAGGCATTGATGCATATTGAACATGAACAACATGAGAATCAACTAAATGATGAAAAACAGAATTAGAATGCATGTTAGGTATACCAAGCACATTGGTTGCTGCAGGCATATTGATCTTGCATTGCACAGATAAGTGATTTTTGCTACCACACTTGGCACATATCTCTCTAGGAGCATACTTGTCAGGTGTATAATTATTGTGCTTGTTTATGCCTACCTTACCATTTCTGTTTTTTTTCTTCTCTCATTTGACTTAATATTAGGTTATATCTTTTCTAATTTTTCCTTCAATTGATCTTTAGATAAGAATCCAATATTAGTTTTTTTGAATTTGACTTCATATTTAGAGGAACTACTTTTTTTGACAAATTTAATAGGTCTGTTAAGCTTGGTTTTTAAAACGCATCTCTTAGCCGTTGATGATTCCTCAATCGATGGATAATTATCCGTTGGAATAACATTATCAATCGATGGATGATTATCCGTTGAATTGACATTATTAATCGATGGATAATTCTTATTAGTTGATTCAGAATTAGCAATCAATTGCTTCTTTTCCAAAGATTCATTTTCAACAATGGCTATTTTCTCAAGAGTTTTAGACAACACGGTGAAAGAATTTGTTCCATGAATGTCATTCATCTTCTTACTGACTTTACTAAACCTGTTCCACCTGTCAATGGTACTTAGTTCTTCTTCCAATTTTTGTTTCAAATTTTCTATTTCCTCTTTACACTCAATTAGTTCTTTTCTAGCATCTTTGTTTTCTACCTTGAGTCTGTCCATTTATACTAGCTCTCCCTCTAGATAATTGTTTCTTTCGGTGAGAGTTTCTAAGGTGATTTTTAGCCTAGTGTTCTCTTTGTTTAAGGACTTAAGAGTGACATGCAAATTATACAATTCATTTGACATTTCAGTAATTGTGATATTGCATTCATCTTTGGATAACTCAGATAGATTTGTAGAAATTACCTGATTGCTAGAAGAACTAGCTTCCTGATCATCATGATTGGCCATTAGTGCAAGGTTGATGTATTCTTCTTCTTCAGAATCATCCTCAGCAGCCCAGTCCTTTTCTTCTGTTATAAAAGCCTTCTCTCTTTGTTTGAGCAAGTAAAAGTACTTCTTCTTATAGTCAATACCATCACTGTACTTAGATTTCCTCTCAATTTTTTGCTTTCTGCATTCATTAGAAAAGTGACCAGCCAATCCACAGTTAAAACATTTGAATTGCGTCCTGTCAACAAGATTTTTGCTTTGTTGATTGTATTTCCTGAACTGAGATCCAGGCCTTTGCATGGGATTCCTCTTGAATTTGAGTTTTGAAAATTTTCTTGATAGAAAAGCCAAATGCTCATCTATTTCATCCATTTCATCCTTGGTGTATGACTCATCATCCTCAACTATTTCTTTTCCTTTCCCAGTTGAAGATTCATCATATCTAACACCACTTGCACTATTGCCATGACTTTTTTTCTTTCCTTCTTTGACAACAACATCTTCACCAGATTATGCAACTTGCTTGTCCTTGACCACCAAAGCAATGGATTTTTCTCTCTTCTGACTTTTCTCAATTTCCTTATCTTGCTGCAGTTCCAACTCATAGGTTTTCAAGATCCCATATAGCTTATCAAGAGTATATTCTTTAAAGTCAGGAGATTGTCTTATAGAAACAGTCATTGGTTTCCATTCCTTGGGTAGGGACCTCAAGAATTTGAGATTGGTATCTTCAACAGCATACACTCTTCCATATAGCTTTAGCTCATTCAACAGCTTTTGAAATCTACTATATGTGTCATTGATTGTTTCACCACTCTTAAAATGAAAGGCTTCATATTTTTGAATCAAGAGTTGCATCTTGTTTTTTCTTACTTGTTCAGTGTCTTCACATAGAGTTTGAAGAGTGCCCCAGACTTCCTTGGAGGTTGTACAATTGATAACATTGTCGAACATATCCTTGTTAAGACCATTGAATAAAATATTCATAGCCTTTTTATCCTTATGTACTTCCTTCTCATCCTCATCTGTGTATTCACTTATAGGTTTTGGAATGAGTTTGTCTGGTGCCTGAGTACCATCTGCATTTACACTTGTAACTATCTTCATAGGCACACGTGGACCTTTCTCTATGCAATGAACATAGGAAGGATCAATGGATAGCAGATGCAAGTGCATTTTTACTTTCCAAGGAAAGTACTCATCTTTATCTAGAACTGGAATCTTGACTCCTGTGTCTTTTTGACCCATACTTGATGTTCTTTTAGATCTTAACTTTCTGTATGTTGAAAGCTAGGCTCCGATACCAATTGTTATTTGCCCTTGAGTATAATAAGTTTGGAGAAGGGGGGTTGAATACAAACTTAAGAATTAAATGAAATTCTTGCGGATTTAAGTTTGTTCAACAAAGAGTCTAAGTGTATGGAAAGATTCCTAACTGAACTAAGAATGTAATAATTATGAATTGAAAACAGAACAAGCAATATAAAAATTACTAGTGGATTGGTTTTTCCACTAGTGTGTTTTTGCTTTCAATTTCTCTCGGTAAAATTACCAAGTTGCTTACAAAGTGTTTTCTGCACAATAGTGCTTACAATTCTTTTCACTATGTTTCTACACACTTTGCTACAATGAGTTACTAACTACTATATAGTAGTTTTCTTCTAATTCTATTTCTTATCGACATATAACATTATAAATTACATTTTACAATGTTTGTATGAAAATAGAAATTAGCTACTTTCACAGTCTTCATTAGACTATGTCTAGTCCTGAAAGTATCTTTGTCTTGATGCATTCCTTGAAGACTGTGTTTCCTTGAAAGTCTTTACAATCCTGACATGACTGTCTTCCATTGATTCAGTTTCTGCAGAGTTCCCATTCTTTTTGTCTTTAACTAAATTGGGAAACCTTAATCAACTGATAAATGCTGTTAAGCTTATCAGTTGATTCTCCTTTGCTTATCCATCGATGGATAGGATATCCATTGATCAGTTGTTGAATCGATGGCTATTTGAGTTATCCATCGACTCCCTATCCATTGCTGATCCCTTATCCGTTGATTGCTTTTATCCGTTGATAGCTTTTATCCGTTGAGTAGTGTCTTCATCCATCGACTCCAATAGTTGTTGATAACATCACTTGTGAAAATTCTGACTTAGAATATTTACAATTAATCAGCCATCCTTCACATCTGTTGAGAAGCTATAAATTGAAGTCAATAACATCAGTCGACTACTTCACAGCATCCATCGAGGCAATACAATCAATTGATAATGAAACATGAATCAAATGTTACAATCCAGTTTATCAGTTGATAACCAAGCTTCAACTGATAATTGGTTTCCTAGTCAATGGATATTTATAAGTCACATATCCATTGACCAATTACAATGAATTTTAAATCCCTATTGTAATTCTAAGTAATTTGTTATCATCAAAACTCATAATTCCTAACAATATACTTCCTCTTCTAGTTCTCCATTGAGAAAAGCACTTTTCATATCCATCTGATACACCTTGAAATTAGCATGATCAACATATGCTAGAAAGATTCAGATTGCTTCTAACCTTGCAACAGGTGCAACTGTTTCATCAAAATCTATGCCTTCTTCTTGTGAGTAGCCCTTTGCCACTAATCTTGCTTTATTCCTTATCACTGTACCAGATTCATCCATTTTGTTTCTGAACACCCATTTTGTACCAATAATAGACTTTTTCTTTGGTTTGGGCACCAACTTACATACCTTGTTTTTTTCGAACTGATTCAACTCTTCTTGCATAACAATTATCCAATCAAGATCATTCAAGGCTTTTTCAATCCTTTTTGGTTCTTCTTGAGACAAGAAGCTACTGTACAAGCATTCATTTTGAGTTGTACTTCTAGTTTTCACACCATCATTTACATCTCCAATAATCAATTCAAAGGGATGACTTTTTGTCCATTTCCTTTGTGATGGTAAATTTGTCCTTGATGATGATTCTTCATGATCATTGGAATTGTAATGATCATTGTGATGTGATTGATCATTTGAGAACCCTCCCCCTGAGATGGACACTTTACTTGAAGACTTTTGTGTTTTTATCTATAAAACGATTATCAATTGTTGTATTATCAGTCGATTAATGATTTTCAACTGATAAGTTATTTGTTGATGCATTGACATCCATTGATGGGGAGTTTCTAGGTACTTGATTTCTTGAAATTTCCACATCATCATCATTATCTTCACTGTTGCTTGTAGATTCATTTTCAAAATGCAATAGGTCATGAAATCCTTCATCAAACAACCCTTGAATCTTCTTATCATCAAAGACTACATGCATAGATTCCATAACAATGTTTAATCTAAGATTGTAGACTCTGTAAGCTTTGGTTGTTATTACATATCCAACAAATATAGCTTCATCAGCCTTGACTTCAAATTTTCCTAGATTTTCACCTTGATTCCTCAGTTCAAAGCATTTACAGCCAAAGACATGAAGGAAATTAACTATTGGCTTCTTGTCTTTCTTCGTCAACTGATATGGTGTTTTGCCTTGAAGTTGATTGACCATGGAAATATTTTGAATGTAGAAAGAAGTATTAATTGTTTCTGCCCAAAAATATATAGGATTTTTTGCTTCTTCTAACATAGTTCTAGCAACATCAGTCAAGGTCCTATTTTTCCTTTCAACTACTCCATTTGGTTGTGGAGTCCTTGGTACAGATAAATGATGAGTGATACCTTTTTCTTCACAGAATTCTTTCATATTACATTCTTGAATTCAGTACCATTATCACTTATAATTTTCTTGACCTTCGATTCAGTGCCATTGTCAACATTCTTCACATGATTGATAATGAATTTGCTTGCCTCATCCTTAGAGTGTAAGAAATATACTCATGTATATCTTGTGAAGTCATCCAAAATGAGTAAGGCATATTTCTTTTTTGCAATTGACATGATGTTGACTGGACCAAATAAATCCATGTGCAATAATTCCAAAGGCTTGTCAATTGATGATTCAGACCTTGACTTGAATGATGCTTTCCTTTTTTTTCCCTTTTGACAGGCATCACATAGTCCATCCTTGGTAAATTCCATCTGTGGAATGCCTCTAACCAGATTCTTTCTAACCAATTGATTCATGACTTTGAAATTCAAATGGGCTACCTTCTTGTGCCAAATCCAACTTACATATATATTGGCTTTACTAAGTAGGCATGTCATTGAGTTTGCCTTTATAGAGTTAAAATCAGCCACATAGACATTTCCTTTTCTTTCACTAGTTAAGAGAATTTCACCAGATTCTTTGTTGGCTATGATGAATGATCCAGTTGAAAACTACACACCATTTCCATTATCACACAGTTGACTAATACTGAGTAAATTGTGCTTCAATCCATCAACTAGTGCTATAAGTTCAATGATAACCTTTTTTTTTGAAATTGAGCCTTATCCCAGAGTAAAACCTTTGTTGTTATCTCCAAAAGTAACTCCTGGGGCAGCCTTTTCCACAAACTTTATGAACATGGACAAATCTCTAGTCATGTGCCTAGAACTTCCACTATCCAGATACTATAGATTTTTCTTCCTGTTTCCCTTCACACATACAAAATAATCAAGTTGCTTTTGGTATCCAAGTTGCCTTGGGTCCTCTTTTATTAGTTGCTGCCTGAGCCTTGGTTTCCAACTTTGGTTCCTTTTGTTTTGGTGCGTTTAAATCCACTTTAACTTTGGGAATTGGCTTTTGGGGCTTAGACACCTTGGAACTCATGGCAAAATTTCCATGCATTTCATTATCTACATTAGGCATGTTCCATGGCATTCCAGGCATGTTCAAATTTGCATATGTAAAGAAAGGATTATACATGTATGGAGCATGTGTATAAGGCATATGGACATTAGGTGCAACTAAATTAGAAGACATTGCATTCATGAGCATAGTATTGGTAAGCATGGCATTTGCAGACATGGCATGTGCATTTAAATCATTTAAAGATTAGATTTCTTTTCTTTCTTGAATTGCATAGACAAATGATTTACACTACCACATTTAGCACATACCTTTCTAGGTGCATACATATCAAGACTTTCAATTGCCACTTTTCCATTCCTATTCTTTATGCCCACTTTTCCATTCCTATTCTTTTTCTTTTTCTCAGACTTAGGTTGGATAATTTCCACAGGTGATATCTCTTCTAATTTTGCTTTCAATTGTTTCTTGGATAATCTACCTATGTTGATCTTCTCAACCTTAGCCTCACCTTGATTTTTGGTTTCCTTAATAAACTTGATAGGGGTGCTAAAGTTGATCTTCTTATTAGCCATTGATGATTTACTTGTTGATGGATACTTATCAGTTGATTCAACATCAATCGATTGATAATCCTTATCAATTGATGAGGGATTAATAGTTGATTGATCTTTATCCATTGAAGTATCAGCCAATGGCTTGCCTATTGATTTAGGGGATTCTCCTAGAGTTTCTAAGCCCTGAACATCAATGATTTGTTTGGCAGTTTTAGCAGACCTATTCCATTTGTTAATGGTTTCAATTTCTCCAGTCAACTGTTCTTTTAACAATTCTTCAAACTATTCACTAGTTCATCTCTAGCATCCTTACTTTCCTGCTTGAATCTATCTAAACAAACAAGTTCATTTTCAAGAAAAAATTCCTCTCAGTTATGGCATCAATGGTGGTTTTCAACTTGAGGTTTTCTTTGTTTAGAGATTTTAGAGTGACATGCAAATTGTACAGTTCATTAGACATTTCATTAATGGTACTACTGCATTCATCTTTTGTAAGCTCAGAAAAGTTAGTAACTAGTACCTGATTTGATGATGAACTAGCTTCTTCATCTTCATGGTTGGACATTAGATCTAGATTGATAAACTCTTTAGAATCACTGTCCTCAGCAGCCCAGTCTTTCTCTTTAGTAACAAAAGCCTTTTCTTTTTGTTTAAGAAGGTCAAAGTATTTTATTTTATAATCAATACCATCATATGACTTTTTTTTTACTGTGGGAACCCGCAGCCGCTACCTTTTAGGTGCGCACTGGGTAAACCCACGGGTTCATGTAATAGCCTGTAAACCACGTGAACTAGTTAAACCGCACAAGTGTGACATGCTCTAAACCAGATGACATAGTCACAAATTCTCCTCCCGTGGGATTCGAATCTGTGACCAAGAGGATGATATTCCTCTCTTTAACCAACTGAGCCAACCCTTGCGGGCCCATCATATGACTTTGCCTTTTCTTGTTTTGGGTTTCTGCACTCATTTGAGAAATGACCAACCAATCCATAGTTAAAGTATTTAAATTTTGATCTATCAACCAAAATTTTGTTTTCATTGTTACTTCTAAACTGGGATCCAGGCCTTTGAGCATTTGGATTCCTCTTCAATTTTAGCTTTGAATATTTCTTTGACAGAAAGGCAAGGTGCTCATCAATCTCATCCAAATCATCCTGTGAGCATATTTCAATTTCTTCACACTTGCTCTTTCCTTTTCCTTTAAATGATTCTTCAATAGAATCATCAGCTACCATGACAGAACCTTCTACACAGTCAGTTTCCTTCTTCTCTTCATTTCCCTTGACCATCAAAGCCACAGTTTTCTCTTTTCTTTGATTTTTCTCAATCTCCTCATCTTGTTGGATTTCCAACTCATATGTCTTGAGAATTCCATAAAGTTTCTCAAGAGTATAATCCTTGAAGCCTTGAGATTGTCTAGTGGAAACAGTTATTGGTTTTCATTCCTTTGGAAGAGATCTACGAAATTTTAGATTTGTATCCTCAGTTGCATAAACCCTACCATATATCTTAAATCTATTTAACAACTTCTGAAATCTGCTTTAGGTATCATTGATAGATTCTCCACTCTTGAAATGAAATGATTCATATTTTTTAATCAAGAGTTGCATCTTATTTTTCCTTACTTGTTCAGTTCTTTCACATAGAGTTTGAAGAGTATCCATGTTAGGAATTATGAGTTTTGATGATAACAAATTACTTAGAATTTCAATAGGGACTTAAAATTAATTTGTAACTGGCCGATGGATATGACTTATAAATATCCATTGACTAGGAAACCAGTTATCAGTTGAAGCTTGTTTATCAACTGGTAAACTGGATTGTAGCATTGATTTATGTTTCACTATCAATTGATTGTATTGCCTCGATGGATGCTATGAAGTAGTCGACTGATGTTATTGACTTCAATTTCTAGCTTCTCAACAGATGTGAAGAATGGTTGATCAATTGTAAATATTCTAAGTCAGAATTCTCACAAGTGAAGTGATCAACTGATGTTGAAGTCGATGGATGAAGACACTACTCAACGGATGAAAGCTATCAACAGATACAAATCATTTATGGATAAAGACAGTCAACGGATAAGGAACCATCAATGGATATGGAGTCGATGGATAACTCAATTATCCATCGACACATCAACTGATCAACAGATATCCTATCCATCGATGGATAAGCAAAGGAGAATCAACTGATAAGCTTAACAGCATTTATCAGTTGATTAAGGTTTCCCAATTTAGTTAAAGACAAGAAGTATGGGAACTGTGCAGAAATTGAATCAATGGAAGACAGTCATGTCAGGATTGTGAAGACTTTCAAGGCAACACAATATTCAAGGAATGTATCAAAACAAAGATACTTCCAGGGCTAGTCAGTTCAAAAAGAAGACTGTGCTAGTAGCTAGTTTCTATTTTCATGTAAACAATATAAGTTGTAATTTTATATTGCTATCTGCCGATAGAAATTAGGTGTGAAGAAAACTTCTATATAGTTGTTGGAAGTACACAGTAGCAAAGTGGGTGGAAAATACTAAGAACTCAAAAAGCACAGTAAAAAAATCAGGCAGTATCTTGTAGTGTTTTTCTGAGTTCAAAACTCACTTTGTAAGCAGCTTGGTATTCGTACTAAGATCAATTGGAAGCAAAAACATACTAGTGGAAAACCAATCCCCTAGTAATTTTTAACATTGTTGTTTTGTGTTTTCAATATTTTTCTTGTCAAGTTCTTAGTTACATCAGTTCTTTCTATACTCAAAAATACTGTCCTTGAAACAAACTTCATTCCGCAAGAAATATACTTAATTCTTAAGTTTGTATTCAACCCCCCTTCTCCAAACTTAGTGTACTTAAGGGCAGATAACAATTGGTATCAGAGAAGGCTTTCAACATACAGAAAGTTAAGATCTAAAAGTACATTAATTATGGGTCAAAAAGACACAGGAGTTAAGATTCCAGTTCTAGAGAAAGATGAGTATTTTCCCTGGAAAGTGAAAATGCACTTGCATTTGCTATCCATTGATCCTTCCTATGTTCACTGCATAGAGAAAGGTCCATATATGCCTATGAAGATAGTTACAAGTGTAAATGCAGATGGTACTCAGGCACCAGACAAACTCATTCCTAAACCAGTGAGTGAGTATACAGATGAAGATGAGAAGGAAGTACACAAGGATAAAAAGGCTATGAACATTTTGTTTAATGGTCTTGACAAGGATATGTTTGATAATGTTATCAACTGTACAACCTCCAAAGAAGTCTGGGATACTCTTCATACCCTCTGTGAAGGCACTGAACAAGTAAGAAAGAACAAGATGCAACTCTTGATTCAAAAATATGAGGCTTTTCACTTCAAGAGTGGTGAAGCAATCAATGATACATATAGTAGGTTTCAAAAGCTGCTGAATGAGCTTAAACTATATGGAAGAGTATATGCTGTTGAGGACACCAACCTCAATTTCTTGAGGTCCTTACCCAAGGAATGTAAACCAATGACTGTTTCTATAAGACAATTTCCTGACTTTAAAGAATATACTCTTGATAAGTTGTATGGCATCTTGAAAACCTATTAGTTGGAGCTACAACAAGATGAGGAAATTGAGAAAAGTCAGAAGAGAGAGAAGTCCATTGCTTTGGTTGCCAAAGATAAGCAAGTTACAGAATTAGGTGAAGTTGCTCCTGTCAAAGAAGGAAAGAAAGAAGGTCATGGCAATGGTGCAAATAATGTTAGATATGATGAATCTTCTACTGGGAAAGGAAAAGAAATCTGTAAGGATGATGAGTCATTCACTAAAGATGAAATGGATGAAATAGATGAGCATTTAGCTTTTCTATCAAGAAGATTTTCAAAACTCAAGTTCAAAAGGAATCCTATGTAAAGCCCTGGATCATAGTTCAGGAGAGACACTCAACAAAGCAAAAATCTTGTTGATAGGACTCAATTCAGATGCTTCAACTGTGGATCGGCTGGTCATTTTTCAAGTGAATGCAGAAAGCCTAAAATAGAAAAGAAGTCAAATTTTAGTGATGGTATTGACTATAAGAAGAAGTACTTTGACTTGCTTAAACAAAGAGAGAAGGCTTTTGTAACAGAAGAAAAGGACTGGGCTGCTGAAGAGGATTCTGAAGAAGAAGAAGAACACATCAACCTTTCGCTAATGGCCAATCAAGATGATCAGGAAGCTAGTTCATCTAGCAATCAGGTAATTTCTACAAACCTATCTGAGTTATCCAAAGATGAATGCAATATTACTATTAATGAAATGTCAAATGAGTTGTATAATTTACATGTCACTCTTAAGTCCTTGAACAAAGAGAGCACTAAGCTCAAATTAACCTTAGAAACTCTCACTGAAAGAAATAATTTCCTAGAGAGTGAGCTAGTGCAGATGAACAGACTCAAGGTAGAAAACAAAGATGCTAGAAATGAGCTAGTTGAGAGCAAAAAGGAAATAGAGAATTTGAAAGAAAAATTGGAAGAAGAACTGAGAACCATTGACAAGTGGAACAAGTCAAGTAAAGCTAGTAAGAAAATGAATGACATTCATGGAACAAATTCTTTCACCATGTTGTCTGAAACTCTTGAGAAATTAGCCATTGATGAAGATCAATCTTTGGAAAAGAAGCAATCGATTGCTAATTCTGAATCAACTGATAAGATTATCCATCGATTGATAATGTCAATTCAACGGATAATCATCCATTGATTGATAATGTCATTCCAACGGATAATTATCCATCGATTGAGGAATCATCAACTGCTAAGAAGTGTGTTGTTAAAACCAAGCTTAACAGACCTGTTAAATTTGTCAAAGAAAGTAGCTCTTTTAAATCTCAAGTCAAAATTGAACAGGCCAATATAGGGTTCTTATCTAAAGATCAGTTGAAAGAAAAATTGGAAAAGATAGAGCCTAATATTCAGCCAAATGAAAAGAAGAAGAAAAACAAAAATGGTAAAGTAGGCATAAATAAAAACAATAACTACACACCTGACAAATATGCTCATAGGAAGATATGTGCTAAGTGTGGTAGTAAAAATCATTTATCTGTGCAATGCAAACTCAACATGCCTACAACAACCAAGGTGCCTGTTATGCCTAACATGCATTCTAATTCTATTTTTCCTCATTTAGTTGATTCTCATGCTATTCATGCTCAGTATGCATCAATGCCTTATATGTTTAATCCATATCTTGCATTTGCCAACATGAATATGCCTGTTATGCCATGAAATGTGCTTAATAATCTTCATGCATTAAATTTTTCCAATTCTGCAAGCATGAGCATTCCAAATATTAGCACTGAGAATTCTGAGGTAAGGAAACCAACACCTAAGGTTGACGTGGAAGTAAAACCACCTAAACCAAAGGTACAAAAATTGGAAACTAAGCCGAAGATAGCAACTAATAAGAAAGGACCCAAGGCAACTTGGGTACCAAAATCAACTTGATTTGTTTTGACTGTGTGCAGGGAAAAAGAAGAAATCTTTGGTACTTGGACAGTGGGTGTTCAAGACACATGACTGGAGATAAATCCCTGCTCACAATGTTTGAGGAGAAAGCTGGCCTAGGAGTAACTTTTGGAGATGACAGCAAAGGGTACACCATGGGATATGGCTTGATTTTAAAAGAGAATGTCATCATTGAACCTGTTGCATTAGTTGATGGCTTAAGACATAACTTATTAAGCATAAGTCAACTATGTGACAATGGAAATAAAGTTTGTTTCACAACAGAAGCATGCACAATTTCTAACAAAGTAGATGGAAGCCTGGTTATGACTGGGAATAGAAAAGGAAATGTGTATATAGCTGACTTCAACTCAACAAGTGCAGATTCAATGACTTGTCTTCTCTCTAAGGCAAGTACAAATGAAAGTTGGTTGTGGCATAAGAAATTATCTCACTTGAATTTCAAGGCCATCAATTTGTTGGTTAAGAAAAATCAAGTGAGAGGCTTACCACAAATGGAATTTATCAAGGATGGACTTTGTGATGCTTGTCAGAAAGGTAAACAAAGGAAGGCATCATTCAAGTCAAAATTGGAATCATCAATTGAAAAGCCACTTGAGTTATTACATATGGATTTGTTTGGTCCTGTAAATATCATGTTTATTGCAAAGAAGAAGTATGCTCTAGTCATTGTGGATGATTTTTCAAGATTTTCATGGACTTATTTTCTGCATTCAAAGGATGAAGCTAGCCATCTCATCATCAAGCACATAAGAGAAGTTGAGAAAAACCTTGAATTGGATGTAAAGAAGATAAGGAGTAACAATGGGATAGAGTTCAAAAATTCCACAATGAAAGAGTTCTGTGAATCAAAAGGAATCATACACACATTCTCTGCTCCAAGAACACCTCAACAAAATGGGGTAGTTGAAAGGAAAAATAGGACACTGATTGAAGCAGCTAGAACCATGTTGGAAGATGCCAAACTACCAACATATTTCTGGGCTGAGGCCATAAACACCGCATGTTACATTCAAAACATCTCCTTAGTAAATCAAGCTCAAGGGAAGACCCCTTATCAATTGATTAAGAAAGACAAAAAGCCAAAAGTGGGGTTTCTTCATGTCTTTGGCTGCAAATACTATGTGCTAAGAAATCAAGGTGAAAGCCTATTAAAATTTGAAGCCAAGGCTGATGAAGCCATATTTGTTGGGTATGCACTATCAGGCATAGCCTATATAGTCTACAATCTCAGACTACACATTGTTATGGAATCTGTACTTGTAGTATTTGATGATAAAAAGATTCAAGGCTTGTTTGATGAAGGAAATCATGACATACTGCACTTTGAGAATGAATCAAATGATGTAAATGATGATTGTTAGGTCCAAATGTGTTGTAGAGGGGGGGGGGGTGAATACAACTTTTCAAATTTAAGAAGCAATAAATACCATGTAATAAATGAACACAATGATTCAAGGAATATATGTCTTATATATAACTTGAAAGGGTTGCTACAACATTCATTACAAAGTACACCAGAAGTAAAGAGGGTAGTAAATGATACTAAGCTCTGTGAATATACTCTCTCTCTTTTACAAGTGTTTATCTCGAAAGTATTGCTCTCTTTAAAATAATACACAAGTACTTCTATTTATACTACTTGTAATCTATGTCCTGTAGTCTTCAAAGACTAAGATATACGTGGCCCAATGATATCCACATAAATCTTATCTTATCTTGAAAGCTTGGAAATCTGCCAATTAGATGATGCCATGTGTCATGTTGAAACTGCCCTCTATGTAGAACATCTACTTGGCCATCTCGAATGCTAAGTAGAATTTCTACATAGGAATATTCTTCTTGGCTATCTAGAACATTTAAGTAGAACTTCTACATAGGAATGTTCTACTTGGCCATCTCGAACATCTAAGTAGAACTTCTACATAGGAATGTTCTACTTGGCTATCTCGAATATTTAAGTCGAATATTCTACATAGGAATATTCTACTTGGCCTATCTCGAACATTTTGTACTTAGAAAAATTCTGGGCTTCAACTTAAAACTTCTATGCAACATCTTGAACTTGTGATTTCTTTATGTCTTTTATATTCTTCAACAAGCTCTTGAACCTGGATCTCTACTACTGACATAAACTTGCTATCAATGTCCTGACACTTGATGCAATGGTCTGATTCATAAGTGACTAGTCCTGATAGTGTTTCTGCTTCTTGAATAGATTACCATATTCAATTAGTAATGTGACTTTCCAATTATTGCTTTCCTTCTTGTTCACTTGAAATCAATTAGCCTTATTGATACTGATAGTTATGATCTTGAATCTTTAAGTTACAAATCACTGAGGCATGAACAACTCTGTCTTGAACTTCTTTCAATGATTTCTTCTTTATTTGATCATAGTTAACATGTTGAATTGTATCAATTACCTTGTCTTCATTTAGCATTGATTTCTTTGTGGCTTCATGTTCTTGATTGTCGTCCGGTTAAGTATCTTTTCTTTTAGTTGAGTTACATAAGTTATAGTGTTACAAGTTAAGACACTCTTCCTTTCAATCTCCCCCTATTTGATAGTCTAACAATGACATTCAAATTAACAAGGGATAACTCAACTAAACAATGAGACGAGAAAATGATAAATAACATTGCTGTCTTGTTTAAATTACAACTGAAATAAACTTGGAAAACAATTCAAGAAACTAGAATGAATAAAACTTAAGCTAGACAGAAAATTCGACCTTCGAATTCAAGACCATTTGAGTGATTCCTATCACCTTGATTATTTCATATCTTTCAGTCAAACTTATATCACCTTATTGGATCCACTTTGATTCACGGTTACAGTATGGTAAGTTAGCCTATCTCACATACTGTGACCAGGTGAATTTTCCTCAAGTGAGTTAAAGCAACCAACAGATATGAAGTTTTTCCAACTTCAAGTTCACACCACTCTGACCTTTAATTCTAATTCTGTCTCCTCTTCCTAGTTTCTTCAGCTTGGCGCTTCTCCTCTTTCAGCTTTCTGCGCCTTTCTTTCTGCTGCTGTTCTTTCTTATAGACTGGATCATGTAACTGCTTTCACCTTGCATTCAGCAGACTTACCGCTTCCATTTCTAGAGGATTCCTGGGCTCTAGATAAGGATGCCTGAAAAGCCTTCTGAGTTTGTCCACCTCCTGAGTAGTTCTAATCTTAGGAATGTCCTCCAAATTTTTCATTATGAGCTGTGATTTCCAATGTGATTTATCAGCCTTGAATTGACAATAGATCATCTTGGGGTAGCACTTAACACGGTTAGTATTGTGGACACTAGCCGCATCTCGCTCCATTCGCTTCTTCTCCACCACTACTTCAGACAACTACTTCAGAAGTCTTTGCTTCTCATCCACATTCTCATTCTCCACTTCGCCCCATTTGAACACTTCTAAAACTCTTTCCAGAAATGCGGCATCTTGAGTCTGCAGCAGCCATTTCCTACTCATATGCAATAATGTTTGATTCTGGTCTGCATCTATGAATGCCAAAGCATCAGCTGTGTCATCTTCATAAGAGTGTATCCAGTATACACTATCCTTTCCTGGAACACCAATTGCCTCCCTTATTTCTCCTTGTTCCAGTGATCCAGAGGGAAGAGTCAGAGCTTCATCTACATTTTTAACAGCTTGTAGAATATTCCATTTTTTTTCAATTAGCTCCGGCTCAATCTTTACATTGTCTAGAGGGTTTGGAGCAATATTATCACACTTCCAGATCTCATTGCTTATCTTGAATATGATCCTCTCAATAAACTCCACCGACTTCTCCTTAATGTCAGAGGTGAATCCCTTACTCATCATTTGCCTGCAGACAGCTTTTAGGGATTCTACCGATAGAGCCATTAGGTCATTTTCCTCTAAACTAACCCTCTTCATCTTTCCATCAACAACCATCTGAACAACATCAGGATTCGCTGAGAATTCTGGTCCCTTGTCCTCTGCTAGCTGCATTAACTGATCTCTATATAGAATGCTAAGCTCCTCATCTTGAGAATATTGAATTTTTGTTGCTAGCAAGAACAACTCTAACGCAGATCTTCTCGAGATGAATTGATCATCCACATACAAGAAAGATATCGGGACTCCTTCGACTAAAGACAAGATGACCTGTCACTCCTTAACCATCGCATTATATCCAACTCTGACTTTAGAGATCAATCTTTTCAAAGCATTTATATAGTCAACAATCAGTGGATTCTGCAAGTTCAAGTTGTAGAATAAGTCTTCCGCCTCTTTGTTATGAGTTCCTTTCGCACAAACTCCCAATAGTATCTTCCTTGCTTTATCCCATTTCTGTCCGATCCTTCTCTTGTCCAGATCAACTTGAGGATCAGCTAACCTTGTAAGTTCATGATCATACTGTTTCTCCTTGAGCTCCACTTGCTTTTCAAGGAAAACAACCTCATCCTGCATCATCTTCATTTTATAGAATTGAGCTTGTTCCAAGGCCAACTGTTGAGCTTCCAGAGTCTCTTTATCAACAGGTATTTCTTCAGGCTTTCCAGAAGACATTCCAGCACCTCCACCTTATTCCTTCAAAGATCTTCTAATTGCATGTGCTAAAGGAACGTCCTCCATATCAGAATCTGAATCAAGTCCCTCATGAACTTTTTCCTGATGATGACTCAAGTCAATGAATGGCTCTTCTTGCTCAGCCACCACTGCCTTACCCTTCCTCTTTCTCTGAGCCTCTTCTTCATTTACTGGCTCACTTTCTTTGACAAAATCAGTAGTCTGTTCTGTAATTTCTTCAATAACTAGCGACTGCTGTCTCGTCTCCTGTCCACTCTCCCCCTTAGGTGAGTTATCCTGAACACACCCTTCTCTCCAGATCCACCAGTGGCATGAGAACTACCAAAACAAGAACCTGAGGGTCCAGCTGCACCAGCATCGCCAGCACCACCAGCACCAGCATTATCAGGGGGAGGTTGATTGTACTGTTCGTCAAAGCACTCTGGAGGAACCAAATGCCGAACTGCATACATCATTCTGCTGACTTCCGTTGGCCATGGTATCCAGAATGCTTTCTACGCTCCCCATTCTGTTATACAGAGTACTGCCTAAGACACCACCAGCATGGCCCAAGTTATTCACCTTGTTCGTCATTTCGTCTAAAGCTGTAGCTTGACTTGCCATTCGGGCTGTGTAGTCATCAAGAGCCCTTTTGTTGTCACCAACATTTTCTCCTAACTGCCCCATAGACGGCCCAAACTGCTTCAACTGATTTTCAACTGAAGTCATACGCGTATCAAGATTTTCAAGAACCAGGGACGGTGTTTGGCTTGGGTGTGCTCGCTCTAAAAATTGTTCTGTTACTGTTTGTTGCTCTGTTTCGAGCCTTAAAAATGAAGGTCCCTCACTCCCTAAACGCTCACACACACTCCCTGTCTCACGCTCGTGTATGTCTTCAACAATATTCCTAAAGTAAAAGTAGTACGTGCAGAAACTGGATAAGCAAAGTAAGTAGCAGTTATGGGATCTGTTCCTGTCATTTCCTGAGGTGGAATCTCAGGCTGAGAGGCTGTAGAGTGTTCTAGTACAACATCAGAACCGATCCTCTCTACAGCATCAGTATGTACTGGTGAAGGTACTTCGAAAGCAATGAAAGCTTCTTGCCTTTCTGAAGTAACAGGCTCTTCAGAAGGCATAAAATCCTCACCAAAATCCCTAGGTGTAGAATGTGCAATGGGTGAACCACTCACGTGAGGTGGAGTGGGTGTGATAGACACACTAGGTTTGGACTGGGCTTATAAAGTTGCAGCATGTGAAAATTTGGCTTTCTTCCGAATAAGAGGCTGCACTTCGGGGTCACTCTCAGAACCCTCACCTAAATATACAGGTGCCTGCCTTTTGACTCCCGTCAGCAAGGGTGAAAGAGAGGAAGCAAGAGTATCAGACTCAGAATCAGAAATATAGCTCGTGCCCTGGGATAGATCCTGCGGGCTAGCAGAATCTTGGGCCACAGAATCAGATTTAGATGAAAAAGATTGAGTAGTGTGAACAGAGAGTTGTTCTTGTTCAAAGAAGGTACCTTCTTCATTACCTTGTCCGGCAAAGGCAGCAAAATCAGCATGCGGAGTAGGTTGTCTGTCCCTTTGACCGGCAGAGGATTGATCGTGAGAACGCCAATCATCATCTTCATCACCAAGATTCTCGTCAGGAATCCCCAGGAAGGCGTCAGCATGGGCAGAGGGATTCTGAGCATGTGATGAAATGTGGGAGGTCCCCGTCATGGAAGTAATATCTGCATCATACTTAATCCACACTTGAATGTTATCAGGAATAGACATCGCTTTACCGTGATGTTTATCTTGATTAGCAATCGTTGTGAGGGACTTGGTGCCCATGCCCAGTGAAGGAGATGTTGCACTTGTTGCAAATGCCTGTCTCACAGATAAAGCATCAATCGGTACTAAGTGATTAATAAGCATTTGTAAGAAGCGAGGATACCAGCATACAACATTAGTATTTGTAATGTCTCTACTTGCAGGTGATCCCATTGCAGCCACGATCTCCGATAGAATGATTCTGCCATAATTAATGTCCAGTTCACGGGCGAGGGAAACTGCAAAGGCCTGCATGGGTATCGGAATCTGATGATAATCTTTTTCGCGTGCCCGAAAACATCTTGTGATGGCCTCGAAAAAGTAGTTCCATTCCACATGGAAGTATTGTTTCTGGATGGCGCCAGTTGAGATCCGTCCAGAAGGAGGGTAACATCCAATCTCCTCAAAGAACTTGATACGTTCTGCTGTTGTAGGTTCGGGGTCATAAACATCTTTGATTGGGAACCCCAGAACCCTGTTGAACACTTCCTCCGTCACGTGATATTCTTGACCCGTCAAGGTAAACCTGAAACCGTAGGGGGTAGATTTGCTCCCTAATGTAACCGCACTAGTACATAATTGCTGTAATGCATCATGGACTAGTGTTGGTTTGGCAGTAAAAGCAACACTAGTCTTGGAGTACAAATTAAGAAATCGTACCCAAAACTTGAAGCGCGGGAGCTGATCACCAATTTCCGTAGTAATATTATAAAAATTGTTTTTGGCAAGTGAAAATTGGTGAGCCATGTGTATAAATATTTTTCTGTGAATTAATTAGATTTGTTTTGTTTTTTTTAAAAAATAGCACAGATAATTAAGCATAGAAAAAAAACAGAACAATTTCTTTTAATTAAACAAAGAACTGACTTTGTAATTAAACTACGGAATTGTTCGCAAATAAAGATGCCAAATCAAAACACACCAACCAAGTTTGTAATCAAGACCACCGATTTGTGTATATACCAATCACTATGTAATCAAGAACATAGATTTGTGTGAAACTATTAATTAAAGTACTGACTACTATGTGATCAATAATATGATGTGCGTGCGTGTGTAGATATGTGTGTATATACCAATCACAATTAAGAACTGTTATAGATGCACAGAAGCACACAATAATGGGATGCAAATAATGATGGAAGATTAAAAACGAGCAGCAATTCGAGATATGTATGAGTTTTAACACAAATCGAATGTACAGGGTGATGAAGGTTTGAAATCGCAGGGAGGGAGGGTGGGGGCTGTAAAAGGGTTAAAACAATTAGGTAAAAGTGAAAATTGATACGAGTTAGAGACGTGTATATATATACATATATGAGCAAAGACAAAAGTACCCCTGTGTAAACAAGGAAAAAAAAATCAAGTACGCACTGGGGAACATTAAGTCGAACACTATCTCGAACATTTAAGTCAAAATTCGAGATGAAGTTCGAGATAGAGACTATCTCGAACATCAAGTCGAATATTCGAGATAAAGTTCGAGGTGACACTAACTCGAACAAATAATCATTTGATCAATTAAAATAGCATAATAAACCCTTAAAGAACTCAATTAAAATTCCAAGTTCTGTCCTGGGAACTCTATCTCGAACATTTAAGTCGAATATTCGAGATAATGTTCGAGATAGAACCTAAGTCGAACATCAAGTCGAATATTCGAGATAGAACCTAAGTCGAACATCAAGTCGAATATTCGAGATAATGTTCGAGATAGAACCTAAGTCGAACATCAAGTCGAATATTCGAGATAATGTTCGAGATAGAACCTAAGTCGAACATCAAGTTTAATATTCGAGATAATGTTCGAGATAGAACCTAAGTCGAACATTTCCCCAGACTTGGAATTTTGCACAAGCACACTGGGAACTATAACTCGAACTTCAAGTCGAATTTCGAGATAGACCTCATCTCGAATATTCTTCCCAGACTTAGAATTTTCAAAAATTTTGATTTTGAAGATAGTTATAATAATTTAGCAATTTTTACAATAAAAACAACAATTAAATTTTGCCAAATTAATATAGATATCAATTTAAGGATTTTTAAGAGGGCAATTAATTAAGAACACTCATTGACAATTCTAAGGCCTCTAAATTAATAGAAATTACATGAAAAACACAGGTAAATTCATCTAAAGATCATGAAAAATTTAGAATAAAATGAATTTAACTCCCCTTATGATCATGCAATCTAACTCACGTAAATTCAAAGATTTAACAAATAATTACACATAAAGCACAATGAATTTATGTACAATAACACTACAAACAACATATTAATCATTAATGAAACATTTTAAAGTCTAAGTCCATAATGATTAAATAGCTTGCAGAAGTGATATTTTGAACAAATGTAGAGATTATTTTCATATGTTTTCAACTTTGCACAAATAAAATAGGCAGTCGACAAGACTAAAAACATATGTACATGATTAAAACTGGAATTTTACAGATAGGAGAAATCACTAACTTGTGTTAATCATCCCCAATTCACCAACCAACCTATTGAATATTACTTCATCAAGAGGTTTAGTGAATATATCTGCAATTTGTTGCATTGTGAGTACAAAATGTAACTCCACAGTCCCCTCCTCGACATGTTCTCTAATGAAGTGATACCTGATATCTATATGCTTGGTTCTCGAGTGGTCTACAGGATTGTTGGTCATGGCAATGGCACTTGTGTTGTCACACATGATTGGAATCTTTTTGTGTTCCATGCCATAATCTTTCAATTGGTTCCTCATCCACAGTATTTGAGCTACACAACTTCCAGCAGCAATGTACTCAGCTTCAGCAGTAGAAGTAGATACTGTGTGTTGCTTTTTACTTTGCCAGGACACCAATCTTCTGCCAAGAAATTGACATGCACCAGATGTGCTTTTTTTATCAATCCTGCAACCTGCATAGTCTGAATCCGAATAGCAAATTAGATTAAAACCTGTATCTCTTGGGTACCAAATCCCTAGATTTGATGTGCCCTTGAGATACCTAAAGATTCGTTTGACGGCTATGAGATGTGATTCTCTAGGATCCACTTGGAACCTTGCACACAAATAAGTTGCGAACATAATATCGGGTCTACTTGCAGTTAAATAAAGGAGTGAGCCAATTATACCTCGATAGCTTGTGATGTCAACTGGTTTACCTGATTTGTCTTCATCAAGCTTCGTGGCTGTTGCCATGGGAGTCTTAGCTGTTGATGCATCTTCTAGATTGTACTTTTTGAGTAAATCTTTGATGTACTTGGACTGACAAATAAAGATTCCATCTTTTCTCTGACTGATCTGTAATCCAAGGAAGAAGGACAGTTCTCCCATCATGCTCATCTCATACTTATCCTGCATTAACTTAGCAAATTTCTCGCACAAGCGTTCATTAGATGACCCAAAAATGATATCGTCCACATAGACTTAAACAAGTATTAAATCACCTTTTACATTTTTATAGAACAATGTTTTATCAATTACTCCCCTAGTAAAACCACTTGCAATTAAGAACAAGGATAGGGTTTCATACCATCGTCTTGGGGATTGTTTGAGGCCATAGATAGCTTTGAAGAGAAAGTACACAAAATCTACAAGTTCTGGATCAACAAAGCCAGGTGGCTGTTCCAGAAATACTTCTTCTTCTAGTTCTCCATTCAGGAAGGCACTTTTCACATCCATCTGAAAAACCTTGAAGTTCTTGTGTGCTGCAAAGGCCAAGAACATCCTGACTGCCTCAAGTCTTGCAATTGGAGCGTAGGTCTCATCATAATCAATACCTTCTTTTTGTTGGTGTAGGTGCCCTAGAGGCAATACAATGTTTATTTTGATAAACCTTTATGTCAATTGATTATTCAATAAACATATTTATTATGACTTTAATTACTGCGATATATTTGTTAGCATAATAAATGTCCTTAGAATCATGATACACATTGTATAGTTTACTACATGACTTGAACTTGAGATTATATAATATATCATATTCTTAAATGTCCCTAGTCGAGTATTATTATTATAGGACAATAATAATACATAAATAGACTAGTATGTTGTTTGACAGATAACCACATCTCATTGGTTATAAGTATGGGGATACTAAAGTCAACACATAGGTACATGCAGGAGTACATGGTACTGGACAGACCCACAGTGAGATTCTTCATGTTTAATAAAGTCATAAGAAAGACTCACAGTGATAATGGTGTAATGATCCTCTGACTTGAGATCATTATATTTCTATACGATGATTAATATACTTTGACTACATTAAAAGTTACCTTTGACCGGGTAATGATAAAAGTGGACATCGGGTATATCATGAGTCGTATGAGAAATATGAATGATAGATATATGATTTAACCCTCCTATAATTAGGAGAGATATTATTGGCCTCTTGATTGAGTGAGACTATAAAATGCATGGCCGTGCTCAAATAATGATTTGTTTTCATAGTCTACTCATGGATCAAGTAAACCCGGATTAAATGTTGAAGAGGATGACTAAATACATGCCTCAAGTTTAATCTATAATATATATGGTTAAAGGGATTATATTACACGGAAACATTAATCACGAAAGGTTTTATCGAATCACGATTTAATTATTATTTAATTGGGTAGCAATGATGTATTACTAGATACCGCTCATTGTTTATAATTTTATTGGAGAATAAAATTATTGCTAATTAAATAATAGCCTATAGGGTCACACACATAGAGTACTTAGAGGAATAGTTAATTTAAATTATAGATTTAAATTAATTGATGATTATTTCGAATTTTATTATATTAATTAAGTGAGACTTAATTAATTGAAATAATATAAATTCGAATTTGAATTCTGCCCTTAATAATTAAGTGTGACTTAGTTATTAATTAAATAATAAAATTCGGTTTTATTATATAATCCTAAACCTACATGGGTTAGGCTTTGCTGTTATGGGTTGCTGTTATGGGCCTATTAACCAGCCATTATAAATAGATAATGTAAGGTTAATAGGTCATAACGTTTTTGATAAGAAAAACCCTATCGAGGCAGCAGCAGCAACAAGCACATCAAAGGCAGTTTCGAAATCATCTAGAGGAGGCTAGTACATCCGTTCCATAATCGAGATCGTGAGACGTTCTTGAAGGTGCTCGTGTGGATACCATAGAGGTGTTTTCAAGAGGAAGACACAAGTCGTGAAAGCTAGGATCTCCGTTGAGTTCGTAGTAGTCAAGACCAAACAAAGGTATGATTCCGTTTCACCATAATCTTTCCAAGCTTATACACGGATCCTAGGGTTTGGGTTCCAAAATTTTTCGTTATATTTACGTTTAATCCGCTGCGTTTTATGCCTCGGAACCCAACACTTTTTTAGAATAACCCTTCGCTACTAAATGAGCCTTGTTCCGTGTTACAAGTCCGTCTTCATCCAGTTTATTTCTGAATACCCACTTTGTTCCAATTACTGATCTGTTCTTTGGTCGGGGTACTAGTTTCCAAACTTTCTGCCTTTCAAACTGATTGAGCTCTTCTTGCATTGCAATTACCCAATCAGTATCACCAAGAGCTTCTTCTATTTCTTTAGGTTCAAGCTTGGATAAGAACCCAGAATATAAGCAAATATTAGCTATGTCAGCTCTTGCAGTTCTTCTAGTAGTCACACCAGCATCTGGATCACCAATAATTAATTCAAACGGATGGTCTCTACTCCATATCCGTTCTCTTGGAAATTGTCTTGATGATTCAGCTTGAATTTCTGAATTGTTGTGTTGACTACTTGTGTTATTTCCACTAACTCCCCCTGAGTTAGTGCCAGCTCCTACAGAACTAGTGTCATCTCGTCTTGAGCCTTGAACACTTGTCCTTGAGCTGCTATTTACTCCCCCTGAGTTGTTGCCGGATTGTGCTGAAGAAGTTTCTTCTGATCTTGCATTAGACTCAGGTATTTCTTCTCGAACACTTGGTATATCTGAAGTAACAACCAGCTCAGGTACATCCTCAACTTCGTCTAAGTCCAGATTCTGAAATTTTAGGGACTCAGGTTCATGATTATCTTTAGAAATTGATGGGAGTTTGGTATAGTCAAATCTGACATTGTAGCTTTCAATCACTTTCCGATCATTCACTAAGAATACCCGATAAGCTGCCACCACATCTGTAGAATAACCCACAAATATCCCTTCACGTGCTTTAGCTTCAAACTTGCCTAAATTCTCATCGTCTATGAGTACGTAGCATTTAGCTCCAAAGACATAAAAGTATTTGATTGTTGGTCTTCTGTTATTCATTAGTTCACATGGTGTATTTTCTTTAACTTTTATAATCAAGGTTCTATTTTGAGTGTAACATGTTGTACTCACTGCTTCAGCCCAAAAGTATAGAGGAAGTTTTGATTCATACAACAGAGTTCTTGCTACTTCAACTAATGTTCTGTTCTTCCTTTCAACTACTCCATTCTGTTGTGGAGTTCTCGGGGCTGAGTACTGACGACGTATTCCCTTAGATACACATAAGTCATTCAGTACTGCGTTTTTAAATTCAGTGTCGTTGTCTGATCTAATCGTCTTTACAGTGAGTGTTGAAACATTCTCAATTTGAGTGATGTGATCAATGATTTGGAAAGGTACTTCGTCTTTTATCATTACGAACAATACCCAAGTATACTTGGAGAAGTCATCCACGATTACCAACGCATATCTTTTCCTTGATAACGATAGTACATTCACTGGGCCAAATAAGTCCATATGTAGAAGTTGTAGAGGCTCAGTGATACTAGAAATTTCTTTACTTTTATGTGATGCTCGCTTTGACTTTCCCATTTCATAAGTTTCACAGAGTCCTTTAGGAGCAAACTCCATTTGAGGTAGATCTTTCACCAATTCTCGCCTTGCGAGAGCATTCATCGTTTTGAAGTTTAGGTGAGATAGCTTTTTATGCCATAACCAGCTTTCATCATCTGAAGCTTTGCTGTAGAAACATGTCACTTCACTCTGGTTTGCCGAATCCATGTCAGCAACGAAAAGATCTGCCTTTCGAACTCCTCTTAAAGCCAATGAACCTTCCTTAATATGAGTGATTGATACACCTTTCTTATTGAAGAAATTTCGTATCCTTTGTCACAAAATTGACTGATACTCAACAGATTGTGCTTCAATCCCTCAATATAAGAAATATCTTCAATGATGACATTACCAGTCTTCAGTTTGCCATATCCCTTTGTCACTCCTTTGTTGTCATCTCCAAAGGTAACATAAGGGCCAGCCTTCATAACCAACTCTATAAGCAGGGACTTGTTTCCTGTCATATGCCTTGATGCTCCACTATCTAGCACCCATATAACTTTATTTCTGCTCCGCTTAATGCCCTGCAATGACAGATTGATTAGACGTTCTTCGGAACCCAAGATTGATTGGGCCCGACTTTTCTATAAGATCGAGAACTATCATATTTAACAACAGGAGATGCACTTTCTTTAACATTCCTAGAGCTTTCAACTTTGTCTTTTCCTTTTTCAGACTTAACAGATTTGTTAGTCTTAGGAGAAGGCTTGTCACTCCTATCTTTAGGAGGACTGGCAGTCTTAGCTCTTACATGCTTCTTTTTGATATTAGAACTAGTAGAAGAATTTAGACATGATTGGCTAGTTGCATTCATCAAATTCACAAACGTTTGCATGACGTTAAAAGTGCATGGCATACAATTAGGTTGACCACATTGTGCATGATTCTGATGCATGTTATTCATTGTGTGTGGTACAGGCATGGCATGTTTAACAGGAATATTCATGTTGGATTTACATGCATAAGAAAGATGTTCAGTTGATTTACAGTGATAACATGCTTTCTTTATTCGTTATGCCTTAACCTCTTTTATGCCTTTCTCCTTTTTACTCTGTTGACTAACAGCCTTAGCTCCTAATCCTGGTCTAGATTCTTCTCTAGGGGATTTGATTTTAACTTGCTTAATAGGAGTTACAGGTTGTTCTTTCTGCCGATCTTCCATCTCAATCTCATATCTAACTAACAATTCAGTCTCTTCTTCTTCATGAGGAACGAAGTGTTTAAAGATAGGTTTGATAGCAGATTTAAGAATTGTAGGTATTCCCTTTTTAATCTCACTGGAACTAGTGTCTACAGGTCTTTTTCCTTCTTTCTTAGATAAGTTAGAATAGTCAAGTCCTACACCAACTCCAGTTATTTTCTTAAATGTGCCACTATCAACATTCACTTTACTAGCTGCTAGTTTATAAGCTTCGCATTTAGTTTCTAACTCAGCTAATTTATTTCTTAGACATACTTCTATTTCATCTTTAAGGTTGAGCTTGTGTTACAAAGTTTTAATAGAGTCTCTTAGGGAAGTATCTATAATGCAAACAGCCTCTAATTCTTCCACTTTTGCCTCAAGAATTCTGCATTTGGCAACAAGTGTTTTCTGTTCCTTTTGAGAAGTATTTAGGATTTTGCACAAGATATAGATCTCTTCGCAAAGAGCCCCGTTCTGCACCTTATAATCATCAATGAACATTTCTTCTTTAAGGGTTAGAACTGGTACCTCTGGTTCATCTGATGTCTCAGCCATGAGGGCAAAGTTTGTTGCATGACTAACTTCTTCCTCATCTGAATCATCCCAAGCTCTGCCTTCTGTAACAACTAAAGCTCTCTTTCCACGTCTTTCCTTCACCAGGGATTCATACTTGCTTTTGAGGGCTTCATATGTTTCTTTGGGATATGTCTGTTTCGGCTTCTTGCAGTCGGTAGCAAAGTGTCCGGCTTCACCACAGTTATAGCATTTGAACTTCATTTTGAAATCCAAAGGAGATTTGTAGCTGGTACTCTTGCCTTTCCCTTTGTAGCCTTGAGAACTACCACCAACCCTAGTAACCCGATAGTAAGATGAAGATTTACTCTACGGTCAGTTACTCTTTCTGAATCTTATATTGCTGAACTTCCTTGCCATGTATGCCACGACACTATCATCCATATTGTCCAGCTCTTCTTGGGTGAAGTAGTCATCATCACTATTTGATGTGCACTCATCATCATTTTCAACTTGATGAGATGCAGGTAATGATCTAGGCTTTTCTGCAACCATTGCCTTTTTAGACTCTTCCTCATCAGTAATTAATCCTGATGCCGCTTCCTTTCCTCTTGAATCATTATCCCATGCTTGATCTTAAAGGGTCTCCAACTCATAGGTCTTCAGAATTCCATAATATTCTTCCAGAGTTGTTGAGTGCAAATCTCTGGTTTCTCTAACAACGTAGACTCTATGTTCAATGCTTTTTAGCTGGTTCCTTAGATATCTCGTGTTTACTTCAACCACGGGGAGAGTTACACCTCTCAGATTCAAATCCAAAACCAACTGACTGAATCTTAGATAGACATCTGTTATGCTTTCACCTTTTCTTATTCTGAAGGTATCATACTCCATCTTGAGTATAAGTGTTTTGTTGCTTCTGACCTCAGCGGTACCTTCCATGACGACCTCTAGCTTATCCCAAATCTTCTTCGTTGTAGTTAATCCTTTAACTACATTAAACATCTCATGATCTAGGGATTCAATCAGTGTTTGTCGAACGGATGTATCGAAAGCTATCTGCTCCTTATCAGCATCTGAAAAGTCTATTGCCTTTTTAGGCTCAGACCGTTGTGGTACTACCACATCTCCTTCCATATGCTCAGGAACAACAACCATTGGAACAAATTTACCTTTATCAAGGACTTCCAGATATTCAGGATTGCTGGACTCAAGGTAAAGTTTCATTCTCAACACCCATTCTTCATAATGATCTCGGTCGAACATTGGAATTTTGAAGTTATTTTTAGGTGTCATCTTAATGTGGATTTAAAGTAAAGATAATAAACTTTTATTATTACTTGAGTAGTAATTAAAAGAAAATTAAATTATCTCAAAATAAATCAAGGTTTAAGTTCTGGACACCAAAAATTTCTAAGTACCCAAGACTAGGCTAAGTAGAATATCTATGTAGAACTTCTGCCCAAGTCAAAATTCTCTAAGTAGAACTTTTGTCCAAGTCGAACTTTACCAAGTAGAATATTCAACTCGAATATTCAAGTCGACTATTCAAGTAGAATATTCTATGTAGAATATTCAAGTAAAATATTCTATGTAGAACTTTTATCCTTGGAAGAAATTTGCTGCAGGTCACTTTAATATTGAATAAACAATATTACTTTTCACACTTTGACTTTTGTGGCTTTTCTCACCTAACTCACCTAACCCACGTGTTAGGTACTGAATATCTTTTGTAATACTTTTTGTTATGAGATATTTGTCAAATCAAAAGTCAATAACACTTTTTTAACTTTATGTCTTTTGAAAAGGTAATCAAAAGTTGCTGGTTTTGTCTTCTTTATCAAGAACAATGATGACTTCTTGAAGAACACCAAAAATCAAAGTACCCAGAAAAATTCACAAAAATTATCTAAAGTTCACCCAAGCTAAATAATCACACCTAGAGTATTTAAATAATTTATAGACTGAGTTTTCTATATTAAACAAATTAAAGCACACTTTTCAAGAAAAACTTAAAAAGTAGCTCTGTAAAAGAAAACTCACGAATCTTCTACTAAACACAAGGATCTATGTTTTGTATATTAAACATGAAGCTCTGATACCAATTGTTAGGTTCAAATTTGTTGTAGAGGGGGGGGGGTGAATACAATTTTTCGAATTTAAGAAGCAATAAATACCATGTAATAAATGAACACAATGATTCAAGGAATATATGTCTTATATATAACTTGAAAGGGTTGCTACAACATTCATTACAAAGTACACCAGAAGTAAAGAGGGTAGTAAATGATACTAAGCTCTGTGAATATACTCTCTCTCTTTTACAAGTGTTTATCTCGAAAATATTGCTCTCTTTAAAATAATACACAAGTACTTCTATTTATACTACTTGTAATCTATGTCCTGTAGTCTTCAAAGACTAAGATATACGTGGCCCAATAATATCCACATAAATCTTATCTTATCTTGAAAGCTTGGAAATCTGCCAATTAGATGATGCCATGTGTCATGTTGAAATTGCCCTCTATGTAGAACATCTACTTGGCCATCTCGAATGCTAAGTAGAATTTCTACATAGGAATATTCTTCTTGGCTATCTAGAACATTTAAGTAGAACTTCTACATAGGAATGTTCTACTTGGCCATCTCGAACATCTAAGTAGAACTTCTACATAGGAATGTTCTACTTGGCTATCTCGAATATTTAAGTCGAATATTCTACATAGGAATATTCTACTTGGCCCATCTCGAACATTTTGTACTTAGAAAAATTCTGGGCTTCAACTTAAAACTTCTATGCAACATCTTGAACTTGTGATTTCTTTATGTCTTTTATATTCTTCAACAAGCTCTTGAACCTGGATCTCTACTACTGACATAAACTTGCTATCAATGTCCTGACACTTGATGCAATGGTCTGATTCATAAGTGACTAGTCCTGATAGTGTTTATGCTTCTTGAATAGATTACCATATTCAATTAGTAATGTGACTTTCTAATTATTGCTTTCCTTCTTGTTCACTTGAAATCAATTAGCCTTATTGATACTGATAGTTATGATCTTGAATCTTTAAGTTACAAATCACTGACGCATGAACAACTCTGTCTTGAACTTCTTTCAATGATTTCTTCTTTATTTGATCATAGTTAACATGTTGAATTGTATCAATTACCTTGTCTTCATTTAGCATTGATTTCTTTGTGGCTTCATGTTCTTGATTGTCTTCCGGTTAAGTATCTTTTCTTTTAGTTGAGTTACATAAGTTATAGTGTTACAAGTTAAGACACTCTTCCTTTCAATGATGAAGAGGCAGAAATTATAAAACCTCAAGTTTTCAGAAACCCAATATCAGTTGATGTTACTACATCAATGGATAATTTATCAGTTGACAGAAATCCATCAATTGATAATGCATCAACTGATAACTCATCAACGGATAATCAACAATCTACATCAAGGGTATCCACTTTAGGGGGAGGGTTTCAGAATCAATCTATAAATTCAGATCACTTTGAGTTCAATACAAATGATCATGAGGCCTCATCATCAAGGCAAAATATGCCTCCTCAAAGAAAATGGACAAGAAGCCATCCATTTGAACTAATCATTGGAAATGCAGAAGATGGTGTCAAGAGTAGAAGTGCTACTCAAAATGAGTGTTTGTATAGCAGTTTTCTATCTCAAGAAGAACCCAAAAGAATTGAAGAGGCTCTCATGGATCCTGATTGGGTTTTGGCTATGCAAGAAGAACTGAATCAATTTAAAAGAAATAAAGTATGGAAGCTGGTACCCAGACCAAAAGATAGATCTGTAATTGGTACAAAATGGGTATTCAGAAACAAAATGGATGAAACTGGTATTGTGACTAGAAATAAAGCAAGGCTTGTAGCAAAGGGATATTCACAAGAAGAGGGAATTGATTTTGATGAAACTTTTGCACCAGTTGCAAGGTTAGAAGCAATCAGAATCTTTCTAGTTTATGCTGCACATGCTAATTTCAGAGTTTATCAGATGGATGTGAAGAGTGCCTTTTTGAATGGGGTACTAGAAGAGGAAGTCTATGTGGAACAACCTCTTGGCTTTGAAGATCCAAATTTTCCTGACTTTGTCTTCTATCTACTCAAAGCACTCTATGGCTTGAAGCAAGCACCAAGGGTCTGTTATGACACTTTATCTCAGTTCCTCATTGAGAATCACTTCACAAGAGGTACTGTTGATAAAACTCTATTCAGTAGAAATGTTAATGGCTCTATTATTCTTGTACAAATTTATGTAGATGACATTATTTTTGGCTCAACTAATGAGGGAATTTGCAAAAAGTTTGCCAAATTAATGCAGAGTAAATATGAAATGAGCATGATGGGAGAGCTTACTTACTTTCTTGGGTTGCAAGTCAAACAAGTTAAGGATGGTATTTTTATAAGTCAAACAAAGAACATTCATGATTTATTAAAGAAATTTGATTTAAGTGAATGTTCTTTTGCAAAAACTCCCATGGCCACTGCCACTAAACTTGAATTAAACACCAAGGAAGCTAAGGTGGATATTTCAAACTATAGAGGCATGGTAGGCTCTCTTTTATATTTAACTGCTAGTAGGCCGGATATAATGTTCTCTACATGCTTATGTGCTAGATTTCAGGCTGATCCTAGAGAATCTCATTTAGTGGCTATTAAAAGAATTTTTAGATATCTCAAGGGTACATCAAATTTAGGTATTTGGTATCCTAGAGATTCTGGTTTTAATCTAATAGGCTACTCAGATGCAGATTATGCAGGTTGCAAAATAGACAGGAAAAGTACTACAGGCACCTGTCAATTTCTAGGAAACAAACTTGTGTCATGGTTTAGTACAAAGCAACATTCAGTATCAACTTCAACTGCAAAAGCTGAATACATTGCTGCTGGAAGTTGCTGTGCTCAAATATTGTGGATGAGGAATCAATTATTTGACTATGGGTTCAACTTGAACAAGATTCCCATCTTTTGTGACAATACAAGTGCCATTGCAATAACAAAAAATCCTGTGCAACACTCCAGAACCAAACACATTGACATAAGGTATCATTTCATTAGGGAACATGTAATGAATGGTACAGTTGAATTACATTTTATCCCTAGTGAACAACAACTTGCAGACATCTTTACCAAACTTCTAGATGAATCTACTTTTAATAGATTAATCTGTGAGTTAGGTATGCTCAATTTTGCTCAATCTTAAAATGTCTATCAAGTTTTCTTTGTCCTGTAGCCATTGTTCACAATTATCTATTGAAACCAAGTAATCAATTGATGAATGCGTTAATTATCAATGGATATTTATTCCTATCAATGGATATTTATCTATCGACAGATAATTACCTCAGTAATTGTTTATCGATGGATAAATTCTTTCTTATTTGATCAACAGATAAATTTTATTCCTATCGATGGATATTTATCTATCGATAGATAATTACCCTGGTAGTTAGTGATCGATCGATAAATGATTAACTCTTTATTTTATCCGTCGATAGTAATAGAATTTATACAGTTTTATTCATCCGTTGATCAGATTATAGCCGTTGGATAATTACCACTTAGGGTAACATATTACTTTCTTTTATTCATCAACGGTTATATCCTTAATTAAAAAGACTTTTCAAGTCATTTTAATATCAGAAAATATAAATAGCAGTTACAATTAACAATTCATTCTTACTTGCTATTTTATTTTCTATCTCTAATCTCTGCAACTCTGTCTCTTTCTCAAGATAATTTTCTCTAATTCTCTCTAATTCTCTTAAGCTCTTCCAAGTTCTCTTTAATCTCTTAAGAATAACTGACAAATGGCACCACAAAAGAAGATTGTTTCCTCCACTGGGTTCATCTACGAGCAGAACAACTTCACAGCATGCCTAACGTTGAACGACGCTCCCGTGGATTTTCATCCCTTGATACAATTCCTGGGTGACTGTAAAGTGTCCAAAGCTCTCAGTGAAGCACCCACAATTGTGTGTTCATTTGTTGAGGAACTGTGGAACTCTGCAGAAGTATCACAAGACGGGAAGGTAATCACTTACACTTGCAGAGGTAATTCCTACACCATTACTAGTACTTCTTTATCTGAATGCTTAGAATTACCTGCAAATAATTGTGATAGAACTCCAACTGAAGAAGAAATTAGGGACATGCTAGAATCTGTTAATTATGCAAATGCTGAAACAAGATTAGGAGAAGTTGTTAGGAAAAACCTTAGAAAAGAATGGAGTTACTTCTTTGATGCCATTATTAAAGTATTTTCTGGAAAAATAAGAAATTTTGATGCAATTACAACTAGTATGCAAGAAATTGCTTATTCTATCCTGTTTGATAAATACTTCGATTTTGGCACATTACTCCTAAATGAATTAACTGCTAAGTTAGGATCCAAGGCAGCTAGGAAAAATAACATTTATTTTGCTAGATTTTTCATGATGATTATTAATGCCTCCATTGGAGAATACAAGATTAGTGCAGATATGGAGTCCTTGGAGCCATGGATGCAAAACAAGAGGGTTTTCAAGGATCTTGTGAGAATCAACTTACATCCTAAGTTGTGTCTCATTTATCCTCCTCTTGTGCAGGTATATCTTAAAAATCTCAATCTTTAACTTCTTCCTCAAACACTCAAATTTCTTTGCCTTCTGCAACAATGGAGGGAGATGGAAGTGCCTCCATCCCTCCTACCCAAGTTGCACAACCTTCCAAACACAAGTCTAAACAAACCACCTCAGTAGTTTCTCAAAAGACTACTGTTGTAAAAACTAAGAAAAGAAAAACCATTGAGGGGAGTGTGAAGGTGGTTGATAAGGGTGAGGGAACTGGCCAACATCAAGAAAGCCAGAAGGATAAGGAGAGTGAGATTGAGAGAAACCAGTCAGCCAACAACCCAATCTCCCAACAGATTGAGGCTGTAGTAAAGGACTTAAACACATCCCTAGTTGCATCTTCTCAAAAAGGTGTAACTATTGAAAAGAGGTCTCAACCAGGACCATCAGATGGGGGTAAGGGTCATAAAACAATACAGCCATACAAAAGTGAAGGGTTTCGGGCATGAAAACACAGCGGAATTAACGTAAAAACAATAAATAAAAAATTGAAACCCAATCGCAGGATCCATGTATAACGTTGGATGATTATGGTGAAGAAGTCTGTACCTTAACAAAGCTTTCGTATGATGTTTAATGGAGGTCCAGAAAGATGAATCACAACAGTCTTTTGTTGCAAAGATTTGCTCTCTAAAGAAATCCACATGAACGCCCGATCGTCCTACGATCACCGGAGTTGGTACTAACCGAATTGTTTGCCTCTCTCTCTCTCTTTCTCTTTCTCTAGCCTCTCTTGATGTTGAGCAGCTAGGGTTTTTCTCTAAAATGAAATTTGATGATTAAACCCTAATACTATACATCATTATGTATATATAGGGGAGAGAGAAATTTTGGGTCTAACCCTAATCCATGTGGTTTCCAAAACCCATTAAGAATTTGGGTTATTATTATTATTAAATATGAATTCTAATATAATTAATCAAGTCCCACTTAATTAATTCAATAATTAAATTTGAATAATAATAATACTTATTAAATCCGAATTCTAATATAATGAAACCTTTCGTGAATAATGTGCAATGTAATATAATCCCTTTAACCTTATATTATAGATAAAACTCGAGGCATGTATAGTGTCATCCTCTTCAACGTTTAATCTTGGTTTCCTTGATCAATGAGTAGACTATTTAAACAAATCAATATTTGAGCATGACCATGCATTTCATAGTCTCACTCAATCAAGAGGCCAATAATATCACTCCTAGAATTGGAGGGTTAAATCCTATATCTATCATTCATATTCCCTATACGATTCATAGCATACCCAATGTCCACCTTTATCATGACCCGGTTAAAGGTAACTTTGAGTGTAATCAAAGTATATTAATTCTCGTATAGAAATATAATGATTTCAAGTCAGAGGATCATTACATCATTATCACAGTGAGATTTCTTATGACACTTATTAACATGTAGAATCTCACGGCGGGTCTTTCCAGTGTCATGTATTGATACATACACTTATGTTCTTGACTTTAGTATCACCATACCTATGACCAATGAGATGTTGTCATCCGTCAACAAACATACTAGTCTTATTGCATTATTATTATCCTTAAATAATAATACTTGACTAGGGAATTTTAGGAATAAAATACTATTCATATAATCTCATTTTTAAGTCACATACTTAAAGATATATATTACGTATTAATATTCCAAGGACATTTATTATCCTTTCAATTTATAACGCAGTAAATAAAGACATAATAAATAATAATTAAATAATCACATAAAACATAATCCTTAATTGTTTTCAATAAAACATTAAAAGTATTGTCTCTAGGACACCAATACTAACAATCTCCCACTTGTACTAGAGTCAATCTCTCATGTATCTAATACCCATGGAACTAGTACGACCTTCGTGCTTCTGCTGCGACAAAGCCTTAGTCAGTGGATCTGCAATGTTATCATTTGTATGCACTTTACATATATGTATATCTCCTTGATCATTAATCTCATTAATTAGGTGATATCTCCTAAGTACATCCCCAAACAATCTCCTTGGCTACTTCATAAGCATCAATATACTCAGGCTCTATTGTAGAATCAACAACTGTCTCTGCTGTGAACCATTCCAGCATACAATATCTCCATTTAGACAAAACACAAATCCAGACTGAGAAATCGAATCATCCTTGTATGTCTAGAAACTAGCGTCGGTGTAACCTTTTACTACCAGCATATCTTCTCCTCCATATACTAAGAATTAATCTTTAGTCCTCTTCAAGTACTTAAGAATATTCTTGACTGCTGTCCAGTGACCTTCACCTGGATTAGACTAGTATCTACTCTGACTTAGGCCGATCATTCTTCTTGATCTATCTCTATAGATCTTGATACCTAAAATATAGGTCGCTTCGCCTAAGTCTTTCATTGAGAAATTCTTACTCAACCAAGTCTTAAAAGCCTATAAAGAAGGAATGTCATTCCCTATTATTAATATATCATCAACATATAATTATAGGAATGCCACATTGCTCCCACTTACCTTCTTGTAAACACATGGTTCATCTTCATTTTGAATAAACCCAAACTCTTTGACAGTTTCATCAAAATGAATGTTCCATCTCCGTGAGGCTTGTTTCAATCCATAAAGGGATCAACGCAACTTACATACCTTTACAGCATTCTTTGGATCAACAAAACCTTCAGGCTGTGTCATATACACATCCATATCTTCTTCAAGGCTCCCATTTAAGAAAGCGGTTTTGACATCCATCTGTCAGATTTCATAATCATAGTAAGCAGCTATAGCAAACAGCTATAGCAAGCAAAATCCTGATGGACTTGACCATAGCCACTGGTGAAAAAGTCTCATCATAGTCAATACCATGAATTTGCTTGAAACCTTTTGCCACCAATCGTGCCTTATAGGTCTGTACATTACCATCCATGCCGGTCTTCTTCTTGAAAACCCACTTGCACCCTATAGGTTTTACCCCTTTAGGTGGATCAACCAAAGTCCATACTTGATTAGTATACATGGATTCCATCTCAGATTTCATGGCATCCAGCCATCTCTTGGATTCTGGAGTGTTCATAGCATCTTAGTAGGTGAGAGGCTCATCTTCGTCGATAAGCATCACATCACCATCTTGAGTTAAGAGAAATCCATAATATCTCTCAGGCTCATGGTGAATCCTACTAGACCTACGAATAACCTGTGTTTCTTGAACAATGTTGTGGTCTTGTACATCCTGCTCAAGTTCCTCCATTGGTTCAATGTTATCTTGTGGGCCTCGAACTTCATCGAGGTCTATTATCCTCCCACTGTTTTTCTTCGAAAGCATTTCTCTTTCAAGAAAAACTGTAGTTCGAGCAACAAACACTTTGTTCTCGGAAGGATTATAGAATGAATAACCCTTTGTTTCAATTGGGTATCCCACAAAATTATATTTGTCTGATTTAGGTCCTAACTTGTCAGAAGTTAAACGTTTCACAAACGTTTCACATCCCCATATTTTCATAAATGACATGCTATGACGTTTCTTAGTCCATATCTCATATGGAGTCTTCTGAACCGTTTTAGTAGGAACTTGGTTAAGTGTATAAGCAGCCGTCTCCAGGGCGTAGCCCCAGAAACTAATTGGAAGATCTGCATGACTCATCATCGATCGTACCATGTCCAACAAAGTACGATTCCTCCTTTCAGAAACTCCATTCCATTGTGGTGTTCGGGGAGGAGTGAGTTATGATACAATACCACACTCTTTTAATAAACTCTTAAATTCATGGCTTAAGTATTCACCTCCACGATCAGATCGTAGAGTCTTAATACTTCCGCCAGTTTGCTTTTCTACTTCAGCTTTGTTTCTTTGAACTTTTCAAAAGAATCAGATTTGTTCTTCATAAGATACACATATCTACTGAAATTATCAGTAAACGTGATAAAGTAGTAAAAGCCACCTCTTGTCATAGTACGCATAGGACCACATACATCACTATGTATAAGTTCTAATCGTTCAGTGGCCCTTTCACCTTGTCCAGTAAAATGAGATTTAGTCATTTTTCCAATGAGACAAGGTTCGCATGCTTCGTATGATTCAAAGTCAAACTTATCCAAGTATCCATCCTTATGTAACTTGGAAATGCGCTTCTCATTTATATGGCCTAAACGACAGTGCCAGAGGTATGTTTGATTTGAGTCATTTATTTTAAGACGTTTGTTATTCACATTATATATAGGAGTGTCTAAATCAAGAACATATAAACCGTTAAATAAACGTGCAACCCCATAGGTAACAATATTCAAAGAAAAGGAACAACTATTGTTCTGAATTAAAATGCAAAACCTTTCTTGTCTAAATAAGAAACCAAAATAATGTTTCTGCAAATTGCAGGCACGTAAAAACAGTTCTCAAGTTCTAAAATAAGCCCAGTGGGCAATGATAAATAATAAGTCCCTACAGCTAAAACAGCAACCTTTGCTCCATTGCCAACTCGTAGGTCGACCTCTCCTTTAGCCAAAGTCCTACTCCTTTGTAGTTCATGTACATTTATACAAATGTGAGAACCACATCCAGTATCCAATACCCATGATGTAGAAGTTGACAAATTGACCTCTATAACATCAATACCTGAATCAGAAGCTTGACCAGCCTTCTTCTTCTTCTTCAGATCCTCCAAATAAGCATGACAGTTTCTCTTCCAATGACCTGGTTTACCATAGTAGTGACAATCACCCTTTGCAGCAACACCCTTAGGCTTTAAAGCTTGTTTGGGATTAGCCTTTGGCTTGGGACCAGAAGCAGATCCAATCTTCTTCTTTCCCTTCCATTTGCCTTTCCTATTAGCCTTACCTTTGTTATCTACCATCAACATGGCAGCAGGTTCAGCCTTTTCATGTTGGTTTCAATAGTTCGTAACATGGCCAACAATTCAGTGGGTGCTTTGTCTATCTCATTCATATTGTAGTTCATAACAAAATGAGTATAGTTGCGGTTCAAAGATTGCAAGATTAAGTCAGTCTGAGCTTCCAAACCAATCGGGAAACCCAAAGTATCAAGATACTCAATATAACCTATCATCTTCAGAACATGTGGTTGAACAGGTTCACGCTCTCCCTGTTTGCAAGCATACAGTGCTTTGCTCGTGTCGAACCTTTCTTGACGAGCTTGTCCCTCAAACATTCTTTGAAGGTGTTCAATCATCTCATAAGCATCCATATGCTCATGTTGTTTTTGAAGCTCAGCACTCATGGTTGCCAGCATGAGACATGCAATATCATTCACATCATCAATATGCTTCTGATAAGCATTTTGCTGAACGCGAGTTACATTCTCAGCAGGAGGAGAAGGTGAAGGAATTTCAATGACATGGAGCTTACGCTCTTGCCTGAGGACAATCCTCAAATTCCTATACCAATCCAGGAAGTTAGTTCCTATCAACTTGTCCTTCTCAAAGGTTGCTCGTACGGAGAAAGTATTTGTATTGTTTTCCATTTAAATATCTACAATGTTTAAAATGCATAAAATAAACATTAGATTGTCTGAATTATTTATTATGTTCAAATGATTATGATATATTCATAATATATCTCCCACTATTTTTATCAAATTAATAGCCCTTACTATTAATTTGGAAAGTATATCCCATAATTCTTTCTAGTGAGCCAAGATCCATATTTCGTCATGTCCTAAGTCAACCACTAGAAGTCCTTAAAATATGATTATTTAGGTAGACAACAGTTGTCAATTATATCATATATAATTCTTGGATAGTTTGGTGAACAACGATTGATCTTATCTATCTAATATACTTTTAACCAAACTCTATGCTTCTAAGTTCATAATGGTTGAATATAACCGTTTATTTTCACCTTATTATAACGACTCAGTTAAGTTAGACCCAATGATACAACGGCCGAATATAACCGTTTATATTCGTCGCATCTCACCACGATAGATAGGAGTCCCCTGCCACTGACAGTCCTTCCCCTAATCGATTTAGGATTCGATGAGTGTTCATTCATTGGAAAGCATCCGAGTAAAACTTAATATTTTGTTAAGGGGTTTAGAAAATTTATAACGATCATGATCACATCATAAAGAGATCCTCAATTTTTCCTTGAACCAAATATTTCAAATTGACATCTTAAATTGTTCATTTCCTAGGTAGATGGAGGATACCAGTGGTCACACTTAAAACCCATCAGCCTTACGAATAAGCATATCCGTTTTTGTCAGAAAATCCCAATTATAGATATCAAAAATCCATATTTAATTCCGTTTTTAAAAAATCCATATTTCATAAACACAAGAATCTCATGATCGTTTGTTAATTTTAAAATCTTGAATCGTTACAGATTTTATCTTTCTTAAGCAGACATGGCATGTGTGTAATATCTAATACATACATCATTTCAACACATACATATCTACACATGCATTCATATACATATATGTATTGTGCATAAATTAAACGTGTTTGGTTTTGCCTCTTTCTCTAGCCTCTCTTGATGTTGAGCAGCTAGTGTTTTTCTCTAAAACGAAATTTGATGATTAAACCCTAATACTATACATCATTATGTATATATAGGGGAGAGAGATTTTGGGTCTAACCCTAATCCATGTGGTTTCCAAAACCCATTAAGAATTTGGGTTATTATTATTATTAAATCTGAATTCTAATATAATTAATCAAGTCCCACTTAATTAATTCAATAATTAAATTTGAATAATAATAATACTTATTAAATCCGAATTCTAATATAATTAAACCTTTCGTGAATAATGTGCAATGTAATATAATCCCTTTAACCTTATATTATAGATAAAACTCGAGGCATGTATAGTGTCATCCTCTTCAACGTTTAATCTTGGTTTCCTTGATCAATGAGTAGACTATTTAAAAAAATCAATATTTGAGCATGACCATGCATTTCATAGTCTCACTCAATCAAGACGCCAGTAATATCACTCCTAGAATTGGAGGGTTAAATCCTATATCTATCATTCATATTCCCTATACGATTCATAGCATACCCAATGTCCACCTTTATCATGACCCGGTTAAAGGTAACTTTGAGTGTAATCAAAGTATATTAATTCTCGTATAGAAATATAATGATTTCAAGTTAGAGGATCATTACATCATTATCACAGTGAGATTTCTTATGACACTTATTAACATGTAGAATCTCACGGCGGGTCTTTCCAGTGTCATGTATTGATACATACACTTATGTTCTTGACTTTAGTATCACCATACCTATGACCAATGAGATGTGGTCATCCGTCAACAAACATACTAGTCTTATTGTATTATTATTGTCCTTAAATAATAATACTTGACTAGGTAATATTAGGAATAAAATACTATTCATATAATCTCATTTTTAAGTCACATACTTAAAGATATATATTACGTATTAATATTCCAAGGGCATTTATTATCCTTTCAATTTATAACGCAGTAAATAAAGACATAATAAATAATAATTAAATAATCACATAAAACATAATCCTTAATTGTTTTCAATAAAACATTAAAAGTATTGTCTCTAGGACACCAATACTAACAATAAGGAGAAAGAAGGTTACAAATACTGCACAGGGTACACACACACATGCAAAGCCAAATGAAAATTTGGTGGAGCCTTCACTCTCTTCTTTTGATGTGTCTTAGAATATTCCTGAGGCACAACCCCATTCTCTATCTGTCTCTTCTCCTCAATCTCCTTCAAAATCTATTTCTTCAGAAACAGTGTTGATTGACAACTTCATTGTTTCAAATTCACCCTCCTTACAACTCAGGGTGGAGCCAACACTCACATCTGCATCACCAAATAAGGTCAACACCTTGGTTGATCAGGAAAATTCTGAAAATTTCAACAAGTCAATGGATGGCATTCCATCAACTGATACATTTCACCATCCATTGACTAGTTCACTTCCATCGATGGATATTCTTACATCCATCGACGAGCACCCATCAACAAATATTCCTTCATCGATGGATATCTCTTATCCATCGATTGAGCCTTTTATTCCAATTCATGAACCATCCACTGAAACAATTGTGGCCAACACCCTATTAGGATTGAATGAAGTGGGTGAGGTGAGTGAGAGGCAAGGTTTGCATACCTTGGCAAAAGGAGAGTGTGTGAATGAGGGGCCCTCAACTTCTTCTGAGGTGGCAAAAGGAGAGGGTGTGAGAAAAGAGAGTTCCACCTTAGAAGGTGATGCAAAAGGAGAGCTTAGTGAGGGAGAGGTGAGAATCCAGGATGAGATCCTGATGCAAAAACAGAGTGATGAGAGTGAGAGAGAAAAGAATAGAGAGAAACTAGCTTTTCAATCTAATGAAGCATCATCTTCTAAAACTAAGCAGGTTGCAGCAGAACTCACCCAGGAGTTGGGGCTAGAGTCAGGGGGAGTTGTAGGCCATGGAGTTCCTGCAGGAGTTGCAGAAGTCAACCTGGAGGTGGAGAATGAAATTGAAGTCAATCTTGATGCTTCAACCTTTCAACATGGAGATCCTCATTATCAAGAACTAGCAGCAGCATCTAATCAAGTAGCTGAGCAAATGCTGGGTTTGGTGCAAACAGAGGAGCAATTCAGGAGTGGGAAGGAGTTTTTGGCCAATCAACCTGATGATGTATCCCACATGAACCCTGAAGATTTTGAAGACAGCTCTGATGATGAACTTCTGGATCCACAAGTGGCCAGTGATGACACCAGTTTGGCTGACACAGAAAGGGCCATCATCTCTCACTATAGAAGATCAATGGCTGAGGTGGATGTGGTGGATCCCTTGCACAGAAGAATTCTAAACTTCTACAGAGACAACCTAAAGATCCAGAAAATGCATGTCACAGGCTCCAGATATGAGTTGAAGAAGATAAGGGAAGAAATTGACAGTTCTAGGATGCATTTTGACCACACCATTGATTCTAGACTCAGCCTCACAATGTTAACCAGAATCAAGCAACAGTTAGATACTGAGTATTCAGCCAAGGACAAGGTAGTTGCATTGGAGAAAAGAGTAACTGCCATGGAGCTCAACATTCAGCAAATCATAAAGAACCAAGAAACTCAAATCAGACTTCTGAGCAGAATCTTGGACACCCCTCTCATCTCTCAATCATTGGCACAAGTTCCAGTTACTGATAACAAAAAGGGGGAGAAGCAGGAAACAGAAGCTGTGGTGACAAAGTCTACAGATCCAAAGAAGGAGTTGGCTCAGAATATTGTAGAGCAATTTGATTCAATTGCCAGCAAAATCAAGGAGACTAGTTCAAGGAGCTCAGAACCTGGTGACAGGAAAGAAAAGGGCAAGCTGAATGAAGATGACAAAAAGAAAGTGGAAGCTGTCACAGGTGGAGGTGAAAAATTGTTGAGCAAAGCCATAGTAGTTGGCATAAGAGAAAGGGAGCAACAAGAAAAGGCTCAAGAAGAATTAGCTATTCAATTGCAAAGGGAATATGATGAGGAGGATAGGCTAATTAAAGAAGCCAGAAGAAAAGAAGGTGAAAGGAGGCCAAGAATGAAGCAAAGAGCAAGCAAGCCTGTAGATGCACCAAGAACTTCTGGAGTTAAGAGAAAATTGGATGTTGAAGACAAAGAAAAGAATCCAAAAGAAGTCAAGGTTGAAGGACAAGCTTCTGAGAGTAATCAAGCTAGAGAGATAGAGGTGTTCAAACACAAATCTGAAGACTTTGTGCCAATCAAAGCTGAAGGAATGATTGCAGCAAAAGGACAAATGAAGAAGGATGTTGATCTTCTTCACATTGAGTATGAAGATGGATCATATTCAACTTTTACATTCAATCAAGTCCTGGATCAAGGATATGGCATCTTAAGGAAAATCTACACTATGCTCAACAGGAAGTATTATCTAACTGAAGAGCTAGGAAAGGCCATCCATGAAAGAATGAAGAAGATGAGGGAGGCACCTGTTCAAGAAGAAAGGGATGACAGGATAAAGATCTGGAACCCTGAAGGAAGAAAGGTGCTTCATGAGCCATTCTACTTGATGATATATAAGGACAGAGAAGGCAGAGAAAAGTGTATTGACATTTGTCAAGAAATAGACAAACTGCCTAATCTGGAATTGAATCATCTAGCAAGTCAATTGGACTACAGGATTGAAGATGGGAAGATCTTGAAGGGAACTCTATACAAGAAGATGAAAGAAAATGAAGACAAGATGAATGAGTCAAAGGGAAGAAGAAGAAGATAGAAGATTCAATCTCAATCATCAAAATTATCAGAATTCATCTTTTACTGGTATCTGATTACTCTATCTCAAACTATCTTTGTCAATATTGTAATTCTTGCCTAAGAATAAAAATGTTTAGAAGTTTTGTTATCATCAACAGAAAATTTATGCATATTTCAAATATTCATAAATAGGGGGAGATTGTTAGGAATTATGAGTTTTGATGATAACAAATTACTTAAAATTTCAATAGGGACTTAAAATTAATTTATAACTAGTCGATGGATATGACTTATAAATATCCATTGACTAGGAAACCAGTTATCAGTTGAAGCTTGTTTATCAACTGATAAACTAGATTGTAGCATTGATTTATGTTTCACTATCAATTGATTGTATTGCCTCGATGGATGCAATGAAGTAGTCGACTGATGTTATTGACTTCAATTTCTAGCTTCTCAACAGATGTGAAGAATGGCTGATCAATTGTAAATATTCTAAGTCAGAATTCTCACAAGTGAAGTGATCAACTGATGTTGAAGTCGATGGATGAAGACACTACTTAACGGATGAAAGCTATCAACAGATACAAGTCATCAATGGATAAAGACAGTCAACGGATAAGGAACCATCAATGGATAGGGAGTCGATGGATAAATCAATTATCCATCGACACATCAAATGATCAACAGATATCCTATCCATCGATGGATAAGCAAAGGAGAATCAACTGATAAGCTTAACAACATTTATCAGTTGATTAAGGTTTCCCAATTTAGTTAAAGACAAGAAGTATGAGAACTGTGCAAAAACTGAATCAATGGAAGACAGTCCTGTCAGGATTGTGAAGACTTTCAAGGCAACACAGTATTCAAGGAATGTATCAAGACAAAGATACTTTCAGGGCTAGTCAGTTCAAAAAGAAGACTGTGCTAGTAACTAATTTCTATTTTCATGTAAACAATATAAGTTGTAATTTTAAATTGCTATCTATCGATAGAAATTAGGTGTGAAGAAAACTTCTATATAGTTGTTAGAAGTACACAGTAGCAAAGTGGGTAGAAAATACCAAGAACTCAAAAAGCACAGTAAAAAAATCAGGCAGTATCTTGTAGTATTTTTCTGAGTTCAAAACTCACTTTGTAAGCAGCTTGGTATTCGTATTAAGATTAATTGAAAGCAAAAACATACTAGTGGAAAACCAATCCCCTAGTAATTTTTAACATTGTTGTTTTGTGTTTTCAATATTTTTCTTGTCAAGTTCTTAGTTACATCAGTTCTTTCTATACTCAAAAATACTGTCCTTGAAACAAACTTCATTCCGCAAGAAATATACTTAATTCTTAAGTTTGTATTCAACCCCCCCTTCTCCAAACTTAGTGTACTTAAGGGCAGATAACAATCCAATACTTCCTTTGTTGAAGTATATTGTATCACATTATCAAACATATCTTTATCTAGACCATTAAACAGAATGTTCATGGCCTTCTTGTCTTTAAGCACTTCTTTTTCATCCTCTTCTATGAACTCATTGATGAGTTTTGGAACATGTTTGTCAAGTGTAGGAGTTCTATCAAGGTTTACACCTGTGACTAGCTTCATGGGAATATGAGGACCTTTCTCTATGCAGTTAACATAGGAAGAGTCGAGAGAAATAAGATGCAGATGCATTTTTTACTTTCCATGCAAAATATTCATCTTTTTCTAACACTAGAATTTTCACACCTGAATCTTTTTGTCCCATATTAACTGTTCTTGATCTTTAAACTTTCTGTAAGTTGAAAGCCTATGCTCTGATACCAATTGTTATTTCCCAGAACAATGTCAATATTTGTAGAAGAGGGGTTGAAACCAAATATCAAAACTTTTTGTTGTTTTAATATTTGTTCTTAATGTTTGAGTGTTTGAGATAATATGTATAAAAAAAATAAAACTGAAAATAAATTCAACAAAGATATTTTAAAATTACTGATGGATTGGTTTTTCCATCAGTGTATATTTTTACTCAATGTTTCTAGGTTAAATAAAAACCTAGCTTCGTTTTTACAAGGTTAGAAAATAAATCAAGTGTTCTTACAAAGTTCTCTAAGGCTGAATAGTTGATTTAAGAAATATTATCTAACTTGTATATTTTCTAACAATGCTACCACACTTGTTTATATACTACAAGTGTGTTTTTACAATGCCTATTATAGAATTGTTTCTACCTATCTTCCCTTTTACCTTTTTCTATTTTAGAAAAAGGTTTGAAAGACAACTTCAGATTGAGTCTTTACAGTCATCATAGACTGTCTTCCATAGGTGTGCTTTTGTCCTTTGGATCTTCAACAGATAGCCTTTTTGCGTTATTTCGATCAATTGATAATTTTCTGTTAAGCATATTAATTGATCCTTCCTTTTATCCATCAACTAATGTTCTTCTTCGATTGATCTTTATATCCATCGACCGATAAATAGTGACTTATCGATTGATAGATGTTATCAATCGATATATCGATCGATGGGTCTTCACATCAGTTGTTGGTCTTCAATACTTGATTTGGTTTCTTCAATTGATCTTCTATCCATTGATGCTTCAATATCAACTGATCATCCTTCACTTGTATAATTTCATGTCCTCAAATAATTAAAATTTGACTGTCTAAGTTATACATCAGTTGATGATCTATATCAATCGACTCTAACATCAATTGATGGGAATAATATCAATTGACTTACACCTTATCAATTGAAATAGACTAAGTACACCTATGCTACAATCCAAATTATCAGTTGATTCATATAAACATTTCAACTGATAAATGGTTTTCTGATCAATTGATATTTATAACTTTCATATCAATTGATCAGTTACATCAATTAAAATTTCAATGATTCTATGATTAAATTTATCATAAAATTACATATAGATTCCTAACAAAGAGGACTAAAGATCAATTCTTGGCATATGGAGGAGAAGAAAAGTTGGTTGTAAAAGGTTACACCGATGCTAGTTTCTAGACAGACAAGGATATTTCCATTTCTCAGTCTGGGTTTTTGTTTTGTCTAAATAGAGGTGCTGTAAGCTGGAAAACTTCAAAGCAAGAGACGATAGTCGATTCTATAATGGAGGCTGAGTATATAGCTGCTAGCGAAGCAGCCAAGGAGGCTGTTTGGGTTCGTAAATTTCTTGTAGGACTTGGTATGGTCCCTTCAGTTGCAGATCCGATAGATTTGTACTATGACAATGGTGGAACCATTTCGCAGGTTAAAGAACCAAGATCTCATTCATGAACTAAGCATATACTCAGACGATATCACCTTCTCCAAGAGATTAATATTCGAGGGGATATACATATATGTAAAGTGCATATAAATGATAACATTGCAGATTCACTGACCAAGGCTTTGTCGCAGTAGAAGCATGAAGGTCACAATAGTTCCATGGGTATTAGATACATGAGAGATTGACTCTAGTACAAATGGGAGATTGTTAGTATTAGTGTCCCAGAGACAATACTATTAGGTTTTATTGAAAACAATTATAGATTATGTTCTATTGATTATTGAATAAATATTTATTGTGTCTTTATTTACTACGTAATAAATTGAAAGCATAATAAATGTCCTTGAAATTTTGATACGTATTATATATCTTTAAGTATGTGACTTACAAAATGAGATTATATGAATAATATCTTATTCCTAAAATTCTTTAGTCGAGTATTATTATTTAAGGACAAAAATAATGCACAAAGACTAATATGTTTGTTGACAGATGACCACATCTCATTGGTCATAGGTATGGTGATACTAAAGTCAAGAACATAAGTGCATATCTCAATGCATGGCACTGGAATGACCCGTCATGAGATTTCACATGTTAAATAAGTGTCATAAGTAATTCTCGCAGTGATAATGATGTAGTGATCCTTAGACCTGAAATCATTATATTTCTATATGAGAATTAATATACTTTGATTACATTAAAAGTTGCCTTTGACCGGATGATGATCAATATGTGCATTGGTCATATTATGAATCATATGAGAAATATTAATGATATAGAAGGGATTTAATCCTCCTAATCATAGGAGTGATATTATTGGTCTTTTGTTTGTGTGAGATTATGAAATGCATAGTCGTGCTCAAATGTTGATATGATTTTAATAGTCTACTCATCGATCAAGAAAATAAAGATTAAATTATGAAGAGGATGACACGACACATGCCTTGAGTTTAATCTATAGTATTAAGATTAAAGAGATTATATTACATTGTACATTATTTATGAAAGCCTCAATCGAATCACCGATTTAATTATTATTATTTGGGTAGCAATGATGTATTATTAAATGTCGCTCATTGTTTATAATTTTATTATTGGACAGTAATTATTGTCAACGTAATAATAACCTAAAGGGTCATACACAAAGAACACTTGAAAGAGAATTAATAGTAATTCAAATTTATTTTGCATATTAAATAATTTGGACTTAATTAATAAAATTGGAGATTTGAATTAATTTATAATTTGAATTATATTTCAATATTACTTAAGTTTGACTTAATTTATTATATAAATTAAAATTTGAATTTTAAAAAAATTAATTAAATATAAGGCCCAACAAGATATGGGCTAAAAAGCTTGTTTATTTCCTCTATAAATACATCTCTTTCTCGTGGAATTAACCTAATTCAATTTTGAGAAAACACTAGTCGCATATAAGGAGAGAGAGAGAGAGAGATAGAGGTTGAGAGAAACAACTTGGGTGCTAGTACATCCTTCCTCCTTCGAAGATCAAGTGTTCGTGTGGATACCGTTAGAGCATAGATCGCGTGTTGTGGGATACGTGGTGATCGTACGAGCTTTGAACCTCCATAATCTCTATCTTTAATTCGTTAAAGCTTCAAAATGTAATACATTTTGATCTCTGAATTAAATATTGTATTTTCGCATGGATCCTGCGGAGGGTTTTACTATTTTGATTTATTTTTCACGTTTATTCCGCTGTGTTTGTGCCACGAAACGCTACAGAAACGAGGTGGCAGCTTGTTAGATTAGTGAGATGGTAGTTGACAGATGCTGATTAGACCGCCACGTAGACTGCCCCCTGTGAAGCTGACCGCGACATGGTGAATTCAAACTGGGCTACTTGCAATGCGGGCTGGGCCTTATCTGCTGGACAATGAACAGGGCCTGGTGGAAATCATTAAAATAACAATTGAAATTTTGAAGTGAGCTGGTGGGCTAGGCTGGGCTGGTTCGGGCTAAAAACAAGCAGCCTGATGCGGGACCCACGAGAGAAGGAGAAGGCACGTGCAACTTTGAGCAAATTCTGAATTAGCGCTTAATTCAAACTTCCAGAGAAATTAAAGCCCCGATTTCAATTTCAATACCACGGTATTTAGCAAATGATGCTGCGTAACAGAGATATTAAACGGTCAGACTAGAATCTTATGCCATGGTACTATTTCACTGGTTCTGTCATCTTTTTTTTCCGCACTCTTTTTTTATAATTCAAATTCCAAAATCTTGAACCTCAAAAATTATTATTATCCTGAAACACTTCAAACAAATTCTTCAAGGTACCTTATGGGAGTTAAAAAAATACAAAAAAATCATATCTAACCTAAAACAAATACAAAAATAAAATCTAACCTAAAAAAACACAAAAATAGTACTAATAATAATAATAATATACAACAAAAATTACTAACCTTGGGTCGCCTCCCAAGAAGGGCTTTTTTAAGGTCTTTAGATCGTCCTTGCTTTCTTATTAGGGCTCCGTTAGAACAAGAGAGGTCTTGTCACGAACAACTTCACCTCCCCGATAATGTTTCAATCGTTGTCCATTTACTTTAAATCCACCTCCTTGGTAATTTCAAGGCTTCATAAAATAAACTTTTATAATTGTAAAAGGACCCAACCACCTTGATTTCTACTTGCCTGGAAACAGCTTCAGTCTAGAGTTGAATAATAAGACTTGTTTCCCCATCTCAAACACTCAAGATTGAATGTTTTTATCATGTCATTTTTTTGTCTTCTCCTTGTAAAGCTTAGCATTTTTATATGAAAAGAATTGCAGTTCATCTAACTCATCAAGTTGTAACATTCTCTTGTCACCAACAAGTTGTTAGTGTAGGTACCCTAGAGGCAATACAATATTTCTTTTTTATAGACCTTTATGTCATTTGATTATTCAATAAACGTATTTATTATGACTTTAATTACTGCAATATATTTGTTAGCATAATAAATGTCCTTAGAATCATGATACACATTGTATAGTTTAAGTACATGACTTGAACTTGAGATTATATAATATATCATATTCTTAAAGGTCCCTAGTCGAGTATTATTATTATAGGACAATAATAATACATAAATAGACTAGTATGTTGTTTGACTGATAACCATATCTCATTGGTTATAAGTATGGGGAAACTAAAGTCAATACATAGGTACATGTAGGAGTACATGATACTGGACATACCCACAGTGAGATTCTTTATGTTTAATAAAGTCATAAGAAAGACTCACAGTGATAATGGTATAATGATCCTTTGACTTGAGATCATTATATTTCTATACGAGGATTAATATACTTTGACTATATTGAAAGTTACCTTTGACCGGGTGATGATAAAAGTGGACATCGGGTATATCATGAGTCGTATGAGAAATATGAATGATAGATAAAAGATTTAACCCTCCTATAATTAGGAGAGATATTATTGGCCTCTTGATTGAGTGAGACTATAAAATGCATGGCCGTGCTCAAATAATGATTTGTTTTTCATAGTCTACTCATGGATCAAGTAAACCCGGATTAAATGTTTTAGAGGATGACTAAAATACATTATGATGTGTTTACAAGAGGATGACTTGTGAATTCGTTTTACAACAGAAACCCTAGCAGCTCATAGAAAAGAAAGGCTAGCAAGAGAGAAGAGATAATTCGTGGTTGTTTTGGCTAGTACTATCTCCGCTGATCGTTAGACGAATCGACATTCGTGTGGATACCGTTAGAGAGCAGTTCTTGAAGCAAAGGACTACTGTGATATATCAAGCAAGGATCTCCGTTGAGTTCGTGAAAGTCAAGACCAGAAAAGGTAGAATTCTGTTTCACCACAATCTGTCCAAGTTTATACACGGATCATGGGTTTGGGTTCCGAAATTTTGTTATATTTACGTTAATTCCGCTGCGTTTTTATGCCTTGGAACCCAACACAAGTTGCATATCAAAATTTAGGTGTTTAAGAGCCCAATAAGCCTTATGTTCAAGCTCAGCTGGTAAATGACATGCCTTTCCAAAAACTAAGCGATAAGGAGACTTACCCAAAGGAGTCTTGTATGTTGTACGATAGGTCCATAAAGCATCATCCAATCTTGTAGACCAGTCTTTATGATTTGGATTCACAACCTTCTCTAGTACACCCTTGATTTCTCTATTAGACAACTCAGTTTTCCTATTAGTTTGAGGATGATAGGCTGTAGTGACCTTGTGTTTCACATTATACTTATCCATCGTATTAGCCAATAATTTATTTACAAAGTGCTTCCCTTGATCACTAATAATAGCTCTTGGGGTTCCAAATCACGTGAAAATGTGTTTTTTCAAAAAATTTATGACAATATTTGCATCATTAGTGGGATACACATCGTCTTCTACCCATTTAGAAACATAATCAATAGTGACAAAAATATATATTCATTCTTATAAGAAGGAGGAAATGGGCCCATAAAATCAATTTCCCACACATTAAAATACTCTACTTCAAGATTATTAGTCAAAGACATCTCGTTTCGTCTTGAAATATTGCCAACTCTTCGACAATGATCGCATCTAGCCACATATGCATGGGCATCTTTAAAAAAAGAGGGCAAAAAAACCAGATTGTAATACCTTTGTCGCAGTGCACTGTCAACCAAAATGTCCACCACAAAGAGATGAATGACAGTGGAAAAGAATATCTTCCATCTCATATTCCGCAACACATCTTCTAATAATTTGGTTTGCACCCTGTTTGAACAGATATGGCTCATCCCAAAAATAATATTTCATATCATGCAAGAATTGTTTTCTTTGTTGGCTCGATATATCTTGTGGCATCATCCCAGTAGCTAAATAGTTAGTAAAATTAGCAAACCATGGAGTAATATCAGATAGTTGTACACGAAATATCTGTTCATTTGTAAACATTTTTTTAATAGAAATCATAATGCATGATTCATCGTTGTATTCCATTCTTGATAAGTGATCAACCACTTAATTTTCCACCCCTTTTCTATCTTGTATCTCAATATCAAACTTCTGAAGTAGAAGCACCCAACTAATCCACCTAGGCTTTGAATCTTTCTTAGTCATTAGATATTTAATAGCTGAGTGGTCATTGAAGACAATAACTTATGTGCCAACAAGATAAGATCGGAATTTGTCGAAGGCAAAAATGACTGCTAGAAGTTCTTTCTCAGTTACCTTATAATTTAACTGAATTCATGTCAAGGTACGACTTACATAGTAGATAGGATGAAATATCTTGTTCTTTCTCTAGTCCATCATTGCTCCACCTGCATAGTCACTAGCATCGCACATTAACTCAAATGGCAAACTCCAATCAGTTGCAATAATGATATGTGCTGAAATCAACCTTTGCTTTAACTCCTCAAAAGTTTTTAAACATGTCTCGTCAAACAGAAATGGAGTATCATTCTCTAATAATCGGTAAAGAGGCTTAGATATTTTTGAAAAATCATTGATAAACCTTCTATAGAAACCTGCATGCCCAAAAAAACTGTGAATATTTTTTACTAGAGTGTGAAGGGTTTCGGGCATGAAAACGCAGCGGAATTAACGTAAAAACAAGAAAAAAAATTGAAACTCAATCACAGGATCCATGTATAACGTTGGATGATTATGGTGAAGAAGTTTGTACATTAATAAAGCTTTCGTATGCTGTTTAATGGAGGTCCAGAAAGATGAATCACAGCAGTCCTTCGTTGCAAAGATTTGCTCTCTAAAGAAGTCCACACGAACGCCCGATCGTCCTACGATCACCGGAGTCGGTACTAGCCGAATTGTTTGCCTCTCTCTCTCTTTCTCTTTCTCTAGCCTCTCTTGATGTTGAGCAGCTAGGGTTTTTCTCTAAAACGAAATTTGATGATTAAACCCTAATACTATACATCATTATGTATATATAGGGGAGAGAGAGATTTTGGGTCTAACCCTAATCCATGTGGTTTCCAAAACCCATTATGACTTTGGGTTATTATTATTATTAAATCTGAATTCTAATATAATTAATCAAGTCCCACTTAATTAATTCAATAATTAAATTCGAATAATAATAATACTTATTAAATCCGAATTATAATATAATTAATCAAGTCCCACTTAATTAATTTAATAATTAAATTCGAATAAAAAATAATATATTTAAATTCGTAATTTAAATAAACCTCCGTTTTGACGTTCTTTATGTGTGACCCTTTAGGTTATTATTACGTTGGCAATAATTTTATTATCTAATAATAAAATTATAAACAATTAGCCGCATCTAGTAATACATCATTGCTACCCAAGTAACAATAATAATTGTTGATTCAATTAAACCTTTCATGAATAATGTGCAATGTAATATACACCCTTTAACCTTATATTATAGATAAAACTCGAGGCATGTATAGTGTCATCTTCTTCAACGCTTAATCTTGGTTTCCTTGATCAATGAGTAGACTATTTAAACAAATCAATATTTGAGCATGGCCATGCATTTCATAGTCTCACTCAATCAAGATGCCAATAATATCACTCCTAGAATTGGAGGGTTAAATCCTATATCTATCATTCATATTCCCCATACGATTCATAACATACCTAATGTCCACCTTTATCATTACCCGGTTAAAGGTAACTTTGAGTGTAATCAAAGTATATTAATTCTCGTATTGAAATATAATGATTTCAAGTCAGAGGATCATTACATTATTATCACTGTGAGATTTCTTATGACACTTATTAACATGTAAAATCTCACGGCGGGTCTTTCCAGTGTCATGTATTGATACATACACTTATGTTCTTGACTTTAGTATCACCATACCTATGACCAATGAGAGGTGGTCATCTGTCAACAAACATACTAGTCTTATTGCATTATTACTGTCCTTAAATAATAATACTTGACTAGGGAATTTTAGGAATAAAATACTATTCATATAATCTCATTTTTAAGTCACATACTTAAAGGTATATATTACGTATTAATATTCCAAGGACATTTATTATTCTTTCAATTTATGATGCAGTAAATAAAGACATAATAAATATTAATTAAATAATCACATAAAACATAATCCTTAATTGTTTTCAATAAAACATTAAAAGTATTGTCTCTAGGACACCAATACTAACAATCTCCCACTTGTACTAGAGCCAATCTCTCATGTATCTAATACCCATGGAACTAGTATGACCTTCGTGCTTCTGCTGCGACAAAGCCTTAGTCAGTGGGTCTGCATTATTCTTATTAGTATGCACTTTACATATATGTATATCTCCTTAATCATTAATCTCATTAATTAGGTGATATCTCCTAAGTACATCCTCAAACAATCTCCTTGGCTGCTTCATAAGCATCAATATACTCAGGCTCTATTGTAGAATCAACAACTGTCTCTGCTGTGAACCATTCCAGTATACAATATCTCCATTTAGACAAAACACAAATCCAGACTGAGAAATCGAATCATCCTTGTTTGTCTAGAAACTAGCATCGGTGTAACCTTTTACAACCAGCTTATCTTCTCCTTCATATACCAAGAATTAATCTTTAGTCCTCTTCAAGTACTTAAGAATATTCTTGACTGTTGTCCAGTGACCTTCACCTGGATTAGACTAGTATCTACTCTGACTTAGGCCGATCATTCTTCTTGATCTATCTCTATAGATCTTGATACCTAAAATATAGGTCGTTTCACCTAAGTCTTTCATTGAGAAATTCTTACTCAACCAAGTCTTAACAGCCTGTAAAGAAAGAATGTCATTCCCTATTATCAACATATAATTATAGGAATGTCACATTGCTCCCACTTACCTTCTCGTAAACACATGGTTCATCTTCATTTTGAATAAACCCAAACTCTTTGACAGTTTCATCAAAACGAATGTTCCATCTCCTTGAGGCTTGTTTCAATCCATAAATGGATCGATGCAGCTTACATACCTTTACAGCATTCTTTGGATCAACAAAACCTTCAGGCTGTGTCATATACACATCCATATCTTCTTCAAGGCTCTAATTTAAGAAAGCGGTTTTGACATCCATCTGTCAGATTTCATAATCATAGTAAGCAGCTATAGCAAGCAAAATCCTGATGGACTTGACCATAGCCACTGGTGAAAAAGTCTCATCATAGTTAATACCATGAATTTGCTTGAAACCTTTTGTCACCAATCGTGCCTTATAGGTCTGTACATTACCATCCATGCCGGTCTTCTTCTTGAAAACCCACTTGCACCCTATAGGTTTTACCCCTTTAGGTGGATCAACCAAAGTCCATACTTGATTAGTATACATGGATTCCATCTCAGATTTCATGGCATCCAGCCATCTCTTAGATTCTGGAGTGTTCATAGCATCTTAGTAGGTGAGAGTCTCATCTTCGTCGATAAGCATCACATCACCATCTTGAGTTAAGAGAAATCCATAATATCTCTCAGGCTCATGGCGAGTCCTACTAGACCTATGAATAACCTGTGTTTCTTGAGCAGTGTTGTGGTCTTGTACATCCTGCTCAAGTTCCTCCATTGGTTCAATGTTATCTTGTGGGCCTCGAACTTCATCGAGATCTATTGTCCTCCCACTGTTTTTCTTCGAAAGCATTTCTCTTTCAAGAAAACCTGTAGTTCGAGCAACAAACACTTTGTTCTCGGAACGATTATAGAATGAATAACCCTTTGTTTCAATTGGGTATCCCACAAAATTATATTTGTCTGATTTAGGTCCTAGCTTGTCAGAAGTTAAACGTTTCACAAACGCTTCACATCCCCATATTTTCATAAATGACATGCTATGATGTTTCTTAGTCCATATCTCATATGGAGTCTTCTGAACCGTTTTAGTAGGAACTCGGTTAAGTGTATAAGGAGCCGTCTCCAGGGCGTAGCCCCAGAAACTAATTGGAAGATCTGCATGACTCATCATCGATTGTACCATGTCCAACAAAGTACGATTCCTCCTTTCAGAAACTCCATTCCATTGTGGTGTTCCGGGAGGAGTGAGTTGTGATACAATACCACACTCTTTTAATAAACTTTTAAATTCATGGCTTAAGTATTCACCTCCACGATCAGATCGTAGAGTCTTAATACTTCCGCCAGTTTGCTTTTCTACTTCAGCTTTGTTTCTTTGAACTTTTCAAAAGAATCGGATTTGTTCTTCATAAGATACACATATCTACTGAAATTATCAGTAAACGTGATAAAGTAGTAAAAGACACTTCTTGTCATAGTATGCATAGGACCACATACGTCACTATGTATAAGTTCTAATCGTTCAGTGGCCTTTTCACCTTGTCCAGTAAAAGGAGATTTAGTCATTTTTCCAATGAGACAAGGTTCGCATGCTTCGTATGATTCAAAGTCAAACTTATCCAAGTATTCATCCTTATATAACTTGGAAATGCGCTTCTCATTTATATGGCCTAAACGACAGTGCCAGAGGTATGTTTGATTTGAGTCATTTATTTTAAGATGTTTGCTATTCACATTATAGATAGGAGTGTCTAAATCAAGAACATATAAACCGTTAAATAAACGTGCGACCCCATAGGTAACATTATTCAAAGAAAAAGATTAACTATTGTTCTGAATTAAAAATGCAAAACCTTTCTTGTCTAAACAAGAAACCGAAATAATGTTTCTGCAAATTGCAGGCACGTAAAAACAGTTCTCAAGTTCTAAAATAAGCCCAGTGGGCAATGATAAATAATAAGTCCCTACAGCTAAAACAGCAACCTTTGCTCCATTGCCAACTCGTAGGTCGACCTCTCCTTTAGCCAAAGTCCTACTCCTTTGTAGTTCATGTACATTTATACAAATGTGAGAACCACATCCAGTATCCAATACCCATGATGTAGAAGTTGACAAATTGACCTCTATAACATCAATACCTGAATCAGAAGCTTGACCAGCCTTCTTCTTCTTCTTCAGATCCTCCAAATAAGCATGACAGTTTCTCTTCCAATGACCTGGTTTACCATAGTAGTGACAATCACCCTTTGCAACAACACCCTTAGGCTTTAAAGCTTGTTTGGGATTAGCCTTTGGCTTGGGACCAGAAGCAGATCCAATCTTCTTCTTTCCCTTCCATTTGCCTTTCCTATCAGCCTTACCTTTGTTATCTACCATCAACATGGCAGCAGGTTCAGCCTTTTCATGTTGGTTTCAATAGTTCGTAACATGGCCAACAATTCAGTGGGTGCTTTGTCTATCTCATTCATATTGTAGTTCATAACAAAATGAGTATAGTTGCGGTTCAAAGATTGCAAGATTAAGTCAGTCTGAGCTTCCAAACCAATCGGGAAACCCAAAGTATCAAGATACTCAATATAACCTATCATCTTCAGAACATGTGGTTGAACAGGTTCACGCTCTCCCTGTTTGCAAGCATACAGTGCTTTGCTCGTGTCGAACCTTTCTTGACGAGCTTGTCCCTCAAACATTCTTTGAAGGTGTTCAATCATCTCATAAGCATCCATATGCTCATGTTGTTTTTGAAGCTCAGCACTCATGGTTGCCAGCATGAGACATGCAATATCATTCACATCATCAATATGCTTCTGATAAGCATTTTGCTGAACGCGAGTTACATTCTCAACAGGAGGAGAAGGTGAAGGAATTTCAATGACATGGAGCTTACGCTCTTGCCTGAGGACAATCCTCAAATTCCTATACCAATCCAGGAAGTTAGTTCCTGTCAACTTGTCCTTCTCAAGGGTTGTTCGTACGGAGAAAGTATTTGTATTGTTTACCATTTAAATATCTACAATGTTTAAAATGCATAAAATAAACATTAGATTGTCTGAGTTATTTATTATGTTCAAATGATTATGATATATTCATAATATATCTCCCACTATTTTTATCAAATTAATAGCCCTTACTATTAATTTGGAAAGTATATCCCATAATTCTTTCTAGTGAGCCAAGATCCATATTTCGTCATGTCCTAAGTCAACCACTGGAAGTCCTTAAAAAATGATTATTTAGGTAGACAACAGTTGTCAATTATATCATATATAATTCTTGGATAGTTTGGTGAACAACGATTGATCTTATCTATCTAATAGACTTTTAACCAAACTCTATGCTTCTAAGTTCATAATGGTTGAATATAACCGTTTATTTTCACCTTATTATGACGACTCAGTTAAGTTAGACCCAATGATACAACGGCCGAATATAACCGTTTATATTCGTCGCATCTCACCACGATAGATAGGAGTCCCCTGCCACTGACAGTCCTTCCCCTAATCGATCTAGGATTCGATGAGTGTTCATTCATTGGAAAGCATCCGAGTAAAACTTAATATTTTGTTAAGGGGTTTAGAAAATTTATAACGATCATGATCACATCATAAAGAGATCCTCAACTTTTCCTTGAACCAAATATTTCAAATTGACATTTTAAATTGTTCATTTCCCAGGTAGATGGAGGATACCAATGGTCACACTTAAAACCCATCAACCTTACGAATACACATATCCGCTTTTGTCAGAAAATCTCAGTTATAGATATCAAAATCCATATTTAATTCCATGTTTTAAAATCCATATTTCATAAACACAAGAATCTCATGATCGTTTGTTAATTTTAAAATCTTGAATCGTTACAGATTTTATCTTTCTTAAGCAGACATGGCATGGGTGTCGTATCTAATACATACATCATTCCAAGACATACATATCTACACATGCATTCATATACATATATGTATTGTGCGTAAATTAAATGTGTTTGGTTATGGCCCCATCCTATGTGATATTTCCAAGCTAATGGAATTATCAAGGTCAATCTATGGTGGTTTCAAATACTACACTATTACATGTCTTTATCTTCTTCATTGCTCCATCATCTGGATTGCCTCCTAGCTTCCTTGCTTCCAAGTCTCCATTGAACAATTACATTGAATAATAAATAAATATATTCTAATGAAATTACAAGAAGAACTAGAGTTACATTCGAGATTAACAATTACAAAGAATAAACGACATGCAAGTCGTATTTAGAAACCAAAATCATAAAACAAAACCACTATCCTATGGGTCTTTAGGCCATAACCATCCACCATGTTATCACATAACACATGTAATATATCTCAGATTATATAAACATATCATATAATCATATATAACAAATTTCAAAATTTCAGAAAATAATAAATCGCCATTTCAGGGCCTGTAACGTCGTTAAACGGCTTACAGACGCGAAGCTGAATTTGTCAGTATTGCTCAGTGACACGATTTCAGTCAGAAAACATATATCGTTTGCAAAAATCGGACACTGGATACAGATTTCAGAAAATCTACCGAAGCCGTTTCAGAATTCGTATCGAATACGATTTCCATAACAAGAACAAACATGTATCATATACATACAGCAATACACACAATCATCCCATGATTATACAACACATGAATATCATATATTCAAAATCATATAAAACATATATATCAATATATAGTCATGGCATATCATATATATGTTTACATACATCGAAAAACTGTTAAACACATAACCAAATCATCCCATTATACACGTAGCTCTGATGCCATTGAAGGGTTTCAGGCATGAAATCGGAGCGGAATTAACGTAAAAACAAGAAAATAAAAATCGAAACTCAATCGCAGGATCCATGTATAACGTTGGATGATTATGGTGAAGAAGTCTGTACCTTAATAAAGCTTTCGTATGTTGTTTAATGGAGGTCCAGAAAAATGAATCACAGCAGTCCTTTGTTGCAAAGATTTGCTCTCAAAAGAAGTCCACACGAACGCCCGATCGTCCTATGATCACCGGAGTCGGTACTAGCCGAATTGTTTGCCTCTCTCTCTCTCTCTCTCTCTCTCTCTTTCTCTAGCTTCTCTTGATATTGAGCAGCTAGGGTTTTTCTCTAAAACGAAATTTGATGATTAAACCCTAATACTATACATCATTATGTATATATAGGGGAGAGAGAGATTTTGCGCCTAACCCTAATTCATGTGGTTTCCAAAACCCGTTATGACTTTGGGTTATTATTATTACTAAATCTGAATTCTAATATAAATAATCAAGTCCCACTTAATTAATTCAATAATTAAATTCGAATAATAATAATACTTATTAAATCCGAATTCTAATATAATTAATCAAGTCCCACTTAATTAATTTAATAATTAAATTCGAATAAAAAATAATATATTTAAATTCGTAATTTAAATAAACTTCCGTTTTGACGTTTTTTGTGTGTGACCCTTTAGGTTATTATTACGTTGACAATAATTTTATTATCTAATAATAAAATTATAAACAATGAGCGGCATCTAGTAATACATCATTGCTACCCAAGTAACAATAATAATTGGTGATTCAATTAAACCTTTCATGAATAATGTGCAATGTAATATAATCCCTTTAACCTTATATTATAGATAAAACTCGAGGCATGTATAGTGTCATCCTCTTCAACGTTTAATCTTGGTTTCCTTGATCAATGAGTAGACTATTTAAACAAATCAATATTTGAGCATGGCCATGCATTTCATAGTCTCACTCAATCAAGAGGCCAATAATATCATTCCTAGAATTGGAGGGTTAAATCCTATATCTATCATTCATATTCCCCATACGATTCATAGCATACCCAATGTCCACCTTTATCATTACCTGGTTAAAGGTAACTTTGAGTGTAATCAAAGTATATTAATTCTCGTAAAGAAATATAATGATTTCAAGTCAGAGGATCATTACATCATTATCACTGTGAGATTTCTTATGACACTTATTAACATGTAGAATCTCACAGCGGGTCTTTCCAGTGTCATGTATTGATACATACACTTATGTTCTTGACTTTAGTATCACCATACCTATGACCAATGAGATGTGGTCATCTGTCAACAAACATACTAGTCTTATTGCATTATTACTGTCCTTAAATAATAATACTTGACTAGGGAATTTTAGGAATAAAATACTATTCATATAATCTCATTTTTAAGTCACATACTTAAAGATATATATTACGTATTAATATTCCAAGGACATTTATTATTCTTTCAATTTATGACGCAGTAAATAAAGATATAATAAATATTAATTAAATAATCACATAAAACATAATCCTTAATTGTTTTCAATAAAACATTAAAAGTATTGTCTCTAGGACACCAATACTAATAGAGTGAGGGGAGGAATCTTCTCAATAACTTCAATCTTTGCCCGATCAACTTCAATTCCATTTCTTGAAATCTTATGCTCCAACACTATGCCTTCTTTCACTATGAAGTGGCACTTTTCCTAATTGAGTAAAAGGTTGGTTTCTTCGCATCGTTTTAGCAGCTTTCCCAAGTTGCATAGATAATCATCAAATGAATCTCCACACACTGAGAAATCATCCATGAACACCTCTAAGAAGTCACCGACCATGTTAGAAAAGATAGCCATCACACATCTTTGAAATGCGGATGGTGCATTACATAACCCAATGAAGGGTTTCGGGCATGAAAACGCAGCGGATATAACGTAAAACAATAAAAAAACCCTATCGCAAGATCCATGTATAACTTTGGATGATTATGGTGAAAAAGTCTGTACTTTAACAAAACTTTCCGTATGTTGTTTAATAGAGGTCCAGAAAAGTGAATCACAACAGTCCTTTTTTGCAAAGATCTGCTCTCCAAAGAAGTCCACACGAACGCCCAATCGTCCTACGATCACCGGAGTCGGTACTAGCCGAATTGTTTGCCTTTCTCTCTCTTTCTCTTTCTCTAGCCTCTCTTGATGTTGAGCAACTAGGGTTTTTCTCTAAAACGAAATCTGATGATTAAACCCTAATACTATACATCATTATGTATATATAGGGGATAAAGAGATTTTGAGTCTAACCGTAATCCTTGTGGTTTCCAAAACCAATTCTGATTTTAGGTTATTATTATTAATAAATCCGAATTCTAATATAATTAATCAACTCCCACTTAATTAATTCAATAATTAAATTCGAATAAACAATAATATATTGAAATTCGTAATTTAAATAAATCTCCGTTTTGACGTTCTTTATGTGTGACCCTTTAGGTTATTATTACGTTGGCAATAATTTTATTATGTAATAATAAAATTATAAATAATGAGTGGCATCTAGAAATACATCATTGTTACCCAAGTAACTATAATAATTGGTGATTCAATTGAACCTTTCTTGAATAATGTTCCATGTAATATAATCTCATTAACCTTATATTATAGATCAAACTCGAGGCATGTATAATGTCATTCTCTTCAATGTTTAATTCCAGTTTACTTGATCAATGAGTAGACTATTTAAATAAATCAATATTTGAGCATGACCATGCATTTCATAGTCTCACTCAATAAAGAGGCCAATAATATAACTCCTAAAATAGGAGGGTTAAATCATATATCTATCATTCATATTTCTCATACGATTCATAGCATACCCAATGTCCATCTTTATCATTACACGGTTAAAGGTAACTTTGAGTGTAATCAAAGTATATTAATTCTCATATAGAAATATAATGATTTCAAGTCAGAGGATCATTACATCATTATCACAGTGAGATTTCTTATGACACTTATTAACATGTAGAATTTCACGGCGGGTCTTTCCAGTGTCATGAATTGATATATACACTTATATTCTTGACTTTAGTATCACTATACCTATGACCAATGAGATGTGGTCATCAATCAATAAACATACTAGTCTTGTTGCATTATTGCTGTCCTTAAATAATAATACTTGACTAGAGAATTTTAGGAATAAAATATTATTCATATAATCTCATTTTTAAGTCACATACTTAAAGACATATATTACGTATTAATATTCTAAGGACATTTATTATTCTTTCAATTTATGACACAGTAAATAAAGATATAATAAATATTAATTAAATAATCACATAACATAATTGTTTTCAATAAAACATCAAAAGTATTGTCTTTAGGACACCAATACTAAGACCCAAATGACACTATTTGAAAGGTAAAAATACTATAGGGACAAGTAAATGTGGTCTTGTGCTGATCCTCAGGTGCTACTGTTATATGATTATAACCAGAATACCTATCAAGAAAACCATAATACTCTTTTCTAGCATTCCTGTCTAACATTTGATCAATAAAAGGCAATGGAAAGTGATCTTTTCTCGTGACTTTGTTCAACTTTCTGTAGTCAATGCAAATTCTCTAACCTGTAACTGTTTGAGTATGAATTAACTCATTGTCTTCATTCTTTATCACTGTAATTCCACCCTTTTAAGGTACGCACTGAACAAGGCTCACCCATGACGTTGCCCTTTTGTAATAACCCGGATTTTTGGACGCATTTTTTTATTATTTATAAACGATCCTGATGAATAGTGATTCTACGGATTATGAAAAACATTTTAGCCCACACTAAGTAAGTGTTGGAATATTGGAAAACCGAAAATGTGATATTGTTGTATGAAGAAAATAAGTGTATGTAAAAGCCATCAGAATTCGAAGATTTTTACTTTTACGATTTGTTTCGTAATTTATGAGGTAACGAGGGATAAGAGAATTATGTTATGACCGGGAGGATTATAATTTAGAAATTTCATGGCTATAATTGAATTAGAGTATTTGGAATATTAAGAATTTAGGCTACGAAATTCCTACGAAAAAATGCTTTCGGAAATTAATGGAACTTACGTGGAGGATTAATGGTTAAGTGTTGGATGATAAGTGACAAATGAGAATTCTCATGAAAATCCCATGCAACTAGATTGGTGACAACTAAATGGGATGACTAGTCATGCAAACTAGACTTGTTAGCAACCTAATAAGGCCAACCAAGCTTGTAAGTATTAGTTAGGAACCAAGTTCCCTAAAATATGGAAGAAGGAAAGGTGATCCCTAATTTATGGAACCTTGCTAGTACTTGAACTTGACCCTTCACTCCACCAAGTCATATTTGTGTGAGGAATTATCCAACACAAATCAAGGAAGCAAGACAAAGCTCTCCCTCATTTCTTCCTCTTCAGTTCGGAGTTTCAAGAGGGGCAGAGAAAAACAAATTTATAACTTCATTTCTACTCATCCAAATATCACCAAATTTTAACCATAGCTTCTTAACTATATGTAGAAGGTACGTATTTAATTTCATAATATTTGGAGGTGTTTTGATTGGGTAACTAAATTGCAGAAGTTAAGACTGAATAGTAACTCCGAAAATTACTAACTTGTTTCTTGATGTTCTCTTGCAAGTTTGGGGATGATAAGCATAGATCAAGGTTCCCTTAAGGCTTACAAGCTCTTGTTAGTATGTTTAAGTATCCAAAAAAAGTCTAAACTCCACCCACCCTTTGATTTACTTTAAGTTATAAGCTTGAGTTTGAGTTATGTTTAAGTATATATGATTTAAGGAGTTTGGGTGTAAATGAATGAATATTGTTGGATGAATATTATAGATAGATGATGGTGATGAGTTTGTAAAGAGGATGAACTGATGTTTTGGTTAAATTTATTAGTTTGAGGATTGGGTTGTTGTTTAATGAAATTAACATAGTTAAATTTGGAAAACGTTCCGTTTATAGCCGTCGTAATGTCCGTTTGCATATGGACTATTTTGAACAAGATTTATGAACTGTCAAGGCAATATTTCTGGACACCACTGAACATGGATGTGTAGACCTTATTTTATAGTTTGTTTTGACACTTGAATCACGTCGATACGATTTACGATTTAGAAGAAACAACCGATTTAGTGAAAGTAGTTCGATTGAGCAAACTGCTACATTGAACTCACTTTCGAGACTTAAACAAACCACTTAGACATTTTCAAATATTTTGAAATTTAGAGGTTAAGTAATATGGTCAGTTATTAAGGACTAACCAAAATTTCAAGGGCATATGTTAAGTTTAAGATTTTATAAAAATGTTGGAACCAAAGTTGTGCAAAACACTATTCATTCTCGAAACTACTGCCTTGTTCTGGAAATTCAAGAACATGGTCCCTCTGTCCAGGAACAAAATTTTGATGGATTATATTTTAGGCATTCTCTAGATCGTGCACGCGAAAACGGTGCATCATTTGAGTTAACGGTTAATGAGTTATGAGCGTTTTAGTGAAAGCGGTGCAAATAGCAAAACCTCGTAGTTGACTCGATTTCTAAAATACTTTTCACTGAGTTGAACTAAAGTGTTTCAAATCAAAATATTTTTGATAAATATTAAAAATACTCAAGAAGCTCCTTGAGTAGTTTCATATTTAATTATGAATTTTCGGATTTACTAAAAATGTTAGAGTGTGAGTCGCGTAATAGTAATTCGCATGAAAGTCAACTACAGAGACACGGTTTTGACGAGCCGTTTTGGCTAAGATAAAAGGATAATTTCGAGTCGGTTAAAACACGAAAGATGTTGATGAATAACATGACTACGTATTGGAGTAAAGGATTAGATTAAAATCCGTTGACGAAATGGTTTACGAACGGTCAAGATAGACTCAAGGAGGTGAATACTGGGTAAGACAAGTGTTAAGAAAAAAAGACTAAGAACTAATTTGAGGTTGTCATAATTGGAATCGAAAAATGATTATACTTATTTGTAATATAAGTAGTTGATGGGATTATGAGTACTAATCGGGATTATAATATCTATTGATAGAAAATCCGGAACGAGTGGGACTCTGAGAACGTATCTTGGACTCTAGGCAAGTTTTCTAACCTACGTTTTTACATATCAAAATATATGTATTGCTACGTATGCACGTTTTTAAACACCTGTACTTAATGTACAACTGTTGTGTCGAAAGACTGTTGTTGTTGTGATATAACTGTATATTGAAAAGTACGAATTATTTTATGTATTATAAAAGCTTTCGTAAATGTTTCGGTTATATGCTATAAAAAATATAGATATAAGCCGGTGAAGGAGAAAGGCTTTAAGTGTATAGCGATTTATGTATTTTCGAACGTAGACCGAGAGCCGGAAGGTTATGTTAAGTACTATCGTAATCCGGAAGAAGCCGGAGACAAATTATTTTGAAATGACGATATAAATATTTCGATATTTATATTTTGATATTCTTGTTATAAAAGAATTAAATGAGGATAATAAATATTATTTTAATATTTATTTAATGAATGAATATTATTTTGAATATTCATTTATTGAGGATTATTTATTAATTATAATTAATAAATATTATTTAAATATTTATTAATTATTTAAAATTCATTTATAAATTATTTTAGGTCTTTAATAATTATTCGAAGCTTCCGATAATTATTTTAAATACTTTCCGACCTTTAGAAAATGATTTAAAGATAATGAGAGCTCCCTAATATTTTAATTTAATTATTTTATTTTTTTAATAAGAATAAAATACGTTCAGACTTATCAAAAATAGGGAACTCGGTATAGGAAGTGAATACCTTTTTACTTCTCGAAAGCAGTCAAGTTTTGGAACCAGTTTCCACAGTAGCAAGAGCTTTTCAGCTTATCAAAAGCAGAGCTTTACTAATCAAAATAAAGAAAAGTTTTCAGTTAACTCCCTGGTCATGGTTTTATAAAAGTTATCATTCCTTGATGAAAGAGATTAGTGGGTGAAGGTCACTTACCTATGTGGTGAGAGGACAACCCGACTAATCTAATCAGTGACTACTCATAGCTATGGGGGTCTATCAACAAGTACGATATACTTGGGGAACTAGGATTACTTCCAGTTCCAGGTTAGATAGACAGATCTATTAACAAGTATTATATACTTGGGGAGCTTGGATTAATGTTCCAGTTCCAGACTTATAGATTGATTCAGCGGACTTGGAGATAGCGTAAGAGGCCGAGTGACGCACGGTCCAACACTTTGACCTGTATGCGGTCTAGGGTGATTACCCATTAATGGTAGCGAGTACCGGGGCTCCCCCTTCTACATGTAAAGAAACGGAAGGCTTCCATAGGTTGCTGATGAAGGCTGCCACGTGCTACGATTGATCATCGTGGATGTGTGGTAGCGGGCGTGTTGATGCTCCAGTTACAGTCCATTCTTCCAATTGGAATTGTGCTTCACACCGTAATGAAAGCCTATGAGTTGAGTTACCGATGGTGTTGATTGCAAATGAAATGTTGAAATGTTTTGACGAAAAGAAAGGAAAACTTTAGATGAGATCTGATGAGAAAAAGTTTTTAACAATTTGAAATGTGTCTTGTTATTCGTATGATTTAACGAATAGTTATATAAAAACTTCAGAAGGTAACTGATGTATGAAAAGCTTACAAGCTTTTGAAATGTTTATCAGAAAGTATGTTTATAGAAGTTATGATTATAGTGGGCCTATATTGCTCACTCTTGTTTTCTTTATATATCACAACACAACATGATCTTTAAGGATATTTTATGGGATTTTAAACCTTATAAATGGTATGGTTCAAAGTGAGTTAATTTTCTCAAATATAAGCAACTATGAATGTTGTATCTTGAATGGTGTACCCCGTATATTAGGGGAGTTTAGCAAAACTATAGTTGAAGCTATTTTGCTAAGTTATGGAAAGATTATTTCAAAACTATGAACGTAATAAGTTCATTGAGTTTTATCTTAAAAAGCTTTAGAGGAGATATGAAAGCGTGGTAACACTATATTTGATAGTGTCTTGTGTTATATACCGAACCAAATTGTTCGTATGATATTTTCTAAACTTTATGTTTAGTACAAATGTTTTTAGCAGAAAAACTCTGATCATGTGTATCGTTGAAAGATACTTTATTATGCTTATCATATACTGTTAAACCTTATGATTATACTATTGAGATAGTAGTGATTATCATATTCTTGAATGAGAGTCACATAGCTAATTGGGTGAATAACTTGCTGAGCATTCTTTCGCTCATTCTTGCTTATATTATATTTTTCAGAGAAAGTGATAACATGTTTGATTGGCTTCATGCCTAGAGAGAGGAAATTAGAAGATTCACCTTTGAGATGGTTCAGTTCAACCATATTCTACGAAAGTAAGTTGGATGAGTTTCAGTATTGAGCTAGTTATTAATGTTACTTCGTGAAGAGGTTAGCATTGATAGTATGAGATCCTGGATAAGTACATTTGGTTTGTAATAACTAATGATACTTGTTGTATTTCGTTTCTAAGACTCTAACTTATGTGTATGTGAGAGAGAGGGGTCTACGATGTGATTTCATTGGATTATTGAGTTATTGCAGGTTGTAAATGATTGGATGATGACATGGCGACTCAAATCCCTGACCCCGGATTTGGGGGCGTCATAAAGATGGTATCAGAGCATGAGTTATAGTACTTAGATACAAGAGTGTTAAGAGTTATTCATATATGAGAGGATAACGTGAGAACTCATGTAGAGTTCGTAATTGGACTATCGGGTGTAGTACCAATGAATCAGTTAAGAAAAGGTCATCTACTTGGAGTTAGTAGTGATGAGATTTATGAATGACATTTGGGATATAGATTTTGGACGGAAATTGGCAAGACCATTCCGGAAGAGGCAATGATATATTTTGTACAAAGATGATAAGTATAAAGATTTTCAGGATTCTATTGAGGATAAGAAGTCAAGGATAATTGTTAAGACGATGTGTGGTATTGTTACGGTGTAAAGCCGCAACGAGGAGTTAAGATGCACAATTGGTGTATCTTCGAAGTCAGTTAAGTATTTTCTGATCGAAGTGATCCCTTAATATAAGTAGCCCACACATTCTGGATATTTTATCAGGATGAGAAGTATGAATGACCCAGTATATAGGTGTTGGTACGATGTTCCTTCTGTTAATAGTAGATCTCCGACCAGAAAAAGGGGTCTGAGCAGTCATTGAGGAGTTAATGGTTTAGTTGAGGTAAATGATCCAGGGAAAGAGGTCTCGTAATACAGTTATAGATTCTTTGGTGTAAATTGATTGAGAGTACATAATGGATGGTATATCTCGTTCTTTTGATAATATACCCTATGACATGTAGACCATGTGTAATAACCCGTATTTCTGACGCATGGGATTATTAAGAATTTTTGGATATTTTTTTTTCATTTTTATTAGTGAACAATTTTATCTGAATTATCGCTTGAAGAGAGCTTAAGATATGAAGTCGTATTATTAATATACGACATAAATGAGTGTATGTAAATCAATTCAGAAAGTGGCAACTTTTATTTGACCCTAACCCGGTGGTACTGTGTGGAAACGATATGAGAATATTTATTTGTTTCAAAATAAATATTTGAAGAAGATATTCCTAATCTATAGAATAAATGAACGTATGTATGATTCATCAAAATTCGAAGATTCGCAACTTAATTTCTGGCAGTTGTAGGGCCATATCGGTACCAAAAATGTGGAGGAATATTTATTTCCTCCGAAATTAGTTTCAAAGCTATATTATTAACCTATGGAATATATAATCGCAAAGGATGAAACTCCTCAAATGGTGATTGATCATATCAAAATGATTGAGTTGGATTCGAAGCTTCCAGTTAGAGCTATAAGGTCAGACAATGGAACTGAGTTCAAGAATGCAGTTCTGAATGACTTTTGTGTTGAAAAGGGAATAACAAGACAATTCTCAGCACCTAGAACTCCGCAACAGAATGGAGTTGTAGAAAGGAAGAATCGTACATTAATTGAAGCTGCAAGGACTATGCTGAGTGAATCAAGGCTTCCAATGTACTTTTGGGCTGAAGCTGTAAATACTGCATGTTATACCCAGAATCGAACTCTGATCAACAAGGACTTAATAAAGACACCCTACGAAATAATGGCTAACAAGAAACCAACGCTCAAATACTTTCATGTATTTGGTGCTAAATGTTTTGTACTTAAAGATGGAGAAGAACATATTGGAAAGTTCGAGGCTAAAGCTCTAGAAGCTATTTTTGTTGGTTATTCTAGAAGATCTTATCGGGTGTATATTATTGATCAACACTATGTCAAAGAAAGTGTCAATGTAACTTTTGATGACACAAAATTCCCTAACATCCAAAATGATGATCCATCTGAAACTCTTAAGTTCAACAATATGCCAGACTCACACTCAGATGATGAAAATGAACCTGAGGCTGCAACAGGAAACAACAATGTTAATAATGCTGATGATCCAAGTGGTAGTGGTGGAAACAGTGAAAACTCTGGAGATACCACTAACACACAAGGAGATTCATCAAGAGATCCTAGCAGCAACTCAGGGGGAGGAGATGAAGGTTCAGCAAATCAAACACAACATCACAATGAAATTCAAGGCGAATCATCAAGATCTAATCTGCCAAGTCAGAGAATTTGGAGTAGAGCTCATCCTTTTGAGCTGATCATTGGTGATCCAGATGTTGGTGTTAGAACAAGAGGTGCTACACAGAATCAATGCAATTATTCTGGGTTTCTATCTGAAATGGAACCTAAGAAAATAGAAGAAGCACTGTCTGATCCTGATTGGGTGATTGCTATGCAAGATGAACTCAATCAATTTGAATCTCAAGAAGTTTGGAAATTGGTACCCAGACCGAAGGACAGGACTGTAATTGGCACACGGTGGGTATTCAGAAACAAGTTAGATGAAGATGGCATTGTGATAAGGAACAAGGCCAGACTGGTTGCAAAAGATTATTCCCAAGCTGAAGGAATTGATTATGATGAAACCTATGCTCCAGTTGCAAGACTTGAGGCTATCAGGATGTTTCTAGCATTCGCAGCTCACTCCAATTTTAAAGTTTATCAAATGGACGTGAAGAGTGCATTCCTGAATGGAAAGTTAGCTGAAGAGGTATATGTACAACAGCCCCCAGGCTTTGAAGATCCAGTTCACATGGACTTTGTATATTTTCTTTTCAAGGCTATCTATGGTCTCAAACAAGCACCCAGAACATGGTATGACACTCTTTCAGAATTCTTACTTGAAAACGCTTTTGTTAGAGGAGTCATAGATAAAACCTTATTTTATAAGAAACACAATAATGATCTGATAATGGTACAAGTATATGTTGATGACATAATATTTGGGTCTACTAATGATAACTTGTGCAAGAGGTTTGCTAAGTTAATGCAGAGTGGGTATGAGATGAGCTTAATGGGAGAGCTGAAATTCTTCCTTGGACTTCAAGTGAGTCAAAGAATAGATGGAATATTCATTTGTCAGTCCAAGTACCTTAAAGAACTTCTGAAGAAGTATCACATGGAAGATTCAGCATCTGCAAGAACTCCCTCATCTACAGCTGTCAAGCTTGGATTATGTGAAAACTCAATAAAGGTAGACATCACAAGCTACAGAGGTATGATTGGATCTCTACTTTACCTAACTGCAAGCCGACCAGATATTATGTATGCCACTTGTATATGTGCAAGGTTCCAAGCGGATCCTAGAGATATTCATCTTGTTGCTGTGAAAAGAATCTTAAGATATCTTAAGGGTACACCTAATCTTGGTATCTGGTACCCTAAAGAATCTGGTTTTAATCTAATAGGATATACAGATTCTGATTATGCAGGCAGTGTTGTTGATAGGAAGAGCACCTCAGGGAGCTGTCAATTCCTAGGGAGAAGATTGATTTCCTGGTACAGCAAGAAACAGCAAACAGTTTCCAATTCTACAGCAGAGGCTGAGTACATTGCTGCGGGAAGCTGTTGCGCTCAGATCTTATGGATAAGAAATCAACTCAGAGATTATGGCTTTATGTTAAATAAAATTCCTATTTTATGTGATAACACAAGTGCCATTGCAATCTCCAACAACCCTGTACAGCACACGAGGACAAAGCACATAGATATCAGATATCATTTTATTCGAGAACATGTTATGAATGGTACTGTGGAATTACACTTTGTACCCACAGAAGAACAGACTGCAGATATTTTTACTAAGCCACTTGATGAATCCACATTCACCAGGTTGGTTGGTGAACTTGGGATGTTAAATAGTTCTTCATCTTAAATCCCAGTTCACATCTGCATTATGTTCTTAAATAAAATTTCAAGTGCTTGTTATGTGAATATTTGTTATAACACTTGTGAATTTATTTTACTAAATTCTAGTTCTCGAATGTGTGTTTAGTGTAAATTATTATAATATTTTATTTTATCTATTTTTTGGTTGTATTCTACTATATTGTAATCTTAGATTATTATCTTTAAAATAATTTAATCAAAATTTTACAAGTTAGAATTTTGGTGAAAATTATTTTTATGAGAAAATAATCAAATATTTAAGTATAGTTATTATTAGTATAATTCAATATTTTGTGTTATTATATTTTAGTATATTATTAAAAATATTTCGGATTATATATATATATATATTATATTTTGTTTTTAATATATACATATATGTAATTCGGGAAGACTTTTGATTCTCAGAGAGACTTTTGAAAAAGTCTCCCCGAGATATTCAAAATGTCTCCCCGAGTTTTGTTTATATATATATTATATTATATATGTTATATACTAGTTTATTTAAAATAAAATAAATCAGGAGAGACTTTTATCTCAATTTTAAAATTTTCTGCTCAAAATTAAAAGTCTCCCCGAGAATTTAAAATGTCTCCCCGAGACATTTTAAAAGTCTCCGTGATCTATCAATGTCTCCCCGAATTTTTTTTTATTTTTTATTATTTAATGTTTTTTTGTTATTTAATAAGTCTCTGGAGATTTTGAAAGGTCTTCCCGACCTTCAAAAGTCTCCCCGAGATTTTTGAAAGGTCTTCCCGACCTTCAAAAGTCTCCCCGAGACTTTTCCTATATATATATGTTCAGTTTTCATTTTCTAATCCTATCTAATCCTATTCTATTCCGTTTTTTTTATTGCCAAACCCAATCAAACTCTTGCAAATTTTTCTCTCTATTAAACAATTGTGTGTGTAAGTTTTTTTGATAATTAGTTATTTACCAAATCTTAATCAGTTTTTTTTCTTTCTTCTAAATTTAACTGATTAATGGGTTTAGAAACAGTTGTAAAATTTTTGATCACTTATTTAATTTCACCTGTTCTATTTATTTTCTAATAAATTACATTGTTTGTTACGCAGATAAATTATAATGGCCGCTGTCTTTGAAATCTGCAAGACTAACTATGTAGGGTACTTTGATCCTACAAGATGTCCAGAACCCAGATTCATTCCCTGGATTCGATTTCTCAATGAGCATCCTATGATCGGAACTTCAATAACCCTGGACCCTGTTCTGAAGATTGATCCACTGAAGGCTCTCTACTCTACAGCTGTTAATTGCTCAACCAGCACGTCAACTCGCTTCGTATTCAAAGTAAGAGGAAGAGATTACTGGGTGACAGATATTGATGTAAACAGGATTCTAGGCTTCCCAACAGACAACTTTGATCCACTACCAACACCACAGGAGCTGATAGAATTCTTTCAAACTATCCAGTATCAAGGTGAATTTAATATGGTTAGACTGTCCAAGACTCATCTAGTAAGTGAGTGGGACTACATCTTTGATACACTGGCCAAGGTATTTTCTCCATGTCTGAAGAATAGTTTTCACAACATTCCTCTGCTTTTACAAAACATAGGATTTGCTGTGACACATAACCGGAGAATAAATTTTGGGAAATTAATTTTGAAAGAGATAATCAGGAAAATGGGTACTTTTTCAAGCAGAAGTCTTACAGAAGATCATACAGTTCATTGCTACTATCCAAGATTTCTGACTTTGTTTTTGAATGACAAGCTAACTAATGAACACAAAGTGTTATTTAACAATTCACCTATAGTAAGATCGCTTTCCACACAAAGAAATCTTTTTACAAGGTTGTCGAAGGCAAACAAACTACCAGGTGTTCCTGTAATTTATACACCATACATGGCTCAATTCATTCATCAACAACAAAATCAAGCACCAGCACCAGTGTTTGATGCAGGACCTCTACAAATGATTCCTGCTCCTCCAAGTGAAGATGAAGATGAACAAGTTGAACAACTTGAAGAACATCATGCTCAAGCAGAACCAATTGCCTCTGCTCCAGTAAGTACTCAGGTAAGGAATTCTTCTATTGTGAATTTTGACTTAAATCTTGACTTAAATTATATCAGTGTTAAGCCCCCAGTGGCTATTAGGATAGATCATGAGTCTGAAATCCAACAGTCTCTGACACAGGTCTTAGATCCATACACTGCTACTTCGTCATCACAATCTCTCTCCCAAACACAGAAGAGAAAACATACACAGTTAGGGAGTGAAGAAGACTTGATTCCTGCTCCACAGAAGAAGCAAATGCTTGGTACTTCATCTACCCTAGTAATGGTAGAACATGATGCTTCACAACATCAAGTGCCTTCACAGGCTTTAGGGGGAAACTTGGATCTCTCGCTGATTCCTAGATCCTTGCCTACCTCCCCGGATGGATCATATCCGGAATCTGAAAAGATCTACTCATCATCTCAAGATGATCAGCAACTCTTTGAGTCTTACCCTGAGGCAACTCAGTTTTCTATTCCAAAAGAAACGCAAGACTTTATTGAGGATTGGAACTTGCAAAGTTCCATTGCACCACCAGTGACCTCTCATGCAGGGGCTTTGGTGATATATACTGCAGGTACATCTGAAGGCTCGGATTTTGAGTTAAACACGAGCGAAGAAAGGCAAACACTGTGTGATACACCTACACGTGAGGTGAGTGAAACACTCTTGCAAATAGGAAAAATGAGTGCACACACAGGCACAGAAAGTGAGATGCAAAATATGTTACTGTCCTTTCAACAACAGATGGATGCACTGAAAGCAGAAAATGCACAACTTCGAGCTCAAGTAAATGCTCAAAATTCTTCAGATCCAGTTACAAATCAGTTTTCTCTTATTAGAAAGGATCTTGAAGAAGTAAAGGCAACTGTGCTTCTCAAAACAAATGATGTGAATCAAACGCAAGGTGTTATAGCAGCTGATATCAAGGACTTAAGACAGAATCAAATTCAAATTGCTGATAATCTCACAGAGATAAATAAGATCTCAAATCGTATCGATGTTCTAGAAAATGATTATCATCAGTACAATGCTCTTAATTCCTCGAGATTTGCAATGATTGAAAGAGGCATAGATCAGCTGAATGAAGGTTTGAGGCATGTCTACAACATGGTAAAGTCTGGAACTAGACCCATCCCAGAACAACAACAATTCTTTGAAGGGACTTCAGTCAAGGATCCCTCAACTAAGGGGGAGAAGGTACAAGAAAAAGCTCCAGTCAAAGGAAAAGGGAAAATGCATGACACAGTACAAGAAGCTGCTACAGTTCAATACAAGTCAGATCAATCTTACTATGCAGCAGAACAAGATTTTTCTTTCTTTGAACCAGAACAACAAACTCCTGGAAAATCAAATTTTGGTGATGCTGAATCAGGTGAGTTTGACAGAGAATTTCTTTTCTCTGATGAAACAGAAAGAAATGCTGAGCTAGATGAAGAACTTAGAAGATTTCAAGAAGAATCCATAGAGAAAAACTTTGAGTTAGATGCAAGGATTCTTGAAATGCAAAATGAAGCTCAAGCAAGAAAAGACAAGCTTGATAAGCTTAAGGCTCTCCTACAAGTTAAATCCAAGGAGAACAAGGAAGCAGCTGCACAAAAGCAAAAGCTATGGGATGCTGCAATCACTGCCAAGAGGGAAGACATTAAAAGAAAGTTTGGACCAAAATGGGATCAAGCTAGAATGATCATGGATCAACCTCAGATTGGCACATATCAAGACAGAGAGGTATCCGGCATGATAGGTGAACTATTCACTGCCAATACAACTGTAGATCTTTACATGGCTGCATTAAAGCTAGAGGTCAGGTATATCACAGTTGAAATAAATATAGATGGCTGGCATATCATAATTCATCTTGATAATTATGGTTTCTACAAAGTTTCGTTGGACTTCTTCAGAACAAGAACACCCTCTGAGTTATGGGTTATGCTGTGTAAAGTAAAAAGAAGTTCAGAGATGAATGAAATACTCCGAGATCACATCCGAGACTTTGCTACTCTAAGGAGTCCAGAAATCATACCTGAACCTTATGAAGTAAGGTTTGTGAAAAATAATCGATATCAAATAATTCGTCTCAATTCAGAGTCTATGACTGGATATCCTTTGAACTACTTAATAGACGTAGAGAAAATGCTACGGTCTGAAGGATTTCAAAGTCAAGCTAAATCAGTTGCTGCTGATTATATCCAAGACTACTGTATGTCTAAAGATATTGATTTTTACAAGCAATGGAAAGGACTAGAAGAGTTCAAGCAACCAACTTCAATTCCACATGATCCTCTTGATAATGAAGTTTTGTATAGACTTTCTATATCAGAACAAAACAAGGCGTATGGGGTTTCTGGAAGCTCTCAGACAGTACCTGAACCAGAACCACGCACACCTATTGTTGGTGTTGAAGAAGCAGAAGAAGGTGAAATACAGTCTCAAGATGATCAGAATTGAAGAAATGTTAACATCTTTTGTTACTAGAACTAGGATAGATCAAGATAGAAATCTGTACTATTTGTTCAGTCTAGAAGAACAACTATCTTGTATTTATCATTAATGTTTGAATCTGGAAATGTTTAATATAAACCAGAACTAAGTTTGTTTATTTACAAGTTTTATTGTTATATCTTTTTCTTGTTTGTTAGTTGAGTTATCCTCTAGTGATTTGCTTGTTATTGTTTAACAAACAAATAGGGGGAGATTGAAAGGCATATGTTTAGAAGCCTATTTGTTTAGAGAGATGGCAACTCAACTCAAACATAGATAATTTGTAAGTAAATATATTATCTGTCACAAGAATCTTCAGCATGTATTATCTGACAAGAAAAAGAAGATCAAAGTCAATCTACAGACCTGAAGCAGTACTACATTGAAAGAAGTTCAATTTAATTGATCATGCCTCAGTGGAGTATTTAAGTTTGAAGAAGCTACAGTGTCAGAAGATTTCAATTTGTGTGACAACAAAAATAGTCAAGTCAGAAGGAGCAGAAGTGAACCATTATAAAAGTCAAGTGAAGAATATTATTTGTTGTGAATCACTCGTGAACCAGACAGTACACAGAGTGTTGGCAAAATACAAAGAAGGTTCTTTACTACAGAAGAAATGGTCAGCTACAGACATTGGTGAGAAGACAGAAGATTTAAAGTTATATCATCAACAGCTGTGGAGTCAAGACTCTAATTTAATTCTCTATTAATTGATTAAATTATTTAGTTAATTTAATTGGTAAATTAATTCAATCAGAATTAATTTATTTCTTAAATTGATTAAGAAATTAATTAATTTAGAATTATTTTAGAATGAAGAAGATTTTAATTTAATTCTATTATCAAAACGATAATTTATTATGTATCCTATTTACTTAGATTAATTCAAAGAGAATTAATTTAATGTATAAGATATATAATAAAACAAATAGAATTTAAATTAAATTGAAAACAAAATAAATGGAAATGGTCAGAAGATATACATTTGAAGAAATCAAGCAGGTCGACTGATTCACTTCTCGGGAAGACTTTTGAAAAGTCTCCCGGAGACTTTTCAAAAAGTCTCCCCGATTTATTAATAAGTCTCTCATGGATTAATATGTCTCCCCGAGCTGCAGAAGTCTTCCTCAACAATTAAATGAATTTTTATTTAATTTCAGAAAGTCTCCCCGAGGAGAAAGAGTCTCCCCGAGCCAGAAAAGTCTCCAGCATCTGATTTTGTCTATAAATAGCAGATTAAGTCAGTAGTATTCAGAACTTCTATTAACATTCTATTCGGCTTAAACAAAAATTCAAGAGCAGTTAATGTCAAATCTCTCTAGAATTTTAAGAGCTAAATTAGTGAATATTTATCTGATTTAAATCTTGTAACCCACCTCAAGTTTAATATAAGTATTTTACTTGAACTGTGTTTCTTTGATTATTATTTCGTGATAATAATTTAAATTGGTTAATCAAAAATTATCTGAAACAGATTTTAATATTTATTAAAGATTGTATTCAACCCCCCCTTCTACAATCATTTGGACCTAACACTTTTGGAGATAATAACAAAGGTTTTACTCTAGGATATGGCTCAATTGTAAAAAACAAATTATCATTGAACCTGTAGCACTAGTTGATGGATTTAGGCACAATTTGCTCATTATTAGTCAACTGTGTGATAATTGAAATGGTGTGTGGTTTTCAACTGGATCATGCATCATAGCCAACAAAGAATCTGGTGAAATTCTGCTAACTGTGAAAGAAAAGGAAATGTCTATGTGGCCGATTTTAACCTGTAAAGGCAAATTCAATGACATGTTTACTTAGTAAAGCCAATATAGACGAAAGTTGGATTTGGCACAAGAAGCTAGCCCATTTGAATTTCAAAGCCCTGAATCAATTGGTTAGAAAGAATTTGGTAAGAGGCATTCTACAAATGGAATTCACCAAGGATGGACTATGTGATGCCTGTCAAAAGGGAAAACAAAGGAAAGTATCATTCAAGTCAAAGTCTAAATCATCAATTGATAAGCTTTTGGAATTATGGCACATGGACTTATTTGGTCCAGTCAACATCATGTCAATTGCCAAAAAGAAATATGCCTTAGTCATTGTGGATGACTTCACAAGATATACATGGGTATATTTCTTACACTCTAAGGATGAGGCAAGCAAACTCATTATCAATCATGTGAAGAATGTTGAAAATGACACTGAATGGAAGGTCAAGAAAATAAGAAGTGATAATGGTACTTAATTCAAGAATGCAACAATGAAAGAATTCTATGAAGAGAAGGGTATCACTCATCATTTCTCTGCACTAAGGACTCCACAATAAAATGGAGTTGTTGAAAGGAAAAATAGGACATTGAATTAAGCTGCTAGAACTATGTTAAAAAAAGAAAAACTACCTACATATTTCTGGGCAGAAGTAGTTAACACTGTATATTACATTCAAAATATTTCCATGGTCAGTCAACTACAAGGCAAAACACCATATCAATTGATAAAGAAATACAAGAAGCCAATAGTTAATTTTCTTCATGTCTTTGGCTACAAATACTTTGTACCAAGGAATCAAGGTGAAAATCTGGGAAAGTTTAAAGCCAAGGCTGATGAAGCTATATTTGTTGTACTTGGAATAATAACCAATGCTTACAGAGTCTATAATCTTAGATTACAAATTGTTATGAAATCTATGCATGTTGTCTTTGATGATAAGAAGATTCAAGGGTTGTTTGATGAAGGATACCATGATCTATTGCATTTTAAAAATGAATCAACAAGCAATGGTGAAGCAAGTGATGATGATGTGGAAATTTCAAGAAATCAAGTACCTAGAAACTCCCCATCAATTGATGTCAATGCATCAAAAGATAACTTATCAGTTGATAATCATCAATCGAATGATAATATATCAATTGATAACCATTCAATGGATAACAACTATGCTCAACAATCCACGAGTAGAGTATCCATCTCATGGGGAGGGTTCTCAAATAATCAATCACATCACAATGATCATAACCATTCTAATGATCATGAATCATCATCTTCAAGGACACATTTACCACCACAAATGAAATGAACAAGAAGCCATCCCTTTGAATTGATCATTAGAGATGCAAATGATGGTGTCAAGACCAGAAGTGCAACTCAAAATGAATGCTTATATAGTAGCTTCCTGTCTCAAGAAGAATAAAAAAGGATGGAAGAAGTCTTGAATGATCCTGATTGGATAATTGTTATGCAAGAAGAGTTGAATCAGGTTGAAAGAAATAAGGTATGGAAGCTGCTGCCCAAACTAAAGAACAAGTCTGTCATTGGTACAAAATGGGTGTTCAGAAACAAAATGGATGAATCTGGTACAATGACAAGGAATAAAGCAAGATTAATGGCAAAGGGCTATTCACAAGAAGAAGGCATAGATTTTGATGAAACATTTGCACCGGTTGCAAGGTTGGAAGCAATCCGAATCTTTCTAGCATATGTTGCCCATGCTAATTTCAAAGTGTATCAGACGAATGTGAAAAGTGTTTTTCTCAATGTAGAACTAGAGGAAGAAGTGTATGTAGAACAACCTCCTGGTTTTATTGATCTTATTCATCCTGGATTTGTATACTATCTTCTCAAGGCACTTTATGGATTGAAACAAGCACCTAGAGCCTGGTATGACACATTATCTAAATTTTTGATTAGGAATCACTTCACAAGAGGTACTGTTGATAAAACTCTCTTTCATATAAATGTTAGTAGCTCTATGATTCCTATTCAAATCTATGTATATGAAATTATTTTTGGCTCAACTAATGAGAAACTTTGTCAAAAATTTGCCAAGTTGAAGCAGAGTAAATATGAAATGAGCATGATGGGAGAACTTGCCTATTTTCTTGGTTTGCAAGTCAAACAAGTTAAAGATGTTATTTTCATAAATCAAACCAAATATATTTCTGATTTATTAAAGATATTTGATTTAAATGAATTTTCTTCTGCAAAAACTCCCATGGCCACTACAACTAAACTTGAATTGAATACTAAGGAAGCTAAAGTGGACATCTCAAGTTATAGAGGCATGGTTGACTCATTACTTTATTCGACTGCATGTAGGCCATACATAATGTTTGCTACATGTCTTTGTGCTAGGTTTCAGGATGATCCTAGAGAATCTCATTTGATTTCAATAAAAAAAATATTCAGATATCTCAAAGGAACACCAAATCTTGGAATTTGATACCCTAGAGACTCTGGATTTGATCTAGGTAGTTATTCAGATGTAGACCATGAAAGTTGTAGAATTGACAGAAAAAGTACCACAGGCACCTGTCAATTTCTAGGAAATAAGCTTGTATCATGGTTTAGCAAGAAGCAAAATCAGTGTCTACATCAACTGTAGAAGCTAAATATATTGTATCTGGAAGTTGCTGTGCACAAATATTATGGATGAGGAATCAACTATTTGACTATAGGTTTAACATGAACAAGATTCCTATTTTCTATGATAACACAAGTTTCATTGTAATAATAGAAAATCATGTGCAACATTCCAAAACAAAGCACATTGACATATACCCACTTCATTAGGGAACATGTAATGAATGGTACTGTTGAATTACATTTTATCCTTAGTGAAAGACAACTTAAAGACATTTTTACCAAACCATAAGATGAATCTACTTTCAATAGATTGGTCTGTGATTTAGGTATGCCTAACTATGTTTAATCCATTAAATGTCTGACAGGTTACTTATTTATGTTACTTTTTAGATTGTAGCCATTGACTATGTTAATATGTTGATTCTTCCATATTTAATTGATAAACATTTTACAAATTAATGGATATCTAAAGCTATCGATAGATAAATATATCAATTGATGATATATTTATTTATCGATGGATGTTTGCAGCTGTCGACAGATAAATATATCAATTGATGATATATTTATTTATCGATGGATAGTGGTACCTGTCGATGGAAAAGTTAGTTATCAATCGATAACCTGGAATTTTTAGAGTCCATGTCATCAATTGACCTGTACAATATCTAGTTGTTGATTACTTATTTTATCAATTGACTAATACATACATACCTGTATGTAAAACAATTGATTGTCAAAATTAGAAATTTCTACTTTTCATTTTTGTTCCAATGGTCGATTAAGTTCTATTTTGAGTAAGAAATTTATTGGGGACTCAGTAAATATAAATAGTGAGATTCAAACTTCTTTTAATTCGTACTTGCAATTTTACTGACGTTTTCTCTAATCTCTTTCTCTCTCTCAATCTACGAACTCAATCTTCAGCTCTCTCCTGCTAAGAACCCTAACCTACTTATTGATTATTATTATTTTTGCTTCAACACTAAAAAATTTGTCAGTCAGTTTATTTCTATATCTATAAAAATAATTATGGCATCATCAAAGAAAGTCTCGCAATCAAGAGTCTACTATGAACTCAACAACTTTGTCACTTGCACTATGGTGGAGGAAGCCCCAACAAAATTTCATCCACTAATAGAAGGTCAAAAATATCAAAGGCCCTCTTAGAAGCACTAAAAATTGTTTGCAACTTAGTTGAAAAATTCTGGACAACTACAGAGGTAACAGATGATTTTTCTTCAATTTCCTTTAATTGTAAAGGAAAATTTTTTATTCTAAGCACTGTGGTCTTAGGTGAGTGTTTAAATATTCCTGCAAATAATACTGAAAATGCACCCACTGACACTGACATTATAACCATGCTTAGGGAAATCAATTACACTGCTCCTGATGCTAGTTTAGGTAGTATAGTTTGAAAGAATCTAAGAAAAGAATGGTCATACTTCTTTGATTCTATAATAAAGTATTTCTCTAGTAAAGTTAGTAATTTTGATGCAATAACTACAAGTATGCGACAAGTAGGTTATAGCATTTTGTATGATATATATCAAAACTTAGGAAGCTTGTTACTCAATGAAATATCTATCAAATTGGGAAGTAAGATTAATAGGTCTAACCATATTTACTATGCTAGATTTATCATGATTATTATTTACCATTTTGTCAAGGATATTGAGATTGACAAGAGTACAGAGTCTTTGGATTTTTGGGTCCAAAACAAAAGGGTCTTCAAAGACTTGGTAAGGATCAATCTTCACAGTAATGTTGAATTGATCTATTCGCCTTTTGTTCAGCTATTTATCTCTACTCTTACTTCTTTCAATTCCCAAACTTCTTTGCCTTATATGACTATGGAGGGTGTTAACAATAACCCCAACCTTCCTACCCAAGCCACACAACCTATTCTCAAATCCAAATCTAAGAAACCAACCTCAACAGGTTCCCAAAAACCAGTTATTGCAAAAAAACACATGTTGTAGTAGATAGATTAGAGGAGGATGTAGGTGGTGAGGGAACTGGAAAAAATAAAAGAACCCAGAAGGATAAGGAGAGTGAGGGTGTGCAACCCAAACAAAGCCACTCCACAGTCTCTCAAAAGACTGTGGTTGTTAATAAGAAAATTAGCACATCTCTATTGGCATCCTTCCAAAAGGATGACAATATTGAAAAGAGCCCGCAACCAAGGGCACAACACCAAGATGGGGACACATAAGCCAAAACCCTAAAATCATATGAAAGGAGAAAGAAAAGAGTCACCTTTACACATGGGGAAACACACACTACAAAATCATAAGAAACTGTGATGGAGCCTTCTCAAAGTCAGTTTGATGTATCTCATATAAATGATGATATGCAGCCCCATTCTCTCTCAATTCCAATTCCTTCTATTCTTATTTCCCCACCTCATCAAATTTCTTCAGAAAATGTTCTGATAGATAATCAGCATTTTCAAATTCTCCTTCTTTGCTATTCAAGGAGAAGTCAACACTCTCTCCTGAATTTTCTTCCCAGGAAATTCAGGATTCCATCTCACATGACATTTCGAATGTCACTTCTCAAATAATTACCTCTTTTTCTACTCCATCAATTGATGTTTCTTCATCAATTGATATTCAGCCAATGACTGATAAGCCATTAATCGATACTCAAGATCAATCGATGGGTATGCATCAATCAATGGATATCCCAAACACTTCGCCTGATAATTTATATACAACAATTGATACTCAATCAATTGATATTCACAAACACTCTTAGGATTGAGTGAGTTGACTGAGAGGCAGGATTGCAACCTAGAAAAAGGAGAGGGATTGAGTGAGGTCATTCCTATTTCTTCTAAGAATGAGAGTGAAACACATGAGGGCCCCACATTAGAAGGTGCACAGGATATGAGTGAGGGAGAGATGAGATCCTGATGAAAAATAGAGAGATGTGGGAGAGAGATAAATCAATTTTGTTATATGCACAGGAGTTAGAGAATGAATTAATGTCAGAAGAGAAAGGAGTAAAGGAGGGGGAGTCCCTAATGCAGAAGTAAGTGGGAGTGGAGTTAATAAGGATAATAAAGATGTAGAGGTTGATGCTGGAGAATTGGATCCAAGTAACTTCATTCATCCTGATCGAAGATATCAGAATTTAGCTACTTCATCCACAAAAAATGCAGAGCAAATTCTAGGACTTGAGCACACTGAACAAAAGACTAGGAATCTGAAGGAAAGCATTGCCAATACAACATACACATGTTATATGGCACCTAAAGAGTTAGAAGTTGATTCTGATGAATAGCCAGGAATGAGTACAATTGATGGTTCTTTAGAAGCTGCTAAAACTGAGATTTTTTCTTAATACAGGAGAGCAATGGTGGAAGTAGAAATTGAAGATCCCATTCAAAGGAGAATTGCCAACTCTATGAAGGGGTCATTAAAGCTCCAAAAGATCACAGTGATAGGAGTAAAGAGAGAATTGGAGATTATCAAGGGATCTATCACCTCTAACAAGGATATATTGGAAAGAAGATTGGATGAGAAGCTTCCATTGAACACTATGGTTCAAATCAAGGACAAGTTATTCAAAGAATCCAAGCATCAGCGTCTTCCTTTCTAACTAGTCCATCTAATATGCGAGAGAGTGTAAGACTTAGCCGAGCGTTAGTGAAGCGGGGTCTCTAGAAAAGAAGATTGATGACATCATTAAAGGCCAGGTTCTGCATGCCTCCATTTTTCAAAAATTTATTGACAGGATGCCACCACCTCCTCAAATTGATGATAACAAAAATGGGGAGAATGCTAAAAAGAAAGATGGTGATGGAAAACACAGTGGTTGTGCTGGTGGTTCTAGTGTTGGTAAAACAAGTGGCATTGGTGGTATTACAACAAAGGGGGTTACTAAAAATGGGAGCAATAGGGATAGACAATCTTTAAATTCATCTAAGTTACCCAAAGATGACTTAGAACAAAAAAGGAAATAATTGAAGAAGTTTGAAGATGAACTAGAAGCTAGAAGAATTTCTAGAGAAAGAGAAACTCAAGCAATGATTGTGAGGGAAAGGAAAAGAATTAAAGATCTAAAGAAGAGCACTTAGTTGGTGACAAAGGCAACAGAAAAAGGAAACTTGGATGAGCTTATTACTCAGACAAGTGTGGTAAATGAAAATGTAAATAATGCTGCCAAAGAAAGCAATTCAAATGTAGAAGCCTTTCTAGTGATTGATCTTGAAGCCCTTGAAGAGAAGAAAAAGGGCAAAGCCATAATGATTGAAGAAGAAAAGGAAAAGATGAAGCCAGTTAGCCAAAAGCTTCTTCAAGGAGCCATTTCCTTAGGAATTTCAGATCCTGATAGAAGAGAAAAGGAGAATGAAAAAATTGATAGGCAAATGTAAATTCAATGGAATATGGAAGATCAATTAGTAGAACAACCACTGAGGAAAAAGAGGAATATAGCCATGGCTAAGAAGAAGACAAGTTCTACTCAAGAAAAAGTGGTTCAGGAAAACCTCCAAGTCAAAGAAAAAGAAATCAAGGATGAGGTAACATTTGAAGGATATGACTTGAAAGGAGTTCCAGTGATAAGTGAAAAAGGGTTGATAGGAGTAAGAACTCACCCTTCAACTTCTAACCAAGATGAATCAATGAGGTTGGATTATGATAATGGAGAAAAAATTACTTATTCAATGAAGGTGATAATGAAGCAAAGCTACAATGTCCTAAAGACCATTCTACCTCTACTCAACAGAAGGTACAAACTCAATACAACAATTGCTCAGGAAATTCAACATCAAATTTCAAAACTAAGGAGAGCAAAGGCTGAAGCTGAACTAGATTCACCCCTTAAGCTATGAAAGTCTCAAGTCAAGAAGGTGGTGTTGGAGCCAAAATATGTCATGATTTTTACAGATGTGGAGGGCAACACAAAGTTCTTTGATATCTGCAAATATCTGGACAAAATCACAGATGAAGAAATTCACTACCTATTGAGGCAACTTGGAGACACTGATGAAGATGGAGCAGTACCGATGAGTTCCTTCATGAGACAACTAAAGGAAAATCTTGAGAAGAGGAAGAAGAGGTAATTGGATTACGAAGATCATGAAGACATTGGAGCTGTTTGCAGAAATTATTCATCAACTGGTATTTCCAAATTCAAAGTGCTATTTAAATTTCTTGATTCTATCTGAATGAAAATAATTAAGGGCTTTGTTATCATAAAGTAGATTTGTGTCTGATCATGTCACAGACACAAATAGGGGGAGATTGTTAGGCATCTACATGTAATTTGATGATAACTTTAATCTTAGAATCATAGAAATTTTAATTGATGTAACTGATCAATTGATATGAAAATTATAAATATCAATTGATCAGGAAATCATTTATCAGTTGAAATGTTTATTTGAATCAACTGATAATTTGGATTGTAGAATATGTGTACTTAGTCTATTTCAATCGATAATGTGTAAGTCAATTGATATTATTCTCATCAATTGATATTAGAGTCGATTGATATAGGTCATTAACTTATGTGTAACTTAGATTGTCTAATTGTAATTATTTGAAGACAGGAAATTATACAAGTGAAGGATGATCAGTTGAAATTGAAGCATCGATGGATAGAAGATCAATTGAAGAAGCCAAGTCAAGTACTCAAGACCATCAACTGATGTGAAGACCCATTGATTGATATATCGATTAATAACATCTATCAATCGATAAGTCATCATTTATCAATCGATGGATATAAAGATAAATTGAAGAAGAATATCAGTTAATGGATAAAAGGAAGAATCAATTGATATGCTTAACAATAAATTATCAATTGATTGAGAAAACACAAGTTGACAGACGAAATCATACTTATGGAAGAAAGTCTATGATAACTGTGAAGACTCAACTTAAAGTTGTCTTTCTTAGGACTGAAGACTTTTCCCTAAATAGAAAAAGGCAAACAGGAAAGATAGATCAGAAATAATCCTAGTTTAGATTAATTATTTTATACTCTTTCTAGGAATTGTAAACACACTTGTGGTATATAAACAAGTGTGGTAGCGTTGTTGGAAAAATAAAAGTTAACAATATTTCTTGAATCAACTATTCAGGTTTCGAGCGTTTTATAAGAACAGTTGATTTATTTTCTAATCTTGTAAAAACGAATCTAGGTTTCATTAACCTAGAAAAATTGAGCAAATATATATTGATGGAAAAACCAATCCATCAGTAATTTTAAAACAACTTTGTTCAATTTAATTTTCAGATTCACTTGTTTATATATATATTCTATTAAACACTCAAACCTTAAGAACAAACATTAAAACAGAAAAAGTTTTGGTGATTTGTATTCAATCCCCTCCCCCATTCTACAAATAATATTGATATTATTCTGGGAAATAACATAGGTGTCTCTATCAGGTTCTCCTGGAACTATGGGGATTGAAACCAAGTCTTCAGCGGGTTTTCCCCTTTTTTCCTCATCTTCCCCTGCATCCATGTCTTCTATGGGGAGGAATTTTCCCTGAATCCATCGGGTCTTAGGACAGCCACATAACAATTTCTTGCTATTTTCTAGTCTCTTTTTTCTTCTCTAACACCATTTCTAGTGGGGAATTTAATTTTTAAGTGATAACTTAAGGCAGCAGCCTTGAAAGCATGCAAACTAGTCCTCCCAAGGATAACATTGTATGTAGAAGATGCTTTAATTACCAAGAAGGTTAGCATCCGGTTGACTTTCTGAGGTTCTCTCCCCATTGTCATGGGTAGTTGAATGGTCCCTTCTAATTTTGACTCTACTCCATTGAAACCATAGATTGGAACATCTGAAGGGGTTAGTTGAGAATCATTGTATCCCATCTTCACAAAAGCATCGTAGAACAAGATATCAACGGATACTTCATTGTCCACCAGGACTTTTTTACTTCAAAATTTCCTATCAAAGGGGCAATGACAAGGGGATCGTCGTAGGGGAACTTTACACCTTCTAGGTCTAAGTCATCGAAAGGTATGATAGCCTATGTCTTAGCACACTTATGTGCCTCTGTCGTAATGGCCTTTGGGTTAAAGAATGCAGGACCTACCTGCCAAAGGTTGGTTAATAAAATATTCAAGCATCTCATTGGAAAAACCATGGAGGTCTACGTTGATGATATGCTAGTCAAAAGCTTGGATAAGGTTGACCATATTGAACACCTTAGAGAGGTTTTCGAAGTGCGGAGGCACCATAAAATGATGTTAAACCCCTGTTAGGAAGCAAACACTAATGGTTGTCAAAGAATACAAATCAGAGCTTACATTGTTGACGTCATCAAAGTGTAAGGAGCTGTCGGACAGAGTTTACTCTATCAGAGAATACTCAATCAGAATTTACTCTAACAGAGAATGCTCTATCAGAGAATAACAACCGACAGAGTTTATTATCAGAGTTTGTCAGGAAGCAATTCGAATCAGAGTCTGAATAGGTTAGGAAGAAGGAATCTGAACGTCAAAGTAATCTTTGCAAATCATATTATTCATAACCTAGCAACTCTTGAGAATAAAGAACTTCTTGAGAGAGTTCTGTAACCAATTCATTATTGTTAATACAGAGCAGTATTCACCTTTTACATACTTGTGTTCTTAATCGATTTATTGTGCTATTACATTCAACCCCCTTCTGTAATAGCTTACTTATCTGGGCAAACAATTGGTATCAGAGTAGGAAGTTTTATTTCAATTGATTAGATCATAAATCATGTCTAGAAACAAGTATGAGAGCATAAGAATTCCTATCTTAAAGAAAGCTGAATACCCCACATGTAGGGTGAAGATGTTAATGTTCCTAGAAGCAACAGACCCTGATTATTTGAACAGGATTAGTGAAAGCTAGTATCTGCCAACAAAACTGGTACCTGCAACTATTATGGAAGGAAGACAAATTTATACTCTTAAAGACAAGAAATAGTGGACTAATGAGGAAAAACAAGAAGTCCTCAAATATCCTAAGGTAAGAAACATATTACACAATAATCTTGATTATGTAATGTCCAACAGGGTAATAACATGCAAAACTGCAAAAGAGATCTAGGATGCTCTGAAGGTTCAATGTCAAGGAACTAGAGAAATCAAGAAAATTAGGAGATCTGTGCTCATACAAGAATATGAATATTTTGAAGTTAAGCAGAATGAATGTCTCATAGATATTTATGACAGATTCTTAAGTTTGTTAAACAACTTAGCCTTAGTAGACAAAGTATATGATAATGAATATTCTAACACTAAATTTCTAAGGGCTCTTCCAGAAAAATTCGATCTGCAGACATCTTTAATTAGAGACAGGGCTGATTTAGATGAGATGTCTTTAGATGAAGTCTATGGAAAATTGAAAACTCATGATCTGGAGTTACAACAAAGAAGAAACAAAAAGAGTAGCAAGGCAAGATCTATTGCTTTGAATGTTGAAGACAAAATTGTAGAACCAAAAGAAAATGTGCTTAAGGCTTCAACAAGAAAAGGGAAAGAAGTAGTAATCCAAGAAGGCAGTGAATCATAGTTTGAAACAAACTCTGAAGAAAACTCTCATGACTCCACATATTCTGATATGATGGAGATGGTTGTTATGATTGTTAAGGGTTTTAAAAAGATGAAATACAGGAAATATAAGAAGCAAGCAAATTTTCAGAAAAAGCATGGTGAGTCAGAAAAGAAAGACAGGTTCAAGAAAAGAGAAGAAAGATATGGGAGATCAAAGACTGTTGATAAGTCAAAGATTAAGTGTTATAAGTGTAACAAGATGGGGCACTTTGCCACTGAATGCAGAAGTAAGGAATCAGGAAAAGCTTTAATCACTTCAAAGAAAGACTAGATGGATTCCTCAGATTCTGAACAAGAAATAAATTATGCACTCATGGCAAACACTAACTCTCCAAACTCTGATAAGGTAACAGACTCTGTCTTTAATTTTCAAACTGATAATATTTGTGAATTAAAGTCTTTTCTTAGATCTTTCCATGTCAGTTTTAAGTCACAGACTTTGGAAAATGAAAGATTAAAATCTAAAATACAAACTATGACTGCTTGGAATAACTTGCTTGAATTTGAAATAGCAAAAGAAAAAGAAACTTTCAGAGTTTGGACAAACTCTGGAAAGAAAGTCCAACAAATAATGACTAATAAGAATTGGACTGCTGCTTTAGGCTATGAATATGAAACTCACACTAAATCACACATAAAAGGAATATTAAATTAACCTGTGAATTTTTTTAGAGCTAGTGATAATAAGGAAAATTCTACTGAAAGATCTAAAAATAATAGTGTGTCAGAACCTAAAAATATAAATATAGGGTTACTTTCACATAAGCAACTTAAGGAAAAGTTAAAGGTAGTCACTAATGAAGCTAAACCAAAAGAAACAGGAATGGAAAAGTTGGAATTACTAAGGATAATAACTACATGAATATCCCTAATGCTCCTAGGAAAACATGCTTTACTTGTGGTAATTCAAATCACCTTGATATAGACTGCAAACAAAAGAAAATGAAAAATGTAGTGTTAAGGCTAGAAAACAATTAAGATATATCCATGTTTTCATTGTGGTAGCATGAGTCATTCAATTTATACTTGCAAAGAATATCATAACTTGTATTACAACTTTTATAAACCACAGCCTCAAATAAATATTTCTCCAAAACAAAATGTCAAGCAAATATATGTGATAAAGCCTGATAAAAGGAGTGTAAACTCTGACAGTACAAACCCTGGAGATGCAAACTCTGTTTCTGTAAACTCTGTTAACACCAACTCTGATAAAAGTACTTCTGCTGCGAAAGTTAACAAATTTTCAAAGAAAGGACCCAAGCTAGTTTGGGTCCCCAAACCTACTTATTAAGTTGCATTTTCTGATTGCAGGGAAATAGGAAAAACATCCTAATCATTGATAGTGGATGTTCTGTTCGTATGACTGGAAATAAATCCCTGCTTTTAGAGTTTAAGGAGAAGGCTGGCCCAACAGTATCTTATGAAGATGGCAACATAGGAAGAACACTGGGATATGGCCAAATTGTGATTGGAAATGTCATCATTGATCATGTAGCTCTGGTTGAAGGACTTAAACATAATCTGCTAAGTGTGAGTCAAATGACAGACAAAGGTTATTCTGTGGAATTTCATGGAACTCACTGTGAAGTAAAATAGAAGAAGAATGGAAAAATAGTTCTTATTGGTCACAGACATAACAATTTATTTGAAGCTAGCCTAGATATTAACTTTGTTGGTCCTTTAACTTGTCTACCTGGAAAGACATCATCTTTGGAAAGCTGGAATTGGCACAAAAAGCTATGTCACTTGAATTTTAGAAACATTAATGAATTAGTGAAAAAGGACCTAGTTAGAGATCTTCCAAAAGTTCAATTTCATCCTGATGGACTCTGTGATTCATGTCAAAAGGCCAAACAAAAGAAGACATCATTCAAGAGCAAAACTGAAAATTCAATCGATCAACCTTTTCATCTATTACATCTTGATTTATTTGGTCCTGTCAATATTATGTCCATTGGAAAGAAAAAATACACTCCTGTGATAGTTGATGATTTCACTAGATTTACTTGGGTATATTTTTTGCATAAAAAGGATGAAACTGCTGAAATAATTTTTGAACATATTGCAATGATTGAGAATGGATCAACTCACAAGGTGAAGAATCTATGAAGTGATAATGGAACAGAGTTTAAAAATTCTGTAATAGAAGAATTCTGCTCAACAAAAGGTATTATTCAACAATTCTCAGCACCTGGTACACCTCAACAAAATGGTGTAGTTGAAAGAAAGAACATAACACTTATAGAAGCTGCCAGAACAATGCTAGAAGGAGCAAAGCTACCTACTTACTTTTGGACAGAAGCTGTAAACACTGCATGCATCACACAAAATTATTCCTTAATCAACAAACATGGAATGACTCCATATGAATCTTTGAAGGGAAGAAAGCCAAATGTTAAGTACTTCCATATCTTTGGAAGCAAGTGTTTTATTCTCAAAACATATCCTGAGCAATTGAAGAAATTTGAACTTAAAGCAAATAAGGGAATTTTTGTTGGATATGCAACAACTTCTAAAACCTCTTCAAGGGCATTCAAAGTATTCAATCTAAGAACAAGAACAGTCATGGAATCAATCAATGTCTCTTTTGATGAAGGGAAAATATGTGGATTACATGATAAGGATGCACATAAAACTCTGAGATTTGAGAATGAACTGCAGAAAATAAACTTTGGTGAACCAAACTCTGATGAGTCAAACTCTGGTGAACCAGGCTCTGATGAAATAAACTCTGTTCTACCAATATCTGGTGATGTAATCTCTGATTCAGAAATGAATGAAATAGAAATTGAAGATTCTGCACATGTTGAGGGGGAGCAACATCAATCAGATACTGACATTGGAGATCAAAACATTGTAATTGAAATATCAGAGTCTGACCAAACTCTGACAAACCTAAACTCTGAACCCCTAAACTCTGATCCATCAAACTCTGAGACTACAAACACTGATACCTCAATATCTAATAATTCAAACTCTGAGTACATAAACTCTGAGACATCAAACACTGATGGAAGCACATATTCAGGGGGATGATCATCATTTACAGAAGAATCTTTCTATGAGACATCAAATCATGGTGGAGCATCCAGTTCAAGAAATCTTCTACATCCAAAAAAGTGGACAAAAGATCAAACACCTGAATTAATTATTGGTGATCTGGAAAGTGGTGTAAAGACAAGAAAAGCTACACAAAATGAATGTCTATTTCATAGTTTTCTATCACAAATAGAACCAAAGAAAGTTGAAGATGCTTTGAAGGATGCAGATTGGGTTACTGCAATGCAGGAAAAATTGAATGAGTTTGAAAGGAATGAAGTATGGACCCTAGTACCTTGGCTAAAGAACAGATCTATTATTGGTACAAAATGGGTATTTAGGAATAAGACAGATTCTGATGGAATCATTACAAGAAATAAGGCAAGACTGGTAGCCAAAGTTTATTCTCAACAGGAAGGCATAAATTATGATGAAACATATGCACCAGTAGCCAACCTTGAAGCAATCAGAATTTTTCTTGCTTATGCTGCACATAAGAAATTCAAGGTCTACTAGATGGATGTTAAAAGTTCATTTTTAAATGGTGAACTTGAAGAAGAAGTTTATGTTGAACAACCACCTGGCTTTGTCAATCCAAAATATCTAAATCATGTCTACAGATTGGATAAAGCTTTATATGACTAAAGCAAGCACCAAGGGCCTTGTATGAAACTTTAGCTCTATTTTTACTTGAAAGTGGTTTCACTAGAGGTACAATTGATAAGAACTTGTTTTATAGAACTCAAGGTAAGGATCTATTATTGGTACAGACATATATTGATGATATAATATTTAGTTCCACTAATAAGAAACTTTGTGAAAGATTTTCAAAGTTAATGCAGTCCAGGTATCAAATGAGCATGATGGGAGAATTAAGTTATTTTCTAGGTTTACAAGTAAAACAGACTGAGGAAGGCATTTTCATTAATCAGTCTAAATATACAAAAAATCTGCTCACAAAATTTCAAATGCAAGACTCTGCATTTGCTGAAACACCTATGGCTACTGTAACAAAGCTTGATCAAGACACTAGAGAACCTGTTGACATTACAGCATACAGAGGAATGATTGGTTCTCTATTTTATTTGAATGCAAGTAGACCAGACATCATGTTTGCAACATGTCTGTGTGCTAGATTTTAAGCAGATCCAAGAGCACCTTATTTGATAGCTGTGAAGAGGATTTTCTGATATCTCAAGGACACTATTAATCTTGGCTTATGGTATCCTAGAGAGTCTGATTTTAAATTAATTGGCTATTCAGATGCTGACTTTGCAGGATGTAAAATTGACAGAAAAAGTACAAGTGGCAGTTATCAGTTTCTGGGTAGAAGACTAGTGTCATGGTTTATCAAGAAGCAGAAATCTATCTTAACATATACAACATAGGCTGAATATATAGCTATAGGAAGCTGTTGTGCACATATTTTATGGATGAAAAATCAACTACTTGATTATGGTTTGAACTTTTCTAAAATTCCTATTTATTGTGATTATCAAAGTGCTATTGCAATGACAGGAAATCTAGTCCAACATTCTCTGACTAAGCACATCAGTATCAGATATCATTTCATAAGGGAACATGTTATGGAAGGCACAATTGAATTACACTTTGTTCCCGCAGATCAACAAATAGCATATCTATTCACCAAACCTTTGCCTGAAACAACATTTAACAGACTAGTTCCTGAATTAGGGATGGTAACAAGTGGCTCAACTTTACTTGGCAAGTTTCAGATAATCAAAGTATATGTCAGAATATGACAGAAACTCTGATGAAGCAAACTCTAATCATTGCAGCATCTAATCTCTGTTCACAAGTCATCAGTATTTATGGTAAACTCTGTCAGAGTCTGTGGTAAACTCTAATAGTTCATTCTAAACTCTAAAACACATAAACTCTGACTTGCTAAACTCTATTTAAGTGGTAAAATCTGAAATCATATTTCTGAGATCATATTTCATTTTTGTGACATCATAATTATCATTCTCTGATTGGATTTGAAACAAGGCGCGTGTATCTCATGAATAATGGTTCATATACTTAAATAAATATACAAAAACTTGCCATATTTTGAGACTTGCATTAATAATTGCTCTTCAAATCAATTTTCACCACATGTCCCACTACAGGGGTTATCCAAATGAAAAGGCACAAATTAATTTTAATTATCATTTTTGAGTTATTAATCTGTATCCATTATTCTTCGTTTGCTCTTCTTCCCTAGTCTCTCAAAAACTCTAATTGTTCCAAACTGCACGTTTTCATTGTTTCAATGGCATCAAAAGGACAAACCTTTCAAACCTACTCTTTTACAGCCACCAACTATATTGCTCTGTTAAATAAATCTGATGCACCTGAAGATTTTCATGTTATTCCAGATTTCTTAAGACAAAGTTACATTGGCTATGCGTTACAGGAACTTTTAAACTTTTCTACACAATCCTTGATAAGGATATGTGAAAGGCATAGGTGTACTAACTTGTAACACTTAATTACTATGTAACTCAACTAGAGAAAAGATAAAACAACAGCAAAATAAGAGAAACCGAAGAAGCACATGGAATCAATCAACTGAAGAAATGGTAATGATACTTGGTAACTACAAGTAACTAATTTGGTTAATCAAGGATGCATAAGTGAGAAGAAGTTCAATCTCAGTATTGCTCATGCCCTAACTTATCTAATGGAGAATCAAATTAATGTCAAAGAAGTATCAAGAAGACCAAAGTGATTTCATGTAATGTATATCAACATCTGGATAATGTAAAGGTTAATCAACAAATGAGAACTGACATTCAGAAGCAAGAACCCCTACAAGACTAGTCACTTATGAACCAGACCATTGCATCAAGTGTCAGGACATTGGAGGCAAGTTCATGTCAGTAATAGAAGATCTCATTTGAATTGAGTGAGGAAAAGAAATTAAAGAAGCTAGGGAAACTTGCTCATAAAGGTTAATCCTCAATTAGTCACTAAAGAAAGTCAACATTCGATGAGTGCATATTTGCCACGGCAAATGTCGATCCACGGTAGATCGAGATCGAGATCGAGATTCTCCCAGATCGAGATCGAGATCTTCACAGATCGAGATCGAGATTCTCCCAGATCGAGATCGAGATCTTCACAGATCGAGATCGAGATTCTCCCAGATCGAGATCGAGATTTACACAGATCGAGATCGAGATGGGTCCAGGCGAAGATCGAGATACGGGTAGATATGTAACATTTGATGTTCAAGGGACAAGTGGCTTATTGTGAACGGTTGATCTAGAGTTGTTGGGAAAGTACTTTTTGTTGTCGAAGTCCTGATTGGGCCACGTACACAAAAAGGACAAGATCAAGACTACATGAAATTGTAAAAGCAGCACTTTGATTTTATTAGTAGACAGACTTTCATCATCTCTATTATTCAACGATATATTTCAAGAGAGAGCATTTTACTGTAAAACAAAAAAAAGGGTGAGAGAGAGGATCAGTTGAATCTAGCTTTAATTGCTGTATTTATTGTTCAACTGATCATGATGCTTTTATGAATGTTGTAGCAAATCCTTCAATGAATATAATGATATATTCTTGAAATTCTGTGTCATCATTTATTACCTGCATATTGTTTATTCTCTCATAAATTTTAAACAGTTGTATTCACCCCCCCCCCTCTACAACACTTTGGACCTAACAATTGGTATCAAAGCTCCTGTTAAACACATCTAACAGAGATCCTACTGTGTTGTTGGAGTTGGTTCTTGAAAATCCCAGATCTAATTTTTTTTGAAGTTTGTGCCGAAAGTTTTTATTTGTTTCTTCCTGGAAAAGTCATAGATCTAAAAAGTTCTAAGTAATGGTGTAAGGAATATTTGTACAAAATTCCAAAATATTGTACTTTAGAGCTTTGTGGATTTTCTTGTGGTCAAAACTGGAATCAACTGATTGACTAAACAAAAAGGACATTTTCGAACCTCTATCAACTAGGAAGTGGACAACTTTTTGTTTGGACTTGAGAAAGTGGTGGACCCTGCTACTGTTCCTGTGATTAAAACTAACTTGCTTGAATCTTAAGTGCAAAATCCGTTGGATATTAAGTGTTGAATATTTAAAGTGAGATAATTAATTTTTCAAGTAAATACAATTTATTGTAATTTGAAAAGTGTATTATCTTAATTTTAAATTTTATTAAAATGGCCGCCGCACACAGATTTAAGATACCTCCGTTTGATGCACAACATTATGACGAATGGACCGGAAGGATGAGAGCTTACCTTGAATCAATAAACAAGGTATACTTGAGAATATTGGAAAACGGTTCATACATACCCATGAAAATTGAGCCGGAGCGAATGGAAGGAGGGATACTAATACCATCCCGGTCTGTTCCTAAAGAGGAAATGGAGTTTTCAGACGCAGATAAAGAATTGGTCGGTATGGATGCGTCGTTACGCAACGTCATAATTGAATCCCTAAACTCAGAGTACTATGTTCAGATAAAGGGATTAAAAATAGCTAAAGCCATGTGGGATAAACTGGCTGTGGTGATGGAGGGGACCGAGGAAGTTAGAGATAACCACAAACGCATTCTGATATCTGAATATGAATCGTTCAGATGCGAACGAGGAGAAAGCGTAACGGATGTTTACAAACGTTACAGTAAATTGCTTATCGAGCTGAGTATAAGAGATAAAGTCTATCTGTTAGGAATCTACATGTGATTTGATGATAACATTAATCTTAGAATCATAGAAATTTTATTTGTTGTAACTGATCAATTGATATGAAAGTTATAAATATCAATTGATCAGGAAACCATTTATCAGTTGAAGTGTTTAGATGAATCAACTGATAATTTGGATTGTACCATAGGTGTACTTAGTCTATTTCAATCGATAAGGTGTAAATCAATTGATATTTTGTTCATCAATTGATGTTAGAGTCGATTGATATGGATCATCAATTGATGTGTAAATTAAACTGTTAAATTGTAATTATGTGAAGTCAGGAAATTGCACAAGTGAAGGATGATCAATTGATATTGAAGCATCGATAGATGGAGGATCAATCGAAGAAGCCAAGCCAAGGATTGAAGACCATCAACTGATGTGAAGACCCATCGACTGATATATCGATTGATAACATCTATCAATCGATAAGACATCTTTTATCAATCGATGGATATAAAGATCAATCGAAGAAGTACATCAGTTGATGGATTAAAGAATGGATCAATTGATATGCCTGACAGCAAATTATCAATTGAGTGTGACAACACAGAAAGAATATCTGTTGAAGATCCAGAGAACAAAAGCACACCTATGGAAGACAGTCTAGAGTAACTGTGAAGACTCAATCAGAAGCTGTCTTTCAAACCTTTTTGTAAAATAGAAAAAGGTAAAAGGAAGGCAGGTAGAAACAATCCTAGAATAGGAATTGTAAAAGAACACTTGTGGTATATAAACAAGTGTAGTAGCATTATTAGAAAAAATACAAGTTAGACATATTTCTTAATCAACTGTTCAAGCTTGAGAGCACATGTGTAAGAACAGTTGATTTGTTTTCTAATCTTGTAAACGCAGCTAGGTTTCTTTTAACCTAGGAGCATTGAGTAAAAATATACATTGATGGAAAAACCAATCCATCAATAATTTTAAATCTCTTTGTTCAGTTTTATTTTTCAGCATTAATTTGTTCGAACTTATTCTCTTATTCTATCAAACATCAAGAACAAATATTAGAACACACAAAAAGTTTTAATATTTGTATTCAACCCCCCTTCTACAAATATTGACATTGTTCTAAGGAATAACAATTGGTATCAGAGCAGGCTTTCAACATACAGAAAGTTTAAAGATCAAGAACAGTCAATATGGGTCAAAGAGATTCAGGTGTGAAAATTCCAGTTTTAGAGAAAGATGAATATTTTCCATGGAAGGTCAAAATGCATCTGCATCTTTTTTCTCTCGACCCTTCTTATGTTAACTGCATAGAAAAAGGTCCTCATGTTCCCATGAAGCTAGTCACAGGTGTAAACCCTGATGGAACTCCTGCACTTGACAGACATGTTCCAAAACTTATTTCTGAGTTCACAGAAGAGGATGAAAAAGAAGTACTCAAAGACAAGAAGGCCATGAACATTCTGTTTAATGGTCTAGATAAAGATATGTCTGACAATGTAATAAATTGTACTTCATCAAAAGAAGTATGGGATACACTTCAAACTCTGTGTGAAGGAACTGAACAAGTAAGGAAAAACAAGATGCAACTCTTGATTCAAAAATATGAATCATTCCATTTCAAGAGTGGAGATTCTATCAATGACACCTATAGCAGATTTCAGAAGTTGTTAAATGGATTGAAGCTATATGGTAGGGTTTATGCAACTGAGGATACAAATCTAAAATTTCTTAGATCTCTTCCAAAAGAATGGAAACCAATGACTGTTTCCATTAGACAATCTCAGGACTTCAAGGATTTTACACTGGAGAAACTTTATGGTATTCTCAAGACATATGAGTTGGAAATCCAACAAGATGAAGAGATTGAAAAGAATCAAAGAAAAGAGAAAACTGTGGCTTTGGTAGTCAAGGGAAATGAAGAGAAGAAGGAAAATGGCTATGAAGAAGAGTCAGTCATGATGGCTGGTGATGCTGTTGAAGAATCATTCAAGAGAAAAGGAAAGAACAAGTGTGAAGAAAATGAAACATGCTCTCAGGATGATTTGAATGAGATTGATGAGCACCTTGCATTTCTGACAAGGAAATTTTCAAAGCTAAGATTCAAGAAGAATCCATATGCTCAAAGGCCTGGATCCCAGTTTAGAAACAACAATCAAAATAAAAATCTGGTTGAAAGATCTAAATTCAAATGCTTTAACTGTGGATTGGCTGGTCATTTCTCAAGTGAGTGCAGGAAGCCAAAACAAGAAAAGGCAAAGTCATATGAGGGTATTGATTATAAGAAGAAATACTTTGACCTTTTAAAACAAAAAGAAAAGGCTTTTGTAACTGAGGAGAAGGACTGGGCTGCTGAGGATAGTGATTCTGAAGAATATGTCAATCTTGCATTAATGGCCAATCATGAAGATGAAGAAGCTAGTTCAGCATCTAATCAGGTACTAGCTACCAACTTTTCCGAGCTTACATCTGAGGAATGCAATAGTACTATTAATGAAATGTCTAATGAACTGTACAATTTGCATGTCACTCTAAAATCTCTAAACAAAGAAAATCTCAAGTTAAAGAACACCATTGATGCCTTAACTGAGAGAAATATGTTTCTTGAAAATGAACTTATTTGTTTAGAAAGATTTAAGCAGGAAAGAAAGGATGCTAGGAATGAACTAGTAAACAGTTTGAAAAGAGAAGAATTGTTGAAAGAACAATTAGCTGAAGAAATTGAAACCATTAGCAAATGGAATAGGTCTGCTAAAACTGCCAAACAAATTATTGATGTTCAGGGTGTAGATACTCTTGGAGAACTCCCCAAATCAATAGGCAAGTCATTGGCTGATACTGTAACGATCGAAATAATTAAATCTATTTGAATAATATAGGGTATATGATTTATGTGTTTTAATGTGTTAAGATATGATATGTGGTCATTTGATATGTCTAGTTGACTGCCCGGTTGACTGTATTATGCTTAAGTGTTTTAAATAAGTGAGTAAGTGATTTTTATGCTTAATTGAGTAACTATTTGATTTTTATAAAATTATTGGTGTGTCCAATAATTATGAAATTTTATATGTAGCTTCTATGTGATTTTAGAGACTTTCTAAAAATGGTGATGTATTTAATGCTAGTCCCAGTGATTTTATATAAATCTTTCATTCCTGTTTTATTCTAGAGATATTACTCTTTTAAATTCCATATTTAATTATTGGAATGCCCAAAAATCATGAAACCTGTTCCAAAATGTTTCGTAAATATTTTGAGACTTGTGAAAAATAAAAGTTTATTTTATTCGAGCCCAAATGTATTTTTAAAGATTTTCCTACTCTTATTTTCTATTTCTGTGCTAAAACTTCAAAGATTTTTATTTAATTATTTATTCATCAGAAAAATATTTCAAAAATATGGGGAAGCTTCTAAATTCATGCTCTTAATTTTAAAAATATAAAACTTGTTTTTGTACCCATTTTCCATAAAAATTCGAATTACTAATTGATTTAATCCAGAAAACAGCATATGTGAAGTTACTAAAATGCCCTTGTCTTTGTTTTGTAAAAAGCCACCGCCCACTTTCATTTTCCTTGTTCTGCATATTTGTATTGAGGTCGAGTTCTTCTCTCTTTGTGCGATTTTCTTGTTCCACTTGATTCATGAGTAAATTGCTATGCTTTCTTCGATGTATGCTAGGAATCGAGCTGTAAAGGCTACACAATCTATGTGTTCTGCTTGTATATATGTATATATGCTGCCGTGTATATATTTATGTTGAAGAGTGACATGCAAGCCCTGTTAGTCGGTTATCTATGATTCTGAAGCTATGTTATGATGTTAACTATGATGGGTAACAAGAAAATCAAACCTAGGTGTTGAGAATCCGATGAACGGAACTCCACCGGAGCTTTGGCCGCCGGCGATGACTGTTACGAGCTGGCAGGTCATGGCAATGATGTTACTTGAGCCTCTACGTAATTTATATACTAATTTTAATAATTATAGATGTTGCATGTTTAAATCCCGAAGTTGTATGGTGATGTTTCGATTTAGTTGCAGCACTTCGATTTCAAGGCATTGTATAAGTTTCGTTTGTATTAATATGGTAGTAATGGAGCTCGTGAATGATTGTTGTGGCTGGGTTGAGTTTGATGTGTTATTAATCGAAGGGTGCATGTCAAAATTTTATATTTTCGGCTATAGTTTCAAAGTTGCCGCTTGATAGTTGAGTAAGACCGCATATACATGTGTGTGCTTGGACATTTCGAGTGTATAGTAATGATGTATAGCATATGAGTTTTACATGTCAATTGTTTGCTAGTAGTTGGGATGCATGTCGGATTATGAATTAATTTTGAATTTCCGGTTGGGTTATCAATTGTTCCGAACAAAAGTATATGCATATATGTAAATTTGATGTGGAGTATGAGAGGATGTAACAATGTAATGATTATCAAGTGCCTAGAGTAATTAGGAATGTACTAAAATGCTAAATGATCTTATTCTTATGTCCTTTTCGAATATATAATTTATATATATGTTTAAGTTCGAATCATATGTTTAATTCCTTGGCAAATTGAAATGAATTAGTAGGAATGCTAGTTATGTTATGTTCGAATCTGGATTAATGGCAACATAAACTTGACCTAAATTGATGCTAATTGCCATGCTTAGATAATAAACTAATTGTTTGTGTAACTTATATGTAGTAACTCGAATGAGAAATGAAAGATTGTGAAAATATTGCTTGAAGTAGTAACTATGCAATTATGTTAGTTGAGTTGTGTTAATTGTTATGATTCTTGAATGTTATCAAGTGAAATATTCGAATTCTATGTTATAAGGTTAATTAGAATGCCATTCTAGTAATTCCTGTAAATAGGACTTGTTTTGATATATATATACTTGGTAGATGCATATGCCTATTCAGTGTAAACTTGAGATATATTATATGTAGCTAACTTCGGTGATGTTGATTATATAACTTTTATAGACATTGCTTTATTAGACATGGAATTGGTAATATATATGAGTAACTGATGGTGTATGATTGACTTTGATGTTGGTTGTGTCGGTTGTATTCCGACAGGTAGCTCCAATTACAGAGGAAGTGCTGCCAAAATTTCTAAAAACTAAAATGATTTTGTAAAACACAATTGGCACACCACTTCTGTATAGGAAAGGCTATCAGTCAGGAATACTGTGGATCAATATAATTGTCTATGTGCTACTTGCTTGCCAGTATAAAAGTGATTATATAGCAGAGTATGTCTACAGTGAAGTATGCATATGTGTAAAGGGTTACATTATCGAAAGGGTAGAATAGTTAGACGTTAAAGAGAACGTCGAGAGTTTATGAGATACTGAAATAGTATTATTTATGTGTAGATACGAAGGACGTTGAGGTGAAAGACAGAGGGAAAGCTAAAGTAGAGAGTTAGTGTCTGGTGTAGGCGATCTACCTGTTCAACAGCTGTAGCATTCTATTTAAGGCAAGTAACTACTGCCTAATCTCTTTTAACTTAAGCACTGTTTTATAAACTGTTTTATGACCCTGCAACTGTGTTATCTTATTTCAACTGTTTTAAGCTATAGTCTACCTTACTTTAATTGTTTGACTTAAACTGCAACCTTATACCAGTTTTGATTATACTTTAAACTTTTCAATCCCTGAGCTGTTATTGTCAGCTTTTAAACTAATTTTAAAGGTCTTAAATCAGTAACCTTGAACTATGACTATTGTCGACACCATTCCCTTAATAATGCTTACTTGAACTTAAATTCTGAACTTACCCTGTTGCTATGGCCTAACTACTGTTACAATTAAATGCCTTACAACTGTTTTCAAAAACAACTGTTATACTTATGAATTGACCCTGCAACCTGACTTTACAACTATAGCTTGGTTCTGATCCCTAGTTTATGATTTCAGCTTACCTTATTACAACAGAGACTTGTTTTGAGACTTACCCTGGAATAAACTTTACCTCTGTCTAATGATCTTAAAAATGGATTTAAATATGGAATCCGACTTTCAAGAAGTCTTTTTCATCAAATGATTTGGTAATTTTAAAAAGAAAGGTTTTGGTTATTATAGGAATTCCGATCAAAATGGTTTCTGCGGATTCCTATAGGTTGGAGGCGTAAGAGGCCGAGTGACGCCGGTCCAGCACTTTTTATGTGAAGACTATAATGAGATAGTCAATGGCTATAATGAGATAGCCCAAGGCCAATGGCAATAAGTGCCTTTATGAGTACTCTTTATGTCCAGAGGGACTTTAGTCCGTTATGGGGACTTTACGTGGCTGATCACCCGTATTGTCTGGCGTTGTGAGAAAACTTCAACCAAAATGAATTGTTTCTAAACAGTAAAGGTCCTAATGAGAGGACAGTTTTTATAAATGGTTTGAAAAGCAAGGTCCTAATGAGAGGACAGTTTTATGTAATGTTTTGAGAAAATTAGTCCTAATGAAAGGACAGTTTTATACAAATGGACTTTGAAATGATTAGTAATGAATAATGAAATGCCTTGTTATAACCTGTCATATACAGCTTCAACTGTCAGATATACCTTGATTTGACTGGTTTCAACTGTTGTACATTACTTCCTGTTATCCATCTAACCCTGCAGATACTCCTATACTTGCAATTGATTATTACTTTCCAGTTTCTTATTTACTCTGCACCAGTTTTTGAAATTGTTTAACCCTGCCAGTGGTTTTATAAAAGAAAGTTTTGCGAGTAATGAATCCCCTGACTAGAATGTTAATTACAATTATAGGACAATGAGGTCCAACAATGATTTTAAAGCATGGTTTTGAGAAAAGACTTTTGAGAATATATATATAAGCCTGTAGAACTGTTTTTAACCTATATGGTTACTTGCTGAGCTTTTGTAGCTCATTCTTTTATTTTTCTAACATCTACAGCTTCTGAGAATCATGGTCCGTATTAAGCAGACTGCCAGGAAGAATATGTCTCATATGAACTATGCTAGGCTGGCTGAGATTGAACAGGTAGGATCGAGGCAGAGTTGGAAGGAAAAGACTTTGTTTAGTCTTGTACGTTTATTAGTAGCTTTTGAGATGTTTCAGGAATTGTAATATTATTTTGGTTACTGTAAATGTAAATATAAATGAATGTAGTTGTGTGCTTGTTTCATACCATTACCTTGAAAGGTCCAGGCTAGTAGTCGGGGTCATATTTATGCTTATTCTCTATTATTGTGATTTAGGGTGCATGCATTTAGAGTTAGTGACTCCCCGATCTAGACCCCGGATCGGGAGGGCGTCACAGATACTTCAATGGATAAAGATCAATCGACTACTAATCCTTCATCAACTGATAAGGATTATCAATCGATTGATGCTGAATCAATCGATAAGCATCCATCGACAAGTAAATCATCAATGGCTAATAAAAAGAACAAATTTAGCACTCCTATTAAGTTTGTTAAGGAAACCAAGAATCAAGTTGAGACTGAGACTGAGAAGATCAACATAGGTAGCTTATCCAAGAAACTATTAAAAGAAAAATTAGAAAAGATAGCACCTGTGGAAATTTCTCTATCTAAGTCTGAGAAAAAGAAAAAGAATAGGAATGGTAAAGTAGGCATAAATAAGCACAATAATTACACTCCTGATATGTATGCACCTAGAAAGGTATGTGCTAAATGTGGTAGTGTAAATCATTTGTCCATGCAATGCAAAAGTGAAAAGAATTCTATATCTGCAAATGATTTAAATATACATGCCATGACTGCAAATGCCATGTTTACCAATCCTATGCTCATGAATGCCATGTCTTCTAATTTGGTTGCACCTAATGTTCATATGCCTTATGCACAAGTTCCATACATGTATAATCCCTTCTTTGCATATCCTAATATGAACATGCCTGGAATGCCATGGAACATGCCTAATGTAAACGATGAAATCCATGAAAATTCTGCCATGAGTTCTAAGGTGTCAAAGCCCCAAAAGTCAACTCCCAAAGATAAAGTGGATTTAAACCCACCAAAACAAAAGGAACCTAAGTTGACAACAGGGGCTCAAGCTGCAACTAATAAAAGAGGACCCAAAGCAACTTGGGTACCAAAAGCAACTTGATTGTTTTATGTGTGTGCAGGGAAACAGGAAGAAAATCTCTGGTATTTGGATAGTGGATGTTCAAGGCACATGACTGGAGATTTGTCCCTGCTCACAAAGTTTGTGGAAAAAGCTGGCCCAGGAGTTACTTTTGGAGATAACAGCAAAGGTTTTACTCTGGGATATGGCTCAATTGCAAAAGAAAATGTTATCATTGAAACTGTAGCACTAGTTGATGGATTGAAGCACAATTTGCTCAGTATTAGTCAACTGTGTGATAATGGTAATGGTGTGTGGTTTACAACTGAATCATGCATCATAGCCAACAAAGAATCTGGTGAAATTCTCTTAACTGGAGAAAGAAAAGGGAATGTCTATGTGGCTGATTTTCACTCTGTAAAGGCAAATTCAATGACATGTCTACTTAGCAAAGCCAATACAGAAGAAAGTTGGACTTGGCACAAGAAACTAGCCCATTTGAATTTCAAAGCCATGAATTTATTGATTAGAAAGAATCTGGTTAGAGGCATTTCACAGATGGAATTCACCAAGGATGGACTATGTGATGCATGTCAAAAGGGAAAACAAAGAAAAGCATCATTCAAGTCAAAGTCTGAATCATCAATTGATAAGCCTCTAGAATTATTGCACATGGATTTATTTGGTCCAGTCAACATCATGTCAATTGCCAAAAAGAAATATGCCCTAGTAATTGTGGATGACTTCACAAGATTTTCATGGGTATATTTCTTACATTCTAAGGATGAAGCAAGCAAATTAATTATCAATCATGTGAAGAATGTTGACAATGGCACTGAATGGAAGGTCAAGAAATTTAGAAGTGACAATGGTACTGAATTCAAGAGTTCAACCATGAGAGAATTCTGTGAAGAAAAAGGTATCACTCATCATTTCTCTGCTCCAAGAACTCCACAGCAAAATGGAGTAGTTGAAAGAAAAAATAGGACCTTGATTGAAGCTGCTAGAACTATGTTAGAAGAAGCAAAACTTCCTACATACTTCTGGGCAGAAGCAATTAATACTGCTTGTTACATTCAAAATATTTTCATGATCAATAAACCTCAAGGCAAAACTCCATATCAATTGATAAAGAAAGACAAGAAGCCAACAGTTAACTTTCTTCATGTCTTTGGCTGCAAATGCTTTGTACTGAGAAATCAAGGTGAAAATCTAGGAAAATTTGAAGCCAAAGCTGATGAAGCTATATTTGTTGGATATGGAATAACAACCAAAGTATACAGAGTCTACAATCTTAGATTACACATTGTTATGGAATCTATGCATGTAGTTTTTGATGACAAGAAAATTCAAGGGTTGTTTGATGAAGGATTTCATGATCTATTGCATTTTGAAAATGAATCCACAAGTAATATTGAAGATAGTGATGATGATGTGGAAATCACAAGAGTTCAAGTACCTAGAATCCTCCCATCAATTGATGTCAATGCATCAACAGATAACTTATCAGTTGACAATCATCAATCAACTGATAATACATCAATTGATAATCATTCGATGGATATCAACTCTGCTCAACAATCTTCAAGTAGAGTGTCCATCTCAGGGGGAGGGTTCTCAAATAGTCAATCACATCACAATGATCATAACACTTCCAATGATCATGAAGCATCATCTTCAAGGACAAATTTACCATCATAAAGGAAATGGACAAACAGCCATCCCTTTGAATTAATAATTAGAGATGCAAATGATGGTGTCAAAACTAGAAGTGCAACTCAAAATGAATGCTTGTATAGTAGCTTCCTGTCTCAAGAAGAACCAAAAAGGATTGAAGAAGCCTTGAATGATCCTGATTGGATAATTGCTATGCAAGAAGAGTTGAATCAATTTGAAAGAAACAAGGTATGGAAGCTGGTGCCCAAACCAAAGAACAAGTCTATCATTGGTACAAAATGGGTGTTCAGAAACAAAATGGATGAATCTGGTACAGTGACAAGAAATAAAGCAAGATTAGTGGCAAAGGGCTATTCACAAGAAGAAGGCATAGATTTTGATGAAACTTTTGCACCAGTTGCAAGATTGGAAGCAATCAGAATCTTTCTAGCATATGCTGCTTATGCAAATTTCAAGGTGTATCAGATGGATGTGAAAAGTGCTTTTCTCAATGGAGAACTAGAAGAAGAAGTTTATGTAGAACAACCTCCTGGTTTTATTGATCCTATTCATCCTGGATTTGTATACTATCTTCTCAAGGCACTTTATGGATTGAAGCAAGCACCTAGAGCCTGGTATGACACATTGTCTAAATTCTTGATTCAGAATCACTTCACAAGAGGTACTGTTGATAAAACTCTCTTTCATAGAAATGTAAATGGCTCTATGATTCTTGTTCAAATCTATGTAGATGACATTATTTTTGGCTCAACTAATGAAAAACTTTGTAAAAAGTTTGCTAAGTTGATGCAGAGTAAATATGAAATGAGCATGATGGGAGAACTAACCTACTTTCTTGGCTTGCAAATCAAACAAGTTAAAAATGGTATTTTCATAAATCAAACCAAATATATTTCTGATTTATTAAAGAGATTTGATTTAAGTGAATGTTCTTCTGCTAAAACTCCCATGGCCACTGCAACTAAACTTGAATTAAACACTAAGGAAGCAGAAGTGGACATTTCAAGTTATAGAGGTATGGTTGGCTCATTACTTTATTTAACTGCAAGTAGGCCAGACATAATGTTTGCTACATGTCTTTGTGCTAGGTTTCAGGCTGATCCTAGAGAATCTCATTTGATTGCAATAAAAAGAATATTCAGATATCTCAAAGGAACTCCAAATCTTGGAATTTGGTATCCTAGAGATTCTGGATTTGATCTAATTGGTTATTCAGATGCAGATTATGCAGGTTGCAGAATTGACAGAAAAAGCACAACAGGTTCCTGTCAATTTCTAGGAAATAAGCTTGTTTCATGGTTTAGCAAGAAGCAGAATTCAGTGTCTACATCTACTGCAGAGGCTGAATACATTGCAGCTGGAAGTTGCTGTGCACAAATATTATGGATGAGGAATCAACTACTTGACTATGGGTTCAGCTTGAACAAGATTCCTATTTTCTGTGATAATACAAGTGCCATTGCTATAACAGAAAATCCTGTACAACATTCCAGAACCAAGCACATTGACATAAGGTATCACTTCATTAGGGAACATGTAATGAATGGTACAGTTGAATTACATTTTGTCCCTAGTGAAAGACAACTTGCAGACATTTTTACCAAACCATTAGATGAATCTACCTTCAATAGATTGGTCTGTGATTTAGGTATGCTTAATTATATCTAATCCTTTAAATGTCTGACAAGTTATGTATTTATATTACATGTAGCCATTGACTATGTTAAATTATTGATTCTTCAATAATCAACTGATAAATATTTTACATATCAATGGATATTAATGGAGCTGTCGACAGATAAATATATCAATTGATGATATATTTGTTTATCGATGGATAGGGGTAACTATCGACAGATAGATATATCAATCGATGATATATTTGTCTATCGATGGATAATTGTACCTGTCGATGGATAAGCAATTTTATCAATCGATGACCTAGAATTTAAAGGGGTCCATGTCATCAATCGACCTGTATAAAAATCTAGCCGTTGATTACTTATTTTATCAATTGATTAAAACATACATTCCTGTATGTATAACAATCGATTGCCAAAATTGGTAACTTTTAATTATCAATACTCTTCCAACGGTCGATTTAGTTCTATTTTGAGTAAGAAATTGGTTGGGAAATCAGTAAATATAAATAGTGAGATTAAAACTTCTTTTAATTCTTACTTGCATTTTTACTATCGATTTTTCTATCTCTTTCTCTTTCTCAATCTTCGAACTTACTCTGTATCTATCTCTTGCTAAGAACCCTAATCTACTACTGTCTATTTATTATTTCTGTTATAATTACTAACAAGTTTGCCAGTTAATTCAATTATAAATCTTCAAACACGATAATGGCATCTTCAAAGAAAGTCTCACAATCTGGATTCTACTATGAGCTCAACAACTTCGTTGCTTGCACTATGGTGGAGGAAGCCCCAACAGAATTTCATCCCCTAATGGAATTTCTAAGGAGTTCGAAAATTGCAAAGGCCCTCTCAGAAGCACCAAAAATAGTGTGCAATCTAGTTGAAGAATTCTGGACAACAGCAGAAGTAGCAGATGATTTTTCTACAATCTCCTTTGAATGCAAAGGACAAAGGTATATTCTAACCACTGTGGTCTTGGGTGAGTGTTTAAATATTCCTGCAAATAATACCGAAAATGCACCCACTGACACAGATATTAGAAACATGCTTAGGGAAATCAACTATACTGCTCCTGATGCTAGTCTAGGTAGTATTGTTAGAAAGAATCTAAGAAAAGAATGGTCATATTTCTTTGATGCTTTAATAAAGTGTTTTTCTAGTAAGGTTAGTAATTTTGATGCAATAACAACTAGTATGCAACAAGTAGGGTATAACATTTTATATGATAGATATCATAATTTAGGAAGCCTGTTACTCAATGAAATATCTGCCAAATTGGGGAATAAAATAAATAGATCTAATCATATTTATTATGCAAGATTTATTATGATTATTATTAACCACTTTGTCAAGGATATTGAGATTGACAGGAATACAGAAATTTTGGATTGCTGGACTCAAAACAAAAGGGTCTTTAAAGACTTGGTTAGGATCAATCTTCACAGCAATGTGGAATTGATCTATCCCCCTTTTGTTCAGGTATTTATCTCTACTTTAAACTCTTCTAAACCTAATGCTTCTTTGCCTTCTGTGACTATGGAGGGTGGTAGTAATGACCCCAACCCTCCTACCCAGGCCACACAACCAATCTCTAAATCCAAATCTAAGAAACCATCCTCAACAGGTTCTCAAAAACCTGCTGTTGTAAAAACCAAGAAAAGAAAATCAACTAGTGTGGTAGATAGATTAGAGGAGGATGTAGGTGGTGAGGGAACTGGGGAATATCTAAGAACCCAGAAGGATAAGGAGATTGAGGGTGTGCAACCTCAACCTAGCCACTCCATAGTCTCCCAAAAGACTGTGGATGTTAACATGGAAAATACCACATCCCTATTGTCATTCTCTCAAAAGGATGACAATATTGAAAATAGCCCACAACCAGGGGCACAAAATCAAATTGGGGACACAAAAGCCAAAACACTAACACCATACAAAAGAAGAGAAAAGAAAGTCACCTTTGCACTTGGGGAATCACACACTGCAAAACCACAGGAAACTGTGGAGGAGCCTTCACAAAGTCTGCATGATGCATCTCATATAAATGATGAGATGCAGCCCCATTCTCTTTCAATTCCTATCTCTTCTATTCTTCTATCCCCATCTCAAACTTCTTCAGAAAATGTTTTGATAGACTATCGAACATTTTCAGATTCTCCTTCTTTGTTTTTCAAGGAGAAGCCAACACTCTCCCCTGAATCTTCTTCTCAGAATTTTCAGGATTCTATTTCCAATATCATCTCAAACATAACTTCACAAATTATCTCAACTGTTTCTTCTCCATCAATTGATGTTCCTTCATCAAATGATATTCAGCCATCGACTGATAAGCCATCGATCGATACTCAAGATCAATCGATGGGTATGCATCAATCGATGGATATCCCAAACACCACTTCAACTGATAATGTCAATACATCAATTGATGCTCAATCAATTGATGTTGCACAAACACTCTTAGGATTGAGTGAGTTGAGTGAGAGGCAGGATTGTAACCTGGCAAAAGGAGAGGAAGTGAGTAAAAACATTCCTATTTCTTCCAGGAATGAGAGTGAAACACTTGAGGGCCCCACCTTAGTAGGTGCAAAAGAAATGAGTGAGGGAGAGGTGAGATTCCAGGATGAGATCCTGATGCAAAATAGAGAGATGAGTGAAAGTGATAAAAACAGTCTACTTTTTGCACAGGAATTGGAAATTGAAATGATGGCAGAAGAAGGAGTAAAGGAGATAGGGGGAGCAAATAATGCTGAAGCTAGTGGGAGTGGAATTGCTAAGGACTTTGAAGAGGAAATAGATGCTGGTGAATTGGATCCAAAGAATTTCATTCATCCTGATCCACAATATCAAGGGTTGGCTACTTCAAGTAACAGGAATGCAGAACAACTCTTGGGCATTGATCATACAGATCAAAGGACCAGGAATCTGAAGGAAAGCATCGCCAATACAACAGACACTTGTTATATGGCACCTGAAGAGTTGGAGAGTGATTCTGATGAAGAGCCATGGATGAGCACTATTGATGGTTCCTTAGAAGCTGCTGAGACTGAAATTCTCCCTCAATATAGAAGAGCAATGGTGGAAGGAGAAATTGAAGATCCTACTCAAAGGAGAATTGCTCACTATATGAGAGAATCAATGAAAATTCAAAAGATGACAGTAACAGGAGTAAGGAGGGAACTGGAGAGGATTAAAGACTCTATCTCATCTAACAAGGATGCAATGGACAGGAGATTGGATGAGAAGCTACCATTCAACACCATGAATAGCATCAAAGACAAGCTTTTCAAAGAATCCAAAATTTTTACATCTTTGGAGACAAGAGTATGTTCTCTAGAAAAGAAGATGGATGATATTATCAGAGGTCAAAGTCTTCATGCTTCCATTCTTCAAAAGTTTCTTGACAGACTTCCACCACCCCCTCCAATTGATGATAACAAAAAGGGGGAGAATACAAAGAAGAAGGATGATGATGGTGGTGATGGCAAAGGCAGTGGAAGTGGTGGAATAGGTGGTTCTGGTATGGATAAGTCAAGTGGCATTGGTGGTTCTGCACCGAGAAGAGATAAAAGCAGAAGTAACATGGACAATCAATCTTCAAAGAATTCTAAGTCATCTAATTCTCCAAAAGATAATTTAGAACAGAATAAGAAAGATTACAAGAAGTTTGATGATGATCTTGAAGCTAGGAGAATTTCTAGGGAGAAAGAAACTCAAACAATGATTGAGAGAGAAAAGAAAAGAATTGAAGATCTAAGGAGATGCACTGAGTTAGTAACAGAGGCAGTAGAAAAAGGAGACTTGTATGAGTTCATTGCTCAAACAAGAAAATTAAATGAAGATGCACAAAAGGCTGCCAAGGAAAGAAACTCAAATACAGAAGCTTTTCTTCAATTGGATATTGAAGCTCTTAAAGAAAAGAAGAAAGGGAAAGCAATAGTGACTGAAGAAGAGAAGAAGAAAGAGACTGAACCAGTAAGTCAAAAGCTACTTCAAGGAGCCATCACTACAGGAATCTCAGATGCCTCAAGGAGAGAAAGGGAGAATGAAGAGATTGCTAGACAGATGGAAATGCAATGGCATTTGGAAGAAGAGCTACAGGCAGAGCAACCTTTGAGAAAAAGGAGAAAAGTTTCTATGGCCAAGAAAAGGTCAAGTTCTACTCAAGAAATAGTGGTTCAGGAAAAACTCCAGGGTCAACAAGAAGAAATCAAGGAGGAGGTCACAATTGAAGGTTATGATTTGAAGGGAATACCAGTAATCAATGAAAAAGGATTAATTGGAGTAAGGACTCACCCTGCAACCTCTAACCATGAAGAATCAATGAGGTTGGAGTATGAAAATGGAGTGAAAACAATCTATTCATTGAAGGTGATAATGAAGCAAAGCTACAATGTTTTAAAGACTATTCTTCCTCTACTAAACAGAAAGTACAAACTCAACACAACAATTGCTCAAGAGATACAACAACAAATTTCAAGGTTAAGAAGATCCAAGGCAGAAGCTGAACCTAATTCACCTCTAAAGCTATGGAAGTCACAGGCCAAAAATGTGGTGTTGGAGCCAAAGTATGCTATGATTTTTACAGATATAGAGGGCAACACAAAGTTCTTTGATATCTGCAAATATCTGGACAAAATCACAGATGAAGAAATACACTACCTTATGAGGCAACTTGGAGAAACTGACAGGGATGAAGCAATATTGAGAAGTTCTTTCATGAGGCAACTAAAGGAAAATGCTGAGAAAAGGAGGAAGAGGAACTAAATTAAATTATGAAGATATTGAAGCTGCTTGCAGGAGTTATATATCAATCTGGTACTTCCAAAATTAATGTGCCAATTAAGTTTCTTGATTCTATCTAAATGTAATTTTTTTAAGGGTTTTTGTTATCATCAAGTAGATTTATGCCTGTTAATAACACAGACACAAATAGGGGGAGATTGTTAGGAATCTACATGTGATTTGATGATAACATTAATCTTAGAATCATAGAAATTTTATTTGTTGTAACTGATCAATTGATATGAAAGTTATAAATATCAATTGATCAGGAAACCATTTATCAGTTGAAGTGTTTAGATGAATCAACTGATAATTTGGATTGTAGCATAGGTGTACTTAGTCTATTTCAATCGATAAGGTGTAAATCAATTGATATTTTGTTCATCAATTGATGTTAGAGTCGATTGATATGGATCATCAATTGATGTGTAAATTAAACTGTTAAATTGTAATTATGTGAAGACAGGAAATTGCACAAGTGAAGGATGATCAATTGATATTGAAGCATCGATGGATGGAGGATCAATCGAAGAAGCCAAGCCAAGGATTGAAGACCATCAACTGATGTGAAGACCCATCGACTGATATATCGATTGATAACATCTATCAATCGATAAGACATCTTTTATCAATCGATGGATATAAAGATCAATCGAAGAAGTACATCAGTTGATGGATTAAAGAATGGATCAATTGATATGCCTGACAGCAAATTATCAATTGAGTGTGACAACACAGAAAGAATATCTGTTGAAGATCCAGAGAACAAAAGCACACCTATGGAAGACAGTCTAGAGTAACTGTGAAGACTCAATCAGAAGCTGTCTTTCAAACCTTTTTGTAAAATAGAAAAAGGTAAAAGGAAGGCAGGTAGAAACAATCCTAGAATAGGAATTGTAAAAGAACACTTGTGGTATATAAATAAGTGTAGTAGCATTATTAGAAAAAATACAAGTTAGACATATTTCTTAATCAACTGTTCAAGCTTGAGAGCACATGTGTAAGAACAGTTGATTTGTTTTCTAATCTTGTAAACGCAGCTAGGTTTCTTTTAACCTAGGAGCATTGAGCAAAAATATACATTGATGGAAAAACCAATCCATCAATAATTTTAAATCTCTTTGTTCAGTTTTATTTTTCAGCATTAATTTGTTCGAACTTATTCTCTTATTCTATCAAACATCAAGAACAAATATTAGAACACACAAAAAGTTTTAATATTTGTATTCAACCCCCCCTTCTACAAATATTGACATTGTTCTAAGGAATAACACTATCCACTAGCAGATTCAAATATCAAGTTTCTCTTGAATTTGCCTAAACATCTGGAACACAGGATCACTGCCATTCGAGAGTCAAGAGACTTGAAAAACACTTCTCTCGAAAAGCTGTATGGTGTTTTGAAGACCTACGAGCTGGAGCAGGAACAAAATGACAGAAGAAGATCCTACAATAGTGGAGAAAACAAAGCGGTAAGTGAGTCTGGACTTGTAGCTGAAGAGTCTGCTGTAAAGGCACTTGCAGCTGTCTCATTGAAAACTGCTAATCCTGAAAGGGTGGTATTAGACATTGAAGATCCATCCGAAGAAAGTGAGGATGAATACTATACCCTTGAAGAGCTGGACAAATTAGAAGACAAGTCATACGCTTGTATTGCTCGAGAATTTGCTCATATCAGCTTCAGGAAGCAAAGAAGTGGTAAAGGACGATTTGGTAGTTCTTTCAGCCGAAGAGGCAGCAGTAGCAGCAGAGGCAGTAGTGTAAGTGGTCGGGGAAGTTACAGTGGCCGAGGTAGCATATCTGGTAGTGGCTACAGACCTAACCTGGTAGACAAGAACAAGTTCAGATGCTACAACTGCAATGAATTGGGGTACTTCGCAACAGAGTGCAAGAAGCCCAAGTACGTTCATCCCAAGGAATCCTATGCTGATCTGAAAAAGAAATATGATGCCTTGGTTAGCAAGCAACAGAAGGGAAGCCGGGCGTATGTTGTGACTGAAGGGAAGGGTTGGGACGAGTCTGATGAAGATGAAGATCAGGAGCTATGCAATTTCGCTTTAATGGCAAAATCTTCAGAACAATCAGAGGTACCAATTCTAACCATAAATGAAATGTCTATTTCTGAGTACCAAAATGAATTAGCTGCCATGACTAAAGACATGTACAATCTCCAACTAAATCTAATTGCTGTTAATGAGGAAAATGCTAAACTCTCACTTAAGAATAGACTTCTCGAGGCCAGGGTAGAGGAATTAGAAATAGGAGAAAGTAAAGAAAGGCAGTTAATGAATCAGGTAGACATTTTAGAACACAAGCTTAAGATTAGGGAAGACCTTAACGAAGAACTTAAAAATGAATTAGCTGAGCTTAAAATAACATGTCAATCTTTTAAAGAAGTCGCTAATAAAGTGTTCGTAGAAAGGGACATGTACATGAAACTGGCAGGCAAGAGTAAAAATGAAAAAGTAAACATAGGACTTGACTACACACAGAAAAAGAAAAATAGGGCTGCTGAGTTGTTAGAGCCAGTGTTAGTCAAAGAAGATGTGCCTGAGGTTTTAGTGGATGTTAGAAAACCTATCTTTAAGCATTTTGAGCCTAGGACCATAGATCCTGTTGCTACTAAAATTGAATAAGAGATTAAAATTGAAAGAGATTCAGAAGAAAAAGAAGTAGAACCTACAACTTCTAAGAGAGCGACTAAGATTGCTTATGCTAAGAGAGGTGTAGGAACCAAGGAGGCTAAGACGGTGTCATATAAACAATGGGTAGCATGGTCAGACCAAATGAAAGCACCTGTAAAGGCAGTTAAAACTGAACCTGCATCTGTATCTACTTCTACACGAGCTAGGAAGGCATGCTATATCTGTAATCAAACTGATCATTTGTCTTACTATTGCCCGTTCTATGTAGAGGAAGAAAAATCTGTTGGTTGTAATACCATGCCTGCAACTGCTGCTTTGCCTAACATGTATGCAAATCATGCCAAATGCAATAATCCTAATTGTATGCCATGTGCTGTAAACATCATGCATGCTTATTTTAATTTAATGAATACTGCTAGCGCATCTGTTGAACATACATCTAGTAGTAGTAAGAAAAAACATGCGGGGTCAAAGGCTAAGACTTCAAGTCCTCCTAAAGTTAGGAGTGACCAGTCTACTTCCAAACCTGACAAATCAGTCAAGGTTGACAGGGGAAAAGACAAAGTCAAGATGAATGCCCCTGATGGCAACAAGGCAAAGCCTTCTGTATCTGAAAAGAAAAAGGAAATTATTGATGCCGGGCCCAAACATCATTGGGTTCCGAAGAACACCTAACCTTTCTGGATTTGCAGGGCAGTGAACAGGAAAAGAGTAAAGTCATATGGGTGCTGGACAGTGGAGCATCAAGGCATATGACCGGCAATAAGTCCCTGCTAACAGATTTGGTGTTGAGAGCCGGCTCCGTGGTTACTTTTGGAGATAACAGCAAAGGTTACACCAGGGGATATGGCAAGATCGTTTATGGAAATGTTATCATTGAGGACGTATCTTTTGTGGAAGGATTGCGACATAATCTTCTCAGCGTTAGTCAGTTCACCGACAGGGGTTTTGACGTCAACTTTGGGAAGCATGATTGTTCGATTCGAAGCAAAAAGGATGGAAGCCTTGCTCTCAAAGGAGTAAGGAAGTCAAATTTGTTCATAGCCGACATGAATTCTGCTGATCAGTCTGAAGTCACGTGTTTCTACAGCAAGGCTTCTGCTGATGAAAGTTGGCTATGGCATAAAAGATTATCTCACCTGAACTTTAAAGCAATGAATAATCTCGTAAGGAGAGAATTGGTGAGAGGGCTGCCGCAGATGGAGTTCACACCAGATGGACTCTGCGAAGCATGTGAGATGGGAAAATCAAAAAGAGCCTCGCATAAGGATAAACAAGTGAATAGCATTACCGAGCCCCTACAACTTCTTCACATGGATTTGTTTGGACCTGTTAATGTTATGTCAATGTCAAGGAAAAGATATGCGCTGGTAATTGTCGATGACTTTTCTAAATACACATGGGTGAAGTTTGTGACATCGAAAGATGAAGTGCCACATGAGATCATTAGACATGTACTGGTAATTGAAAACGTAGCAAGTCTGACTGTGAAGACTATCCGATCCGACAACGGGACAGAATTCAAGAACTCAGTGTTAATAGATTTCTGCATATCTAAAGGGATCAGACGACAGTATTCAGCACCAAGAACACCACAGCAGAATGGGGTGGTAGAAAGGAAGAACAGGACACTGGTTGAAGCAGCTAGGACAATGCTGTATGAGTCAAAACTTCCTTTATATTTTTGGGCTGAAGCAGTTAGCACGGCTTGTTATACACAGAACAGAACCCTGATTATAAAGGACCATAATGAGACACCGTATTACATGATGAATAAACGAAAACCATCTATCAAGTACTTTCACGTATTTGGTGCCAAATGCTTTGTGTTAAGAGACAATGCACATCTTGGAAAGTTTGATGCCAAAGCAGATGAAGGGGTTTTCATTGGATATTCTCTTGAAATAGTAGCAGCGTACAGGGTGTTTGTGCTTAATGATCGCAAGGTGGTTGAAAGCCTTAATGTCACATTCGACGACTCAAAGCTCCCGTCGATATTAAAAGAAGACAGTGAGCCCACTTCCATAAGATTTGAAAATATGGATATTGATGAAGTGGATATAGTTCCTGAGTCTGTAGTGCAGGGTAGTGATCCAACGATAAATAATGAAATTAATCAAGAGTCTAGTGTTTCGCAAATTCAAAACACTAGGGCTGAGGAATCACCTTCCGTCAGACCTGGTACTAACTCAGGGGGAGTCAGTATGCACTCAGGGGGAGCATCTCACTCAGGGGGAGCTAGTACTAGCTCAAGGGAAGCTAGTGAAAGTGCTTCTAGACTAAGTCACCTTCACTTACAAGATCAAGCTGAATCATCAAGAACATTTGCTAGGGATCGCACTTGGAACAAGGACCATCCGTTCGAGCTAATTATTGGTGATCCAGAAGCCGGAGAGACTACTAGAGGAAAAGCTAGAGCTGAAATTGCCACTGAGAATGAATGTCTATACTCAGTGTTCCTTTCCCAGATGGAACCTAAAGTGGTGGAAGAAGCTCTAGATGACGCTGATTGGGTGATTGCTATGCAAGAGGAACTCAATCAGTTTGAAAGGCAGAAGGTGTGGAAGCTGGTACCCAGACCAAAGAATAGGTCTGTTGTTGGGACAAAATGGGTATTCAGAAACAAGCTGGATGAAGACGGACTTGTAACACGAAATAAAGCTCGCCTGGTTGCTAAGGGTTATACTCAAAGAGAAAGAATTGATTATGATGAAACCTATGCACCAGTAGCAAGGCTAGAAGCAGTAAGGATGTTCTTGGCATTCGCAGCTCATCATGGTTTTAAAGTCTATCAAATGGATGTCAAGAGTGCATTCTTAAACGGTGAACTGGATGAAGAGGTGTTTGTCGAGCAACCTCCTGGGTTTATCGACAGCAAATATTGTGATTATGTTTATCGACTCTTCAAATCAGTATATGGCCTTAAGCAGTCTCCGCGGAAGTGGTATGAAACTCTGTCAGACTTCTTACTAGAAAGTGGTTTCACCAGAGGAGTAATCGACAAGACGCTTTTCTACAAGAAATGCAAAGATGATCTAATAATGGTGCAGGTATATGTGGATGACATTATCTTTGGGTCTGTAAATGAGAAGCTGTGTGCTAAATTCGCAAAGTTAATGCAATCAAGGTATGAGATGAGCATGATGGGAGAGCTGACGTTCTTTCTGGGAATTCAAGTTAGTCAGAAGAAGGACGGGATATTTATCTGCCAGACCAAGTACATTCATGATCTATTGAAGAAGTATGGTCTCCAAGATGTATCACAAGCAAAGACTCTTATGGCAACAGCCACGAAGCTTGACGAGGACAAAGCGGGTAAACCTGTAGACATCTCAAGCTATCGGGGTATGATCGGCTCACTTTTGTATTTAACTACTAGCAGACCTGATATTATGTTCTCTACGTGCCTATGTGCAAGATTCCAAGCGGATCCTAGAGAGTCACATCTCATAGCCGTAAAGCGTATTTTTAGGTATCTCAAGGGAACATCAAATCTCGGGATTTGGTACCCAAGAGATACAGGGTTTAATCTTGTTGGCTATTCGGATTCAGATTACGCAGGTTGTAGAATAGATAGGAAGAGCACTTCAGGAAGCTGTCAGTTCCTTGGAAGAAGGTTGGTGTCTTGGCAAAGCAAGAAACAACAAACAGTATCTACCTCAACAGCTGAAGCAGAATATATTGCTGCTGGAAGTTGTGTGGCCTAGATACTGTGGATGAAGAACCAACTCAAGGACTACGGTGTGGAAGTATCTAAGATTCCTATCATGTGTGATAACACAAGTGCTATTGCAATGACCAACAACCCTGTGGATCACTCCAGGACCAAGCACATTGACATCAGGTATCATTTTATTAGAGAGCATGTGGAAAATGGAACTGTAGAGTTGCATTTTGTGTCTACTGAAAGTCAAATAGCAGATATATTCACTAAACCTCTAGACGAATCAACATTTTCTAGATTGGTTGGTGAATTAGGGATGCTTAACACCAGTTAGTTTTGCTACCTATCTGTTAGAATTCAGTTTGTGTACATATTATTGTTGTTCATGAATATTCTTAATTAATAATGTGTACTTAATTTCAAAAATGTATGTGTTGCATGTCATAAGGGGCTAGAAAGTTTCGTGATATTAATCTTGTGCTGATCTGTATATCTTTATGATTAGTGTCTAAATGGAGTAATGGGAAATTTTCTAAGGCAAATCTCGATCTGGTTCTGGATCGAGATCGAGATCGACTTGTGAAAACTGCTTAAAACTGTCAAGGTACATCTCGATCTATCCACATCGAGATCGACATCGAGATGCGGATCGAGATCGACATCGAGATCGACATCGAGATCGACATCGAGATCGACATCGAGATCGACATCGAGATGTAGATCGAGATGCGGATCGAGATCGACATCAAGATCGACATCTAGATGAGGATCGAGATGCGGATCTCGAGATCGAGATGTGACTTGTCTTTTCAGTTATTTTTTTAGCGTGCAATTATATATTATAGCATTAAAAAGGTTGTTCATTATTTACATTAACTTTCTTTCTCTCTTTCAAAAGCTTAAGCTCTTCATATATACACGCGTATACATACATTACCAGAGTTCTTTTCTCTGCCATTACATCAAGTTTTCTTGTGATTTTCTTAAACAAAAATCACTAACTGTTACTTAAAAGCATCAATAACTAAAACGAAACTCTGCTAAAATTTTGTTTAAAACTGTTGAACTTCTTGTGTTATTTTTAACGTCATTACTGTTCTTGCAAATAGTTCTTTAGTTTTCTTTTCATTCGAGTAAGTTTGTTTTCTGTTTCGTGCTTTCTTATTCTTAAGTTCTTTTGTGTTCTTGAGCGAAATAGTTGTGGGTACTATTGTTTAATCCTTAAAGTGCAACTTTACCGCCGTGTTTGTGTTTTTTTTAACGGCTGTTCACTTTAATTTTCGAAAACATAACCGTCAATCATTAGTGGGGAATTAAGTGGTCAATAGTGGGCAGTTAATTTGTTTTAATTTGTGTCACTAATTACGTGGGGTAATTAGTGGGGTTCGTGTACGTTTTTTTTTGTTTAAATTTAGAACTTGTTCTCTAAAATTTCCATTGCAAAACCATTATAGAACATTTCTTTTCTCAAACACAAATTTAAAATGGCAAACCCAAATTTCACAATTCCCAAGACCAACTTTGTTAATCTCTCTGCTGATCGAGCAACTGGTAGATTTATTCACTATCAGTTCTGGATTGAATCCCTCAACAACACTTCAATCATAAGTCATGCTTTAACCGCCTCTCCCATCCTGAATGTCGAAGCCCTTCAAGCTGCTTACTCAACACTAGAGATTCAGGGTGGAAAAGCAAATCCAACAGGCCTATCCTTTACTATTGGTGGTGCCAAATATGAAGTCAGTCTGCAGAAGTTCAATGAGATTCTTGGGCTTCCTACAGAAGATTATGCTCCGGAACCCACTATGGAGGATATGTTGCAATTATTCACGGAGATAGGTTGTCGCCCTCCCACGGGTCCTATCAAGGTAACAAAGGTTCACACCGGTATGCTACCAGCTGAGTGGGATTATGTAGTTCAAGCAATTCAACGCTGCATGTTCCCAAAGGACAAAGACTACAGGCCAATGAACAACAGCTGCCGGGTAATACTATATGGAGTGGCAAACAACAGGAAGGTGAATGTGGGCAAACATCTGTTGATTCAGTTGCTTGAGAGGTGGGCATTGGAAAAGAATGCATCTAGGAATCCGGAAGATGGTCCAGTCAAATGCTGGATGCCAAGATTTCTTCAGATGGTTCTGGATGACGTCCTTTCAGAGGAACACAGACGAGTATTTCAAGGCTCTGAAAGGATGGCATGTTTTGATATGACTCTAAAGAGTATCTCCACCATGGAAACCCAGCAAAAGTCAAGACTTTTTTAGTTGCGCCTGACTCCGTACTTCCAGGATCTGCAAGATGAGTATGCTAGGAGGCATGCTTCTCAGTTTACTGCAGTAGAAGCTGAGAGTAGCGGTAACGAAGCTGACGGTGGAGATCAAGTGCCTAGAAATTTGGAAGAAGCAGGTATGGATGTTGACGTGGCCGAGGCAAATGTTGCAGAAGCTGGAACTGACAAGGATGACGATCTTCTGAGTCAGGTACCTATTCTTGCTGATCTTGATCAATCATCAATTCAACCTGTTTTCTACAGCCGTGGGCCTGAAAACCCCCAGGCTCTATCCCAGGCTGCAAGCCCTTCTGTTCATAAACGTTCAGCCAGCCCTAAAACTGGTGATAAAAGGAAGGCAAGCTTATCTGAGTCGAGTGATTCGAGTGGAGGGAGTGTAGGAGTTGAGAGAATAGTCACTTCAGCAGCTCTGCCACCTCCAAAGAAGCAAAAGGTGGATTCAAACCCAGTGGCAACTGCACAACCTGTTAAGGCTAGTTCACCTCTCACAGCCACCACACCTCACGGTGGTGGCTCTCCTCTCCAAAACATTCTAACACATTCGCACTCGCCTAGGCTTATTGGTGAGAGTCAAGGAGGGGGTCCAGCTCAACAGCCAATAGGAGCTGGCCCTACCTCCCCTGAGTTGTCCGCTCAGGGCTCTTTGAGAAATTTCTCGGAAGGGGAATGGCAAACTGAGACTAGCACTTCTGATGCTAGGATCTCAGGAAGTTTTAATGCGGAAGAGTCTGTCGAATCCAGTACGGATGACACTTCCTCATCTAAATCAGAAAACAAGTTGCTCGCAGAGCAACGACATCTGGTGACTGGTGGGTCTACGCCTCCAGAACAGCCCAGCGAACCAGAAAAGGTTCTAAGTGAACAAGGGGATGACATGGTCATAACGCCATCTCCTGTCGTAGACACAGCGCTTAAAGGCTCAGTCTCACTGACCGATATCACCGACCAACTCACCGCTAGTCCCCAGCGATTAGTGGATGAGGCTCTAGTACTATTAGGCTCTAAACACGAGGGAGAGACAGGGAGAGTAGATCCCTTCTTTTTAGGGATCTTGAGTGAAACAGAACCTGGCGAGAGTAAACAGTTTAACTGTAATAACCCGGATTTTTGGACGAATTTTTTTTTTTTGTATTATTATTTATAAACGACCCTGATGAATAGTGATTCTACAGATTATGAAAAACTTTTTAGCCCACACTAGGTAAGTGGTGGAATATGGGAAAATCGAAGATGTGAGATTGTTGTATGAAGAAAATGAGTGAATGTAAAAGCAGTCAGAATCCGAAGATTTCTGCTTTTACTAATTGTTTCATAATTTATGAGATATCAAGGAATAAGAGAATTAAGTTGTGATCAAGTGGATTATATTTTAGAAAGTTCATGGTTATAATCGAATTAGAGTATTTGAAATATTAAGGATTTACGTTACGGAAATTCTACGTCGTAACGCTACGGATTAATCGAACTTACGTGGAGGATTAATGGTTAAGTGTTGGATAAGAAGTGACTAAAGACAAGTCCCATGCAAGTGTCATGCATGCCTAACTAGGAATTGAAAGCCAACCAAGTAACCAAGTATTGGTTAGGAACAAACCAAACCAAGTGATCAAGTAACTAGCCAAGTTAAGGAAACATGGTTCCTTAAATGGTGGAACAAGGACACAAGCAACCATACTTCTTTGACATTAGTAACCATGCCATACTTTACATCACAAGTCACCACAAAATCAGCCAACACCTTTTCAAAAAGCTAGAAAGCAAGTAAAGTAGAAAAGCTCTCTCCCATTTCATTTCTTCCAGTTTCTGCCCAGCTTGAGCAAGCTGCAAAGAAAATTTTATAACTTCGGTTCTACTGATCCAAAAATCACCAAATTTTAACTATATCTTCTTCACTATAGGTAGAAGGTACGTATTTAATTTCATAATTGTTGGAGGTGTTTTGATTGGGTAAATAAATTGTAGAAGTTGAGGCTGAATAGTAACTCCGAAAATTACTAAGTTTTGTTCTTGATGTTTACTTATGATCAAGGCTAGATCAAGCTCTCCCAAGGACTCTAAGCTCTAGATAGGTGTTGTTTGAGCTCTAAGAAGGTATGAACACCACTAACCCTTACGTTTGTGTGAGTTGCATGGAGTAAAAATGTTAGTAGATAGATGTATGACTTAGCATGACTAAGTAGTTGTTTTGTTAGTAAGATGTAGTGTTGTGGGTTGAGGTTATGAAATGATGTTAATCTAAGGCAAGTTTTATATCCCTACGTTTTTACATATTAAAAATATATGTATTGCTACGTATGCATGCTTTCCTATACTTTCTTGTTCAGAGTATTATGACCTTGTTTTAGCATGGTTTCTATTTTTAAAGATATACATTGCAAGTATTCTATCTAGTTGATTATACCGGATCTTATTCATACAAATTTGAAATGCCTATATATTATTGTCGAGCTCGTTATCCAGATATTATAAAACGAGATGTATTAAATAATATCTTCATACTATATCTTATTGATATTTAAGAGTGGAGTTATATATATAGAGTAAGTTGAGAATACTGATATGGGTTAACTTATTATGAATCCATGATCAGAACAGTTGTTCATATAAATATTTCCTCTACTCATTCTAGGGGAAAACTAAATTATTGGAGGTGTTTATCATTCATTGTTTCTGAATGATATTGGAGTAATATTTTATTGAGAAGTAAATAAAGGTGCACGTGTTATTTTACCGTGACGCCTAAGAGATGTATTGTTGAAATCTTATTCATACAAATTTGAAATGCCTATATATTATTGTCGAGCTTGTTATCCAGATATTATAAAACGAGATGTATTAAATAATATCTTCATACTATATCTTATTGATATTTAAGAGTGGAGTTATATATATAGAGTACGTTGAGAATACTGATATGGGTTAACTTATTCTGAATCCATGATCAGAACAGTTGTTCATATAAATATTTCCTTTACTCATTCGTGGGGAAAACTAAATTATTGGAGGTGTTTATCATTCATTGTCTCTGAATGATATTGGAGTAATATTTTATTGAGAAGTAAATAAAGGTGCACGTGTTATTTTGCCGTGACGCCTAAGAGATGTATTGTTGAAGGTGATCGAAGATTCCGACACCTTATATTCTGGACTAGAGATGACATAAGTGACCGGAGTAACGCACCGGCCCAACCTGAGGAGTAACCCCATTATGGGTTAAGGGTGTGTTCGAGACGTCGGCTCATCCTTCTATCGATAGTAAACGAGTAGTGACAATGGACTGATCAATCCATTACTTGAGGTGGCGTTTTCGAAGAAGTCCAATCCTTAATACCTTAATTGTTAACTGATGCCTTTGTGGTTCGGTTAACTAGGGTATTAATTTGAGAAGTTATTCCCTGATACCTTAATCGTTCACGGAGGCCTCCGTGATTCGGTTAACTAGGGTATCAATTTGAGAAGTTATTGAGATATATTTATTCAATTCATATTAGTAGTATTTAAAGATTATGAGGGTTTTTGGAGGTACTTTCTTTTCAAAAAGAGTATAATCGTATATGTGGAGGGGTTGTTTTAAAGTGGTAAAAACTATATATTTTTGTTGAGTTGTTGTGGCATATATAGACTTGCTGGGCATTTTTTTGGCTCATTCTTGCTATTTAAATATTATAAAACAGTGGCAAACAAAGCTGGTACGAGTACGGCGGACCGTGACAAAGGGAAAGGAAAAGCAACTGATTCAACACATTAGCTTTATAGTGTCTAACGAGGGTGCGAGTTGGTAGAAAGTGATATGGGCAAAAATAACCCTGAGGAAATAATAAATATAATATTTATTATTTCATTAATTAGACCTGTTATGGTCCAAAGGCTTGGGCCCTCAAAACGAACTAGGGAAATAAATCCAAGGATCAACTGGATTTGTAAGTCCAGCCCACGAAGCTCTGTTGGAACCATAAGCCCATTAAGCCTTTGTTATTAATTAATTTCATAATTAATTAATAAAGGCTCAGTAAAGGCCCAAGAAGCCTGATTGAAAGCTTTAATCCTAGAAGGATCTAGAAACCCTATTTATTAATTAATTTCGTAGTTAATTAATAAAGCCTCAATTAAAGGCTTGAAGAGTCCTACGAGACCCATCATCTGTGGAAGGCTCTAGAAGCCCAATCTCGAAGATAAACCTCACCTGCTAGAGTCCAACGAGGACTCTCATTCCTTGAAGGTTACAACAACCTTATATCACTAGGAGACTTGACCCCCAAGTCTCCTAATTCTAATCTAACTCCAAGGCCTTCAAGCGCCTATATAAAGGGCCTAACCCCTCAATATTAGAACTACGTTTTTGGCTTGATTCTCATACGAACTGAGATACGTAGGCAGTTAACGAGGACCTGAGTTTAGTCACGAAACGTTAGTGCAGCCATTAAAGCTCGAAGCTCTCCCAAACCCCAGCAGTAACTACACATTAAATTCGTCTGATTTTGATCCATAACATTTGGCGCCGTCTGTGGGAAGCCGAATAACAACCATGGTGAGAACACGAAGTACCACGAGCACCCTCGAAGGAGAGATCCCTGACACCACTGTTGACACCAACGTTCCCCCTGCCACGGCGTGGGAGCAAGGAGTAGTTGTCCCAACCACCTCTGTTGAGGACCCTGGAACAAGCTCCCGACGAGCAGGACCCTTGAGCGTCATCGTTCATCCTTCCGATCCTGACATGTCAATCCATGCCTCTGTCCCTCCACTCCAGGTAATTCCGCCCCCCAATACTACTTTTGTTGCTCCTCTCCCATTGCAGGTCTCCACTACGGTGTTGCATAACAACCCTCGATATGGGCTTCCACCTAACTATGAGCCCTCTTATGAGCAAGGGCTGCTGCCCCCACATGGCTCACGTCGGGGGAATCGAGATTTTTCTGGACCCTACTCGACTGATGATGGAACAACTGATGAGGACGTTAATCCTAGAAGGAGGCGGCCTAGTAAGGAGCCCCTTGGACGGAGGAGTACCCAGCCCCGAGGGCCTCAAAACACTGACTCCACAAACCTACAAGAGAGGATACGAACTCATGAGGCTGAAGCTCAACGACTAAGGAAAGACCTGGAAAAGGAGCTAGCAAGGCAACAGCGCCCGAGAGCCGAGGGGGCTGGAGGATCAGCAAGGAATGCATATGTGATAGATCTAGATGAGCCCCCGGTAAGGAGGCAAACAAAGACAAGTCATGTTAGGGCTGACCCCCAAGACTTATTGCCACTTGGAGATCCTGATGATCCTACACCCCCCTTCACAGAGAATATTATGAATGAGAAGATATCCAGGAAGTTTAAGATGCCTACAATCAAGGCATATGATGGAACGGGAGATCCCTCAAATCATGTTCTCACGTTCTCTAATGCACTGCTGCTGCAGCCCGTCAATGACGCCATCAAGTGTAGGGCGTTCCCTCAAACCCTGAGTGGTATGGCTCAAAGGTGGTTTAGTCGTCTACCTCCTAACTCTGTTGGGTCATTCAAAGATCTAAGCAGGGCCTTCATTGGTCAGTTTATCAGCAGCAAGACTCATGAGAAGAGCTCGGCTTCGCTAATGAATATGTTTCAGGGAAAGAATGAATCCCTAAGAGACTATATGAACAGATTCACTAAGGAAGCCTTGAAGGTCCCTGATCTAGACCAGAATGTAGCTATGATAGCCCTACAGCAAGGGACCTCAGACGAGAACTTCAGGAGGTCTTTAGCCAAGAGGGCACCGGACAGTATGAATGAGCTCCAAGAGAGAGCTGGAAAGTATATCAAGGCTGAGGAAAGCTTGAAGAAGACTACCAACTCGTTCAGAAGCGAGTGGAGTAGCAAAAAACGTAAGCAAGATCAGTATGATGTCGAGGATGAGTACGATGTTGAGGATAAGTATCCTAGAACCAACAAAGACTCCGACTATACCCCGAAGACGGTTGGCCAAGGGCCAAGGTTCACCGATTATGCAAGGCTAAACTCGCCAAGAAGTGAGATCCTGTTGGACATTGAGAAAGATAGGGAACTTCAATGGCCGAAGCCACTAAAGACTGATCCTAAGAAGAGGAATCAGAATCTGTATTGCAGGTTTCACAAGGATGTTGGACACGACACAGATAATTGTAGGCAGTTGAAAGATGAGATTGAATTCTTGATCAGAAGGGGAAAACTCAAAAAATTTATCAAAGAAGATGATAGAAACAACAATGATAGTCGAGACTATAATGAACGACGAAGGGATTATGATGACCATGATAAGAAGATAGAGCCTCGAGGCCCAACAATAAATGTGATCTCTGGAGGTCCAACAGCGGCCGGGACTTCAAGTAACTCGAGAAAGGCTTATGCCCGACAAGTTCTACAAATTGTGGGGGAAGCACCAAAGAGTGCAAGGAGCGAAGTATCAATTTCTTTTGATGATTCTGATTTGAAAGGGGTGAACTTCCCCCATGATGACCCGTTGGTCATAATACCTGTGATAGGCAACTCTTCGGTAAAACGAATCCTGGTGGATAGTGGAGCTTCAGTAGACATCCTGTTCCATGATGCCTATCTCAAAATGGGGTACACCGACTCTCAACTGACTCCCTCTGACATTCCTATATATGGGTTCAATGGAGTCGAGTCTAAGGTAGAGGGAACAATTCAATTGCCTGTGACTATAGGGCAGGAGCCCCATGAGTCCACTCAAATGTTGAACTTCCTCGTGATCAAGGTTGTGTCCTCTTACAATGGGATCCTCGGACGAACAGGGATACATGCGTTCAAGGCTGTTGCCTCAACTTATCACCTCAAACTTAAATTTCCAACTAGGAATGGAGTTGGTGAGGAGAAAGGAGACCAGAAGATGGCAAGGAAATGTTATGTAGCCTCGTTGAGGTCCGACGGAGTCGGGGGGCAAGTACTCCCGATCGAAGGCGCGAATACATGCAAATAGTAGGCAACTCCTTCAGGAGTTATATTAAGGATTATTAAGTAGAAATAAGGTTCTATGGAACCACTAGGAACCACTAGGAACCAAGAAGTTGTTATCCCAAGTGGGAAATAGCTTGTTATTATGTAAGGGTAGGACCCTCTTTTACTTGAAGATATACTTCAAGATATTTTAATGAAAGTTTCTTTAGTATCCTTGAACTCTCTTGTTATGTTATTATTAAACACGAAAACAACCTTGTACCAATGCACATAACGTAAAAATACAAACGAGAATGCATGAACGTAATAAGAGTGCTGAGTACTGAAGGGGTTCAAGGTACGAGAATAAAAGATAAAAGCCACGTATGGCCAACACGAATAGTAAATGGCAAAGCCTTGAGGGGCCTGGGTAAGGATGAAGGATTCCCCAAGAAATTAAACATTGGAGGAAACCAAGGCCTAGAAACCCATCAATTATGTCAGTAAGATTCTGCATGGCGCAGAGTTGAATAACTCAAAGATTGAGAAATTTGCTTCAAGAAAGCTACGCCTAAACTTCCAGGCGCACGTCATTGAGGTCCAGACAGACCAGCCCCTTGGAAGCACAATTCAATTTAGGGCTCAAATAAATCTTGAGACCCCTCAAGTCAGTCAAACGAGGTTTGAGACCCCTCAAGCTAGCCAAATTCGACTTGGGCAGAGAATTGAGTCTTTGTTCGACCTCAATCCAGGTCGATGGGAGAGCAAACCCTGTAGGGCTCGTCAACCTCAATCCAGCCCCTTGGAAGTCAAATTCGACCTGGGCTTCAAATTGAGGTTTATTCGACCTCAATTCAGGTCTATTTAACCTGGGGCTCAAATGAAACTCGAGGCCCTTCAAACTAGACAAACGAGGTTCGAGGCCCCTCAAGTCAGCCAAACAAGGTTTGAGACGCCTCAAACTAGTCAAATTCGACCTGGGCCTCAAATTGAGGTTTATTAGACCTCAATCCAGGTCTATTCGACCTACAACTCAAACAAGGTTTGAAACCCCTCAAGTCTGTCAAGTGAGGTTTGAGACCCCTCAAGTCACTCAAACGAGGTTTGAGACCTCTCAATCCAAGTCTATAAAAATAGAAATTATTATTATTTATTAATAATAATAAAATCCGGGTTGGACGTTATCCGAATAAAATTTTATCCGAGTGGGACACCTCATTTTATCCGAGTAGGACACCACTGAATCAAAGAAATATTTATCCAAAAATTAATTGGGTAAAAGTAGAAATTATTATTATTTATTAATAATAATAAAATCCGGGTTGGACTTTATTCGAATAAAATTTTATCCGAGTGGGACACTTCCAGATTCGAAATCCAATTATTCCAAAATAAATATTATTATTTATTAATGATATTTGGAAGAAACAAAAAAAAAATAAAAAATTAATCGACCTTAAATGAGGTCGAAGGACGACCTCGAAATTCTGTTCGACTTGGAAGCAGAAACAGCTGATACTTCGACCTCAAATGAGGTCGGAGGAGAGAGAAAGTGACTTGGATGGCCAAACTGCTAAATGGTCACCCAAGTTTCGCACAATTTACGATTATCCCCCTGAAGTTTGGAAACTTACGATTATCTCCCTGAAGTTTGGAAGTTTACGATTATCCCCCTGAAGTTTGGAAACTTACAATTATCCCCCTGAAGTTTGCAAACTGACGAATACTTCCCTGAAGTTTGAAAATTTGTATAAAAAAATCCTAAATTATTAGGAATAATTAAGAAAAATACCTGTGGGTACATAAAAAATTCCTAAATTCTTAGGAAAAATACCTGTGGGTACATAAAAATTCCTAAATTATTAGGAAAAATACCTGTAGGTACATAAAAATTCCTAAATTATTAGGAAAAATATCTGTGTGTACATAAAAAATTCCTAAATTATTAGGAAAAATACCTGTGGGTACATAAAAATTCCTAAATTATTAGGAATAAATTAAGAAAAATACCTGTGGGTACATAAAAATTTCTAAATTATTAGGAATAAATAAGAAAAATACCTGTGGGTACATAAAAATTCTTAAATTATTAGGAATAAATTAGGAAAAATACCTGTGGGTACATAAAAATTCCTAAATTATTATGAATAATTAAGAAAAATACCTGTGGGTACATAAAAATTCTTAGATTATTAGGAATAATTAAGAAAAATACCTGTGGGTACATAAAAAATTCCTAAATTATTAGGAAAAATACCTGTGGGTACATAAAAATTCCTAAATTATTAGGAATAAATTAAGAAAAATACCTGTGGGTACATAAAAATTCCTAAATTATTAGGAATAAATAAGAAAAATACCTGTGGGTACATAAAAATTCCTAAATTATTAGGAATAAATTAGGAAAAATACATGTGGGTACATGAAAATTCCTAAATTATTATGAATAATTAAGAAAAATACCTGTGGGTACATAAAAATTCTTAGATTATTAGGAATAATTAAGAAAAATACCTGTGGGTACATAAAAATTCTTAATTATTAGGAATAAATTAGGAAAAATACCTGTGGGTACATAAAAATTCCTAAATTATTATGAATAATTAAGAAAAATACCTGTGGGTACATAAAAATTCCTAAATTATTAGGAATAAATGAGAAAAATACCCGTGGGTACATAAAAAATTCCTAAATTATTAGGAATAATTGAGAAAAATACCTGTGGGTACATAAAAATTCCTAAATTATTAGGAATAATTCAGAAAAATACCCGTGGGTACATAAAAATTCCTAAATTATTAGGAATAATTGAGAAAAATACCTGTGGGTACATAAAAATTCTTAAATTATTAGGAATAATTCAGAAAAATACCCGTGGGTACATAAAAAATTCCTAAATTATTAGGAATAATTCAGAAAAATACCCGTGGGTACATAAAAAATCCCTAAATTATTAGGAATAATTAAGAAAAATACCCGTGGGTACATAAAAAATTCCTAAATTATTAGGAATAATTGAGAAAAATACCCGTGGGTACCTAAAAATTTCTAAAATTATTAGGAATATTACGAAAAATACTTGTGAGCACCATATGATCCCTAAAATATTTGGGAAAATACAGAAACACCTGTGGGTGATACAAGATCATGAACATTGATTAGAAATAGAAGATAATCATGAAATTCGACCTTAATCAAGGTCGAAGTGAAGCCAAAGCCAAGAAGGCCTATTCGACCTCAAATCCCTTTCGACTTCAAATGAGGTCGAAAATCAATCACTACAGCCATTCGACTTCAGTGGAAAATTGAGGCCTATTTCGACCTCAATCGAGGTCGAAATCGACCTCGGTACAATGTTTCGACTTCAAGGATTTTTGAGGCCCTAATCGACTTCAATCGAAGTCGAAATCGACCTCATTCAAAGATTTTGACTTCAAGGCATTTTGGAGCCTAAATCGACCTCAATCGAGGTCGAAATCGACTTCAATCACGCAGTTCGACTTCAAGAGATGTTGAAGTCTAAATCGACCCCAATCGAGGTCGAAATCGACCTCAGGGCATCAATTCGACCTCGAGGGTTTTTTAGGTCGATTTTCGACCTCAATCCTAATCGATTTAGGGCATATAAAAGAAAAGAAAATCTTATTTAGCAATTTAGCTTCGAATAAAGTCCTTTGAGGACTGATTATTTAATATTGATTCTCTAGGGAAGATGTGAGCCCCAAAAATTGGGATAAAAGTGACTGAAACGAGTCAAAAGCCCGATAAAGGCACTAAAACCCTTTGTAAAACTTTTACGAAAACTCACGAAGTTTTCCCAAAAGTTGGGGGGCAAATGATATGGGCAAAAATAACCCTGAGGAAATAATAAATATAATATTTATTATTTCATTAATTAGACCTGTTATGGTCCAAAGGCTTGGGCCCTCAAAACGAACTAGGGAAATAAATCCAAGGATCAACTGGATTTGTAAGTCCAGCCCACGAAGCTCTGTTGGAACCATAAGCCCATTAAGCCTTTGTTATTAATTAATTTCGTAATTAATTAATAAAGGCTCAGTAAAGGCCCAAGAAGCCTGATTGAAAGCTTTAATCCTAGAAGGATCTAGAAACCCTATTTATTAATTAATTTCGTAGTTAATTAATAAAGCCTCAATTAAAGGCTTGAAGAGTCCTACGAGACCCATCATCTGTGGAAGGCTCTAGAAGCCCAATCTCGAAGATAAACCTCACCTGCTAGAGTCCAACGAGGACTCTCATTCCTTGAAGGTTACAACAACCTTATATCACTAGGAGACTTGACCCCCAAGTCTCCTAATTCTAATCTAACTCCAAGGCCTTCAAGCGCCTATATAAAGGGCCTAACCCCTCAACATTAGAACTACGTTTTTGGCTTGATTCTCATACGAACTGAGATACGTAGGCAGTTAACGAGGACCTGAGTTTAGTCACGAAACGTTAGTGCAGCCATTAAAGCTCGAAGCTCTCCCAAACCCCAGCAGTACCTACACATTAAATTCGTCTGATTTTGATCCATAACAGAAAGTTTATGATGTTTTCATCATCTTGACAATTGAAGTTGTAATATTATTTCAGAGATTATGAGAGATGAGAATGTGATGTAATAACTTTTGAATCAGTAAGTATGCGTTCTAAGACTATAACCCGTGGAGTAGTTTGGGGGAGTTTATTATGAATATTGTTGTATATTATATTGTGAGCAGGAGATTAAATATTCCGCAAGAGAATGTGACGACCTGGAATCCTGTAGGGGATTTGGGGGGGCGTCACAGAAATGGTATCAGAGCGGTAGGTTATAAACCTTAGAATGAGAGTAGGAGGAGATATGACTATATACAAGAGAGTAATGTAGGAGTTCATGTAGAGTTCGCGATTGAACTACTGGAGGTGGTACCAAGAGTGAGTCTAATAAGACTCTTAGTGGTAGATGATATTGTTGTGGAGTTCTTTCAAGATTTTTATAAGTCGATAAGGACATACACCGTTTGATGGACACCTCAAGATGATTAAAGGGGGGTTAGAATCAAAGAAACTGAGATAGAAAATATAGTATAACCCCAAAGAGTAGTTAGGGTAGGCGCATGATGGTCAATACCAATGGAAGAATCAATTGAGACAAAAAAAAAGTGTATCCATGATTTATCGGGTTAAAATTTTTAAAAATATTAAGTATATAGGTATACATATATATATATAAATAGATGTATACATATAGATGCATATATATGTATGCATATATTTATGTATATGTACCTATATATACTGTTTTGTTTTACAAATGACTATCTTATGGGTATGTAGTTTTATTGAACTGAACATTTTTAATGAAAAAAAATTCTTTTATTTGGATTTAAGAAAAATGCCACCAAAGAAAACTAGAGCTAACCCCAGGGAAGGTGAGGCTTCTACGGGGGGAGGAGGGGATAACAACCGAGGAGATAACCAGAATGACAACCAGAATAATCAAAGTTTGAACCAACTAGTAGATTTGTTACGACAAACCCTAGACCGTGGCCAACAGGGTCCCATGCCCAATTTAGTAAACCAGACTGCGGTAACTTTTAAGGCTTTTAAGTCAATACAACCACCTGAATTTAAAGGGTTTGGTGAACCATTCGAGGCTAGGTCATGGTTGAAAGAAATGGAGAAATCCTTTAAGATTATAGGAGTAGAAGAAGGGCAGAAGACGATCTTTGCCACCTATTTGCTGAAGGAAGAGGCGAACTATTGGTGGGAGTCTAAGGAATTAATGGAGCCCGCGGGGATAGTAATCTGGGAGAGGTTCACTGAGTTATTTTTAGAGAAGTATTTTCCTGAGCATATGGAGAGTAGAATGGAGATGAGGTTCTTAGAACTAAAGCAGAATAATAAGACAGTTGCTGAATATGAGAAAGAGTTTATAGAGCTATCTAGGTTCGTGCCACATTTCGTGGATACTGATAAGAAAAAGGCGAGGAGATTTCAATATGGATTGAGACCATGGATACAAACTAGGGTGGCTGCTTTTGAGCTTACTGAGTATATTAAGGTGGTGAATAAGGCTGAGATAATAGAAGAGGGAAGTAATTTTATTCCAAGGGAAAATGAAGGAAAGAAAAGAAAAGCGGAGAGTTGGGGAGGAAATCAGTCGTGTAGAACATTTCAGAACCAATATGGTAGGAGGCCAGGGTTTCATACTGGAAAAGGTGGAGGATTTAACCAAGTAGAAAGTACGAATAGTGTCCGAGTAGGACAACAGGGAAATGAGAGCCAGTTTCGGCAGCCGAGACCGCCACTGCCAGACTGTGAGGTGTGTGGAAAGAAGCATCCGGGACTATGTGCAAAATCAGAAGGAAGGTGTTATAACTGTGGTCAAGAGGGGCATCAACGGATGAATTGGCCTAGGAAGGGAGTAGTCTGCTACAAATGTGGAAAGGAGGGTCACATCTCCAGAGATTGTAAGGCGTCAACATTGGGACCAGCAATATCACAACAAGCTGTGGGGCTAATAACAATCAATCAACTGCTAGGATTTTTAACATGACGGTGGCCAATGGTGCAAGAGAAATGGATGCGATAGAAGGTACACTTACACTTAAACGTTGTAAATACTATTATAATTGTTAAGCCGAGATGAAAATAGAGGTATGTTAAGAAGTGTTAAGAAAAATATAGAGACATAATGATAAGGATGAAAAAGAGTAGAATGCCTAGCCGTCTCTTACATAGATTCCGAGGACGGAATCCTTGTAAGGAGGGTAGACTGTAATAACCCGGATTTTTGGACGAATTTTTTTTTTTGTATTATTATTTATAAACGACCCTGATGAATAGTGATTCTACAGATTATGAAAAACTTTTTAGCCCACACTAGGTAAGTGGTGGAATATGGGAAAACCGAAGATGTGAGATTGTTGTATGAAGAAAATGAGTGAATGTAAAAGCAGTCAGAATCCGAAGATTTCTGCTTTTACTAATTGTTTCATAATTTATGAGATATCAAGGAATAAGAGAATTAAGTTGTGATCAAGTGGATTATATTTTAGAAAGTTCATGGTTATAATCGAATTAGAGTATTTGAAATATTAAGGATTTACGTTACGGAAATTCTACGTCGTAACGCTACGGATTAATCGAACTTACGTGGAGGATTAATGGTTAAGTGTTGGATAAGAAGTGACTAAAGACAAGTCCCATGCAAGTGTCATGCATGCCTAACTAGGAATTGAAAGCCAACCAAGTAACCAAGTATTGGTTAGGAACAAACCAAACCAAGTGATCAAGTAACTAGCCAAGTTAAGGAAACATGGTTCCTTAAATGGTGGAACAAGGACACAAGCAACCATACTTCTTTGACATTAGTAACCATGCCATACTTTACATCACAAGTCACCACAAAATCAGCCAACACCTTTTCAAAAAGCTAGAAAGCAAGTAAAGTAGAAAAGCTCTCTCCCATTTCATTTCTTCCAGTTTCTGCCCAGCTTGAGCAAGCTGCAAAGAAAATTTTATAACTTCGGTTCTACTGATCCAAAAATCACCAAATTTTAACTATATCTTCTTCACTATAGGTAGAAGGTACGTATTTAATTTCATAATTGTTGGAGGTGTTTTGATTGGGTAAATAAATTGTAGAAGTTGAGGCTGAATAGTAACTCCGAAAATTACTAAGTTTTGTTCTTGATGTTTACTTATGATCAAGGCTAGATCAAGCTCTCCCAAGGACTCTAAGCTCTAGATAGGTGTTGTTTGAGCTCTAAGAAGGTATGAACACCACTAACCCTTACGTTTGTGTGAGTTGCATGGAGTAAAAATGTTAGTAGATAGATGTATGACTTAGCATGACTAAGTAGTTGTTTTGTTAGTAAGATGTAGTGTTGTGGGTTGAGGTTATGAAATGATGTTAATCTAAAGTTGTGAAATAAGTAGCTTAATGATATGGTTATGATGATATGAGTAAGGTGGAGTGTTGGTTGAGAATGGATTTCAATTGGTTGAATCCGGAAAACGTTAAGTTTATAGCCGTCGTAATGCCCATTTTTCGAGAGCACTCCTTTAAACTGTGAAATCCGAATTGTCAAGCTCCTGACCCCTAACACCTCTGACCATAGTTGGTTAGTACTTGACTCATAGATCGTTTTGACACTTGAATCACGTTATTCCGATTTACGGTTTAGGAGAAAAGTTAGTTTTAGTGGAGGTGTCTAAAAGGACCAAACTGTTTCGAATGACTCCCTTTGTATATATAAACAGACCCCTTGACGGTCACGAAAAATCATGAAATTTGGAGATTAAGTAATTTGGTCAGTTAGTAAGACCTCTCCAAAATTTCAAGGGCAGATGTTAATTTTTCGATTTTATAAAAATGTTGGAACCAAAGTTGTGCGATGCACTATTCACTAGAGGAGCTACTGCCCTGTTCTGTAAATTCGTGAAAATGAGTCCTCTGTCCAGGGGCAAACTTTTGATGGATTATATTCTAGACATTATCTAGATCGTGCACGCGAAATCGGTGTGTCATTTGAGTTAACGGTTAATGAGTTATGAACGATTTAGTGAAAGCGGTGAAAATAATAAAACCCCGTAGTTGACTCGATTTGTAAAATACATTTCACCAAGTTAAACTCAAGGGTTCCAAATCAAAATATTTTTGATAAATATTACAAATACTCAAGAAGTTCCTTGAGGTGGATTCATATTTAATTAAGAATTTTTGGATTTATTAAAAATGTTAGAGTGGGAGTCGCGTAATAGTAATTTGCAGAAGAGTCAACTCTAGAGGCACGATTTTGACGAGCCATTTTGGCTAGGATAAAAGGATAATTTCGAGTCGGTTAAAACACGAAAGATGTTGAGGAATAACATGACTATAGATTGGAGTAAAGGATTAGGTTAAAAGTCATTGACGAGATGGTTTACGAAGGGTTAAGATAGACCCGAGGAGGTGAATGCCGGAAAATAAGGGTTAAAGAAAAATAGAAATAAAACTTAAGTTGACTTAATACCTGCGTATGTTTACTAAAACGAGTTCTTATATGATTATAGCGTATCCGAGAAGTGAAAGGAGCAGGGTTTTCATTTTGCATAACCAAGACAAGTTTTATATCCCTACGTTTTTACATATTAAAAATATATGTATTGCTACGTATGCATGCTTTCCTATACTTTCTTGTTCAGAGTATTATGACCTTGTTTTAGCATGGTTTCTATTTTTAAAGATATACATTGCAAGTATTCTATCTAGTTGATTATACCGGATCTTATTCATACAAATTTGAAATGCCTATATATTATTGTCGAGCTCGTTATCCAGATATTATAAAACGAGATGTATTAAATAATATCTTCATACTATATCTTATTGATATTTAAGAGTGGAGTTATATATATAGAGTAAGTTGAGAATACTGATATGGGTTAACTTATTATGAATCCATGATCAGAACAGTTGTTCATATAAATATTTCCTCTACTCATTCTAGGGGAAAACTAAATTATTGGAGGTGTTTATCATTCATTGTTTCTGAATGATATTGGAGTAATATTTTATTGAGAAGTAAATAAAGGTGCACGTGTTATTTTACCTTGACGCCTAAGAGATGTATTGTTGAAATCTTATTCATACAAATTTGAAATGCCTATATATTATTGTCGAGCTTGTTATCCAGATATTATAAAACGAGATGTATTAAATAATATCTTCATACTATATCTTATTGATATTTAAGAGTGGAGTTATATATATAGAGTACGTTGAGAATACTGATATGGGTTAACTTATTCTGAATCCATGATCAGAACAGTTGTTCATATAAATATTTCCTTTACTCATTCGTGGGGAAAACTAAATTATTGGAGGTGTTTATCATTCATTGTCTCTGAATGATATTGGAGTAATATTTTATTGAGAAGTAAATAAAGGTGCACGTGTTATTTTGCCGTGACGCCTAAGAGATGTATTGTTGAAGGTGATCGAAGATTCCGACACCTTATATTCTGGACTAAAGATGACATAAGTGACCGGAGTAACGCACCGGCCCAACCTGAGGAGTAACCCCATTATGGGTTAAGGGTGTGTTCGAGACGTCGACTCATCCTTCTATCGATAGTAAACGAGTAGTGACAATGGACTGATCAATCCATTACTTGAGGTGGCGTTTTCGAAGAAGTCCAATCCTTAATACCTTAATTGTTAACTGATGCCTTTGTGGTTCGGTTAACTAGGGTATTAATTTGAGAAGTTATTCCCTGATACCTTAATCGTTCACGGAGGCCTCCGTGATTCGGTTAACTAGGGTATCAATTTGAGAAGTTATTGAGATATATTTATTCAATTCATATTAGTAGTATTTAAAGATTATGAGGGTTTTTGGAGGTACTTTCTTTTCAAAAAGAGTATAATCGTATATGTGGAGGGGTTGTTTTAAAGTTGTAAAAACTATATATTTTTGTTGAGTTGTTGTGGCATATATAGACTTGCTGGGCATTTTTTTGGCTCATTCTTGCTATTTAAATATTATAAAACAGCGGCAAACAAAGCTGGTACGAGTACGGCGGACCGTGACAAAGGGAAAGGAAAAGCAACTGATTCAACACGTTAGCTTTATAGTGTCTAACGAGGGTGCGAGTTGGTAGAAAGTTTATGATGTTTTCATCATCTTGACAATTGAAGTTGTAATATTATTTCAGAGATTATGAGAGATGAGAATGTGATGTAATAACTTTTGAATCAGTAAGTATGCGTTCTAAGACTATAACCCGTGGAGTAGTTTGGGGGAGTTTATTATGAATATTGTTGTATATTATATTGTGAGCAGGAGATTAAATATTCCGCAAGAGAATGTGACGACCTGGAATCCTGTAGGGGATTTGGGGGGGCGTCACATTAACCCAAGCCAAACACCGTCCCCCAAATTGCAGGATCTAGTGAAGAAAGTGGAGGCTTTGGAGGCTGGAGTTGCTGGTGTTACTGCTGCTGTCTCTTCTCACTCTGGAAGATTGGAGGTTGGAGCTCAGTTCATGGAGAACCTAATTGCCGTCCAAAATCAAATGATTGACAAGATAAACAATCTCGGATTGGCACAGGTAGAGGTTGGGAGGTCAGTAGATGATGTCACTCATGGCATGTCTCAGGTTTGGTCGAAGCTGAATGAACTAGTTGATGCTGTCTTTGGACGTCACAGGGCTGGACCTGGTCCTTCAACCGGTGGTGGTGGTGACGATAATAATGATGATGATGCTCCTGATGAGGATAACACACCTAAGGGGGAGAAGGAGGATCAGGGTCTGAAAAAGCTGACTAGTAAGGGTCCGGTGATCGAGTCCTCAAACAAATCTGGTGAGAAGGTGGAGGAGGCTCAACCGACTCCTAAGGACAAAGGCAAACAGAAGATGGTAGTTGAAGAAGAAGCTGAGAAAGAAACACCTCTCATCGATGCATTTATGGGAGACTTTATTGAAGATTCTGATGATGACGAGATAGATGTAGAAGCCTTAGTGGCAAGGAGGTCGAGACTTGAGCAACGGGCAAAAGAGTGGGAACAAGAACGAGGTCTAAATCCTGGCGGATCCGGCGCAGGAGTTGCAGGTGATGCAGGAGCCCACTCGGTTGCTGACGAGCATGTACCAGAAGAAGAAGAAGTTGATGAAGCGGAGATGCAATGAGAGATTTTCAGGGAAGCCAGAGAAAGAGTAAATGAAGAAGTGCTACAAGGGATAGTTGAAAAAGAACTAATGGCAAAGGAGAAGAGAGCGGCTTAGAAAACTCAGCATGAGTATGAAATGAAAAAGATCAAAGATCCTAAGGTCCAGGCTGACATAAGGAGGGAAGGTCCCGAGTGGGACAAGGCTAGAGAAGCCTTAGCTGGACCAAGAGCCTATGCTCATGACTCAGAAAGATTGAGCTTTCTTCTTCATAAGCTAGAAAATCTAAACCCTGGGCTGCTAAATTATCTAAATTGTATAAGACAGGGATGCACCTCCGTACAAGTCATATTCAAGGAGAGGGCATGGAATCTGATGATCACGTGGACACCCATAACAAAAATCGGGCCGTGTATGGTCGATGAAGCTTTCTTCCATGAAAGGGGTGCAAGTGAACTGGTAGAATTCGCTCACAAGGTAGACACCTCTGTCAAGACTGGAGTGCTGTTTAAGGAGAAATTGTTGAAGATGGCTGAAGACAGAGGGGTTGACATTATTCTAAATCCCTACCAGATCAGATATGTCCATGACAAGGTCTTGAGGATTGTAAATCTGCATGACTCGAAACTAACTCCGAGCGGAAATGTGCTGAAGGCAGTTGCAAAGCTAGTCCTCTCTAAGGGTTTTCTAACAAAGGAAAAGAAGCTGGTGGCTAAGGACTTGGAGAAGATGATAAGAAGGCAAGACGCTAGATACAAGTTGCCTGAAGCTACACTACCAGTGGTTAAGAAGGAACCTGAAGACTATGCATTCGAGCAGCAAGACGAGGCAATGAGAGAGCATGTGCAAAGATACGGAGATCCAAGAATAGACATTCCAGAAGAAGGGGAAATAAGGGGGGAAGCTAGTGCAGTGGTTAGTGCAAATGTCAAGTTTGTCAAGAGCAAAGCTGAGAATGAGAATGATCTGCTAATCTATACAGACAAGCATCAGGTGGAAACCATCATTGAAATCAAGTATGACATCTTTGCAGAACACAGTCATGAAACACTGTGTATTATAAGGGAATTGATTGATGAGATGGATGATGTTGACGAGTTTGATCAGGATTATCTAAGGGTCACGTTTGATAACTTCTGTAAGAGAAGACAACAGCTTGATATTCAGAGGCTACAGCAATGCACCACCGCTATTGTCATTGGATACCCTAAGCAGCTGGTTATAAGGAAGAAAGGGGAAAAGGGGTATCCTGACAAAGTCACGAAGCTGAGGTTTGAAGACATTCCCACGAAGCTTACCACTCGCAGCATGGTTGAAAGGTGGTTGAGGTTGTTTCGAAATTACAAGATCAGAAATCATGTGGAAGCAGAAGGACTTAATCTTCTCAAGAAAAGAATGGATGAAGTCTGCAACCCTGAGTTCATGAAGAAAGAAAAAGCAGCCAAGAAGAAAGCTCGTGAGGAAGAGGAGCGCAAGAAATCAAAGTTTTAATGTATTATGCTTGTAATGTTTCTTTGCGTTGTAATTTGTTTTCTTGTTTTCCTGCATTGTAAAAATATATTATCTGTTTTCTTGTGTAGTGTAAGGTAGAAGTTAGTTGGCTAAGTGTCTTGAAACTGGTTTATATTAGGCGTCAATTATTTCGCGAAGTTCGGCGGTGGTAATACTGCTAAAAGGACTTCAGAAGGATAATTGAAGATTGAGTGGACCGTGCTCTTAAAGTACTTAGAGAAAATCTCTAGAAGAGCATGAAGCCATTTGATCGAGCCAACAGGTATTCAATTTTGGCACTTGAAGTATCAGTAATAGACATGAAGTTAATTAATCAAGTCAAGCATTATGTAAGTTGACATGATCTTTTATGAATGTTATTTTATCTTTTTCAGTCCCTGTTTAGTTGAGTTATCCTCATTATGAATTTGGTTGTCATTGTTAGACAATCAAATAGGGGGAGATTGAAAGGCATAGGTGTACTAACTTGTAACACTTAATTACTATGTAACTCAACTAGAGAAAAGATAAAACAACAGCAAAACAAGAGAAACTGAAGAAGCACATGGAATCAATCAACTGAAGAAATGGTAATGATACTTGGTAACTACAAGTAACTAATTTGGTTAATCAAGGATGCATAAGTGAGAAGAAGTTCAATCTCAGTATTGCTCATGCCCTAACTTATCTAATGGAGAATCAAATTAATGTCAAAGAAGTATCAAGAAGACCAAAGTGATTTCATGTAATGTATATCAACATCTGGATAATGTAAAGGTTAATCAACAAATGAGAACTGACATTCAGAAGCAAGAACCCCTACAAGACTAGTCACTTATAAACCAGACCATTGCATCAAGTGTCAGGACATTGGAGGCAAGTTCATGTCAGTAATAGAAGATCTCATTTGAATTGAGTGAGGAAAAGAAATTGAAGAAGCTAGGAAAACTTGCTCATAAAGGTTAATCCTCAATTAGTCACTAAAGAAAGTCAACATTCGATGAGTGCATATTTGCCAAGGCAAATGTCGATCCACGGCAGATCGAGATCGAGATCGAGATCTTCATAGATCGAGATCGAGATTCTCCCAGATCGAGATTGAGATCTTCACAGATCGAGATCGAGATTCTCCCAGATCGAGATCGAGATCTTCACAGATCGAGATCGAGATTCTCCCAGATCGAGATTGAGATTTACACAGATCGAGATCGAGATGGGTCCAGGCGAAGATCGAGATGCGGGTAGATATGTAACATTTGATGTTCAAGGGACAAGTGGCTTATTGTGAACGGTTGATCCAGAGTTGTTGGGAAAGTACTTTTTGTTGTCGAAGTCCTGATTGGGCCACGTACACAAAAAGGACAAGATCAAGACTACATGACATTATAAAAGCAGCACTTTGATTTTATTAGTAAACAGACTTTCATCATCTCTATTATTCAACGATATATTTCAAGAGAGAGCATTTTACTGTAAAACAAAAAAAAGGGTGAGAGAGAGGATCAGTTGAATCTAGCTTTAATTGTTGTATTTATTGTTCAACTGATCATGATGCTTTTATGAATGTTGTAGCAAATCCTTCAATGAATATAATGATATATTCTTGAAATTCTGTGTCATCATTTATTACCTGCATATTGTTTATTCTCTCATAAATTTTAAACAGTTGTATTCACCCCCCCCCCCCCCTCTACAACACTTTGGACCTAACAATATGGTCGTCTGCCAAGTTTAACAATGCAGGTGATAATGAAGAACCAATCATTACGTTCAACTGCAATGGCAAGCACATGATAACACCGGCTGTTGTTCGACAAGCCCTTCATCTCCCAGAATTGGCTGAGTATGATGATATTGTGGGAGATTATCAAATCAAAGACTTTTTCAGGTCTATAGGCTATGGAGGAAGCCTATCAATGTTGGGGAGCCTGACATGACCCAATCTTCGAAGAGAATGGAGTTTCTTCTTCGATTGCATAACAAGGGCCTTCACAGGTAAATGCACGAATTTTGATGCAATCCCTCAGCTAGCACAATAGATTGGGTATTCTCTGACCCATAATCTCAACTTTAATTTTCCCTATTTAATTATTAGGCAGCTAGCTAGTAAAATTAATGATGATGTTCACACTGTATATTTTGCTAGATTTCTTCAGTTAATTTTTAATTATTTATTGCCTAATGTAAATTTTGAGGATGATCAGAGTTTAGCTAGTTTTAGTATGAATAAAAGAATATTTACTGACCTAGTTAGAAAGGATGATAAGAAAGGTAATCTCTCTCCTCTCTTTTATCCCACATGGGTCAGGCTTATCTTAAATCAGAGAATGCCTACCATGTATGGAAGGGACTTTCTCTCTGTGGCTATGGATCAGAGTTTAGCACCCTCTGATTCAAACCTGGGCCACCCTCCAAACACTGACACCTAAACACTTTTGCAATCTCTACAGTCTCCCAAAAGGCTGTAGTTGTAAAACAAACCTCTCAACAGGGCACCAGCAAAAGGAAGGGAAAGGCAGTGAACAAATCTTCTCCTAAAAAGAGAAAATTAATTGATGAAGATTCTGATTTTGATGAAGGGTTGGTTTTTGCCAAGAGAGACTGTTGAATAGGCTTCTGAGATACCTCTTGCACCTTTTATGAAGCCATTCTCAGTAAATCCAATGCCTGAGGTGAAGAAGAAGGGGAGAAGATTAGTCAACGCTGTACACTCTAAGGCTGCAAACACTGAAGGACTAAACTCTGATGCAGAAATAAACTCTGATGTTCTAATCTCCGATCAGCCAAAATCTCAAGAGCTAAACTCTAAAGACATTTTATCCTCTTAGCCAAACTCTGATGTCTTGACAAATTCCGTTGAAGCATGGCGTTGCTGGAAGGCAAATATTCCTTAGAAGGAACCTGGATTACCAATTCCAATTGAGAACATGATTCTTCGGTATGTCAAGTCAAAAACTGATTAATGGACAAATGTTACCCATTATAACCATGAACGTATTTGACGGGGGGCTACTATTGACAAGATAGTTTGTAGGAAAATTTTGGGGAATCTAAATGATCTTTGGCTCAAGGCTGAACAAAAGCGACAACACAATTATTTGAAAGATGAGCTATATGTCACTCTAGAGGAAGTTGTTCCTGTAGCAATCTCTGATTCTCCTACAAACTCACCTAAGCAAATTATCAAGAAGATTTCTTATGAAAGAGTTAGGGAGTTGGCAGAACAAGTACGGAAAGAGATGGAAGCTAAGAAGTCCACATCATCTGCCTCACCCAATTCAAAACATTTTTCAAGAAGAAAGAGAAGTCTGTCACTTTTGGCCAGGATCCACAAGAACCTATCTCTCAAAGTGAGATAGCAATCTCTACATGGCCAGGCACACAAGAACCTATTGATCAAAGTTCAACAGCATCCACTGTTCCAGCAGATGAAGTCAGCTTGGATCAGGGGTACAACCCACAAGAACCTTCAGAGGGTTGAATAAGTTGTTAAGGCCCTAGCCACACAAAAACCATCCAATCAAAGTTTGGATGTATGCACTTTACATATTCTACAAGACCTTGATGTTGCTGATGCTGAAGGCCAATCTCTGGCAGAGTCAAGCCCACAAGAACCTTCACCTCAAAGTGGTAAAGCAGCTGAAGATATGACTCGGGTCCTACAAGAACCAATCATCAATTTTATGATTGCAGACCAAGATTCTAATGTTGGACAGACAAACTCTGATGAAACTCCACTGGCAATCACGGATGCTCTTATGGTGCTACCAATCTCTGCACAGCCTATGGAGACAAAATCCACATCCACAACTCAAGGTATAAACTCTAACTTTTCTTCAGAATATGCATTCTCTGATAGTTTAAGTTCAGATTTTACCTTTCCTATTTTAACTGCTAGAATGATCATGAATAGTCCTGAAAAGGGTACCCCTAATCATGTAACTACAGTCAACCTTTATCAGCCACCACTTATTTCTGTAGAACCTTGTGTGTTAAGCCTTTCTAGTGAGTCTGAGGTAAAATGTGTGAAAAACAAAATAAATGAGAGGCAGACACTGGATCTGGCAAAAGGTAAGGTAGAATTGAGAAAGAAGTTAGCTACTTCTAGTGAGATAAAACTAACTCTTAAAAGTTATGATATGTGTGATGTGAGAAGTAATGAGATTACTTTAAAAAATAAGAGTGCCTTAGGATGTTCCATATCTTTTGCAGGTACTCATAGTTTATCTGTTGCAAACTATGATCCTCTACTAAACTTTGAGAAAGTTGTAAACTCTGATGGGGAGGACACAAACTTTGTTAAACCTATTTTTGCTGATGAAAAAGTCACAGATATGTCAATCCCTTACACATAAAGGTACAATACAAAGAAGTGGCCAATCAATTCTCATGATGCACATGAAAGACAGAGTATGGATTATACTGATTATATGGTGGTAGAAGAACTCAATGGGGAAATTGAAGTTGCTCTTGATGCTGAAGGTGTAATGAGAGATTTCACTTCTCAGGCAGAAACTTCTCAAGCTGTTTTGATCGATTCTCTCAAACAAAAAGTTTGGGATAGTTCTTGGAAATACTCAAATGAAGTAATCTATTGGCCATATGTTCATGAGATGATTGATAAGGCTGATAAGGAAATAAATTCCATTGAAATGAAGTCAATTTTGAAAGCAACTACTGTGTTATCCAAGGGACTTCACAATGACATTGGTGACCTCAAGGATTCAATCACCAAAACCTCTGCTTCTGTTCAATCTTCACAAAACTCAATGGAGCTGAAAATCAAAACTGTTTCAACCAAATAGGATGCTTTAGAGGCTAAAGTGGACAATCTTTCTAAATCTGTTAGTTGTATGTAAGGGATGCTACATACAATAGTTGAACTTCTCACTTTCAATCCAGTGAATGATATCAGAAAGGGGGAGAATGTTTCAGTCAAATGCAAGGATGATGCTGCACCATAACCTGACAAACCTGATGATGAAGATCAAGGGAGTCATAAGGAGGGAAAACAAACTCTGAAGAAACAAACTCTGACTAGACAATCTCTATCAACTACTCAAACTCTGATGGCAACAAACTCTAACAAACAGTTAATCTCTGACAAATAGCAAACTCTGATAGAAGCTGATTTGGCTTTAGCAAAATGGCTTAAAGAAGAAGAGAAGCCTGAGAAAATTGAGGAAAAAAATTTAAAAGATGCAGAACTGGCAAGGAAGCTATTTGAAGAAGAAAATCCTGGCTTAGATCCAGTTGCTATGGAAGCTGAATTGAAGAAGTCCGGTACTGACAATGCTCAAGTCTAGAAAAAGAGAAGATACGTAAGAAAGGGTCTAATTCAGAAGAAGGTACCTGCTCAAGAGAAAAAGCCAAAATCTAAGCCTATTCAAATAAAAAATGTTGAAACTCCCAAATCAATTACTCAATCAAAACCAATCTCAGAAATTCAAAAAAGATCATCTTCTAGAATTCAATAAAAAGCTCCGCTAAGCCAAAAAATCCTCTCACTATGTCTGGAACAACTTTTCTTCCAGGTGAATCAAGCTTTGATGATGAGGAAGAAGAAGAACAACAATCTCTGATAAGAAAGAAAAGATATGATCTTCTATGGACCAAGACTCAAACTCTGACTCTCAATGCCAGGCTTGGAAAAGAAAAAGGTGGTATTGGTGATTCGCATGCTAAAGTGTGACGCCCCCAGATCCGGGGTCAGGGATCCGGGTCATCACGGTCCAATTTTCACCACAATAACATCATTCACCTGCTTTAACCATTATAATAACCAAACATAAAAGCAGTGACCCCAAACCAACACACAACTCGAGTTATAGTCTCAGGGAACGAACTTAAAATAATAACGGTTATTACAAACCAATGTAACCTCAGGATCTCACACTACTAATATAACTTCCACATGATGTTACATTAGAAGTAAACATTAATCTAAGATCTACTGTCACATTACATATTTTTCAACCAGTCTAGGATTCTAATCTGGAATCCCGCCGTTCTTGCACCATTTATCGAAGTCCTGAACCTGACTAGCTCAAGCTCGAATCTTCCTGTTCTTTAACATAATAATCGCGGTAGGCAATTCATAACCATCTCGTTCTGCAAGATATAAGATTTACAAAAAGCAAGAATGAGCCAAAGAATGCTCAGCAAGTTATTTATCAGAATATTTCAAGAAAAGGTGATAGCCGTAATTATCCCAACTGGATATCCAACAATAGCAGTATACAACTTACAATATGAGTGAAGATGTATAACCAAACATATCTCGACAATAACAGAAGCAAAGTTCACGAGACAAGAAGATGTTCATGATAAGAGCACAGTTCAAATTACTGCAATACCACAATCTAAGTCCACAGATTTTGGGAACAACAGAATCGACAATTTAGCCCAATGGCATCAACCACAGAGTACAATTTATTTGAGCATCAATAAGAAGGCAATTCAAGATACTACAAAAAGAATCAATAAAAACTCAATCGTTCTCATTAACACTATCGTTAGTGTAGGACCAATGAAAGTTCAACAGTTCCCATTAACACTATCATTAGTGTAGGACCAATGAAACTGATATATGCGAATAAAACAGTACTCAAACAACTAACCAACTCAGAGTGGATTACATTCCCGTTGACACTATCGGTAACTCAGCACCTAGGCTTTCGTTACAGTGCAACGTCAAATTCCAATTGGAAGAATCGGGCTTAATCTGGAGATTTCTCGACACCCTATTGTACCCGATGATCATTCGCACGTACAATAGAAACTCACTTTCTCTACTAGTAGAAGGACAACCCCATATCGGGACGTCACCCTAGGCAAGTCATGGGCCTTTAGGTTATGGCTAGGTCGGGTGCCATCGACCCCCCTTCGCAACCTTTCTCCAGTCCCTGATGAATACTTAAACATTCATCAAACCTCTAGAAGGAGATTTAATTGAACCTTCTAGCCAACAACAATCCACTCTATGATTTCAATCAACTGTTAAGGAAGGGAATTTAATACAACCTCCCAGAACAACTCGACAATCCACCACAGGATTTCGATTAACAGATAAGGAAGGGAATTTAATACGACCTTCCAAAACAACTCGACAATCCATCACAGGATTTCGATTAACAGATAAGGAAGGGAATTTAATACGACCTTCCAGAACAACACGACAATCCATCACAGGATTTCGATTAACAGATAAGGAAGGGAATTTAATACGACCTTCCAAAACAACTCGACAATCCACCACAGGATTTCGATTAACAGATCAGGAAGGGAATTTAATACGACCTTCCAGAACAACTCGACAATCCATCACAGGATTTCGATTAACAGATAAGGAAGGGAATTTAATACGACCTTCCAAAACAACTCGACAATCCACCACAGGATTTCGATTAACAGATCAGGAAGGGAATTTAATACGACCTTCCAGAACAACTCGACAATCCATCACAGGATTTCGATTAACAGATAAGGAAGGGAATTTAATACGACCTCCCAAAACAACTCGACCTATTGTAGATTTCAATATCTGACAATAGCTTGACTCCCGAACGAGGTAGGAGTACTCTCGAAACACCTGAGTTGACCCACAGTCAACACATTTAACAAGACAGACCCTTGAATCGAAGAGACTCAAGAACGCGACCGGGGAGCCGCTAATACTAGCTAAAATAGACTCCACAAAACATTTATCGTTTTGGAGTGAAACCATGGGCCATAAGGCACCAATACAACTGGGAGGGATATCGGAGCCGGACGTTACCTCCTGAACCTGGAGTTATCGACTCAGAATAAATCTAAAATATCCGAGTCATCGCTGGCTATTTATTATCTAATGAAAAATAATAATCAAAGGTGCTTAGACAACTCCAGAATATTTTTAAAGAACCAATAAATATTTTAATAATATTTAGGAGGCCCATACTAGTTCTCGGAAAATATTAAAAGGATTTAAAAGAATTAAAATATTTAATTCTAGTATAATCAAGATCATTTGATATTTAAATAATCTCAAATGATTTAACATATTTAAATAATATTTAATCAATATTAAATAATATTTAAATAAACCAAAACAGGTTGGAAGTATTTAATCAGTGGTTAAATACCTTTAAATGTCCCAAAATATTTAAATAATATTTAATCAATATTAAATAATATTTAAATAATTTAAAATGTCCCGAAAGTATTTATTAACCTATAAATACTTTCTATACTCTTTAAATAATATTTAATAAACTAAATATTATTTAAAACAGTGTACCTCGACTAACCGTCGAGACACGCTAGACTACTCCCGGTCGACCATCGAGCACCAAAAAGATGTACTCGACACCAGATTCAGTTATACAAAACTGAAAACAAACGTCCTCTACTTTTTGAGAAGTTCAGAGGCACGAACACACAGTATATAGTTCCATCTGAATGGAACTTCAAACATCACAGAGCTTTATAACCAATAAACCGTTATAAAGTCTAGAATTTAGAAAGCTGCTATACGAACTCTGACTTTTCAAGAAGTTCAGAGTCGTCTCAGAATTAGGTTGAAAGAGATTCGAACTGACTCACGATGAGCAATCTTAACAACCTATACATACTCTAACTTTTCGAGAAGTTCAGAGTAGAAGAAGAATTAAGTGATAAATGAATAAAACAGTTCAACGTGAAATGCCGACGTGCATTTCCAATGACAACAATGAACTAAGTAGTTCCAAGCACAACAAAAATGTATAATCACAGAATTTATCATCAAGTCAAAGAATTCAAGAATTTTGGCATCACCATGAATAAATAATATTCTGATATGGAGTAAAATAATAGAGTTGGAAACTTGCCTGGAGTCCAAGGAATGCTATTCCAACTTCTCCACGTTCTACACTTAGAGCCTTTGTTTTCAAAATTTATCGACCCTAGACGCTTATTAAGCCTAAGCGACTGTCTTTTCTGCAGAAAATCGGGCATGACCTTTTCGTAAATCGGACTATCCACCTGTTTTCAAACCAAGCCAATCAACAATTCATTTCAATATCCAACACTTTCTCCAACAACAAACATTTATCATTTTCAACTATTTCCTCTTAGAAATCATATGTTAAAATATTAACCACCATTTCAATTTGTACCATTCTTGGTATACAACTAGACAAGATTAAAAGTAACAACTTTCATGTTTTAATCATTTCGAAATGAGTCATCTAACTCACTCGACTTTAATTCCCAAATTGCTTCGTGATTGTTAAACCTCATGTTGTTGATAGCTCGGATCTCAATGCTACTCAACAACCTATCTCGAGTCCAAACGTGAACATTACAACTCGTACTTTGTCATTTTATTAACTCTTATTTTGCCCGACATTTCACCTTCTCGGGCCTACTTTAGCCATTCGTAAAACTATTCTCTCAATAGTTTTTAATCAAGTTCTTTGCACCTACGTATAGTCATGATGTTTCTTAACAACTTTCGTTACTAGGCCGACTCGAGACAAGTTCTCTAACTTGCTCGAAATCGTTTCCCAAAACGATTACTTTACATTTTTCTCATGTTCATTTCATTCTCACACCCTGTTTTCTAGCATTTTTAATAAATTAGAAATTAATCCATTTGACATGATTCCTTTTCTCAGGTCTTCCTTGTACTACTAACATCATGCCATAAAAATTTCAACTCGAGCTAAGGTCATTAGCTAGGTGAAACAATTCTCCAAAGTTCAATGTATAAACAATTTATAGGTTATGAACAACCTTTACTAAAATCGTTATATCTCCTAGCTCGTTAATCCAATCGACTCACAGTTTGAGGCTACGCAAACTAGACTCCAATTATAACATAGACCCAGAAAATACACAGTCCATAAATGGTGTTAAGTATTCCAAACAATTCATTCAAAACAGGGCAGTAACAGTGGCTCCAGAATTCATGTTTCTGAAATTTACTATTACATGCCTTGCACTCATCCAATTTTAATAAATCAGATTTTACTCCTTTTAATCCAATTCTTTTTCCCAGGTAATCTCAGATGTTCCAAGTATTTTCAATAAAAGTTTCAAGATTTATGGAGCCCGCTAACTAGGGTGATCATAGCTCCAAAGTTCATAGAAATAGAATGGTTATGTTTCTGCGCTACCTTTATTAAATCGGCCATATCTTTTTGCTCGTAAATCCGAATGACGCAAAATTAGCGCCCAAACGATCTAGAGACTATCTACTATCTAACCATATCAGCCATAAGCCAAGAACAGTGACCGAATATTCCCAGATTTTCTGAACAGTTTACAGCAGTAAGGTTCTAAAAAAATTGGCATGCTTCCGTTTGTACGTTCGTCGTTTGCCTCATTTTAAGCTTATCCAATTCAACCCAAACGACTTCCATATATTTTACACTACTACTTGGGAATGTACTCAAGACATCCCAAGCCCAAGCACAATTTAATAACACTCCAAACATTACTAATAATTCACCCAACTTCTTCACCACTGCAACTAGCTTTTAAAACTGTTTTACTAATTCACAAACAATCAATTCTCTTCATCCTCTTAACATCCACAAGCCTTAATCAAATCATCTCTACATTACACCACTATGGCCAACAAAACAAGCACCTTTACATATGATCAAAACCACAATATAGCATGTTAAAATCACATAAACATCAAATAGCTAGGGCTTGGGTTTTCAAGCCATTCATGCTTCACTACTACTACCCATAACATATATAAGCTATAACAAGCATCAATCAAGCCCTAGGAGCTCAAGAATCCAAGAAACAAAATTTTTAATTTCGAATTTACTGTTCATTCGACTTTTCCATTGATCATAACTAAAGATTTCATGGATGGAATGAAATGAAATCAAAGACAAGCGTAGTAGGAGTTGGTACCTTCGATTTGAGCTATCATACGCAAGAATTGGTGGAGAAATGAGCAAGAACGAGCAAGCCAAGTGATTTCTCTCTTCTTCCCCTTTCTTCCCTTCCTCTTCACTTCGGCACTTATGAAATAAATGGGGGTTGGCTGATTTTCTATCTTTTATGCGTCCCCCTAGCTTTGTGCGATAGTCGTGTAATTTCCCGATAACATTTTAATCTCTCGTTCTCGTTCTCGTTCTCCTTTCTTTCGTCCCACCTAAGTTTTAAAATTTTAAAATCTCATATTATCATTCTAATATAATTTAGAATCATCAAATTAATACTCTTTAATTGTTTCGAGAATTTACGAAACAATTCTCCGAATCAATACTCTTCACTTACACCATCTCTGAAATTTTGTTACGACTTCCATCCGGACTTCAAATTTATTTTTGTTGGACCAAAATAATTATAAGTTCCATATTAATTGTGTATGCTACCGTAACACCGATACGCATATTTTCAAATATCCCGTATATTAATAATACGGTCTCACATTTCAAGTACCTTATGAAGAAAATAAATCCATAAAATCATTTATTCATAAAATGAAAAATTTTATCCAAAAATCTTAATAACCCCAAGCGTCAGAAATACGGGTTATTACATAAAGTCTACAGGGGTGAAGCAAATATCTTCAGAGATCCATTTTCATTAAAAGATAAACATGAAGAAGAGTTGTCTCAAGAACATTTGGACAAACTAATCTCTGTTAACATTATGAAGGATATCTTTGATGGTGCTCAAGCTAAGGAGAAGCTCATTTATTTCTTGGAGGATGGGAGCGTTTTAAAGATTGCTCAAGAAGATTTAATTCAAAAAGCATCTAAATAACTTGAACATATTCTATATCTTCTAAATGATGAAAATGAAGTTACTTCTAGATAGGTGAAGATTCTTAAAGGAGTAATAACAGAGAAGCAGAAGAATGAAAGACTAATTATGATAAACTCTGAAGGGTATGGCATGGATATGTACTTGAAGATGGAACTAGAAGAGCTATGAGAAAAGGAGATGCAAGGGTCAAAATGGTGTTAGGGATTCCTACACTAATCTTAAATCCTGATGGTATGAAGGCTTGTTGCATTGCCATGGATGAAAGAATGAACAGATCATCTATCTATGCTCTAAGGGCTGATATATGTCATATTGATGATTCTTCTGAATAGATGAGTGAATTGAAGGAGAAGTTGGTTGATTTTTTGAAAACTACTGTAGAAAAACTTCTAAATCAATTTCTGAAAGATGATTTCTCTTACAGAAGAATCTGAATTAAAAAGGGTAATCAAACTATGATGCATTTGTCTTGGATTTCTAACATCATAAGTGAAAATTATATTTTAATTCTTAAAGCAAAAATTGGGCGAGATTGTTAGGAAGCAAACACTGATGGCTGTCAGAGAATACAAATCAGAGCTTACATTGCTGATGTCATCAGAGTTTACTCTATCAGAGAATACTCAATCAGAGTTTACTCTAACAGAGAATGCTCTATCATAGAATAACAACCGACATAGTTTATTATCAGAGTTTGTCAGGAAGTAATTCGAATCAGAGTCTGAATAGAATAGTAAGAAGGAATCCGAATGTAAGTCTGTTTCCTTATGTAAAGCTGTTATATTTCTAATATGATTTGTAATTGAATTGTAACTGTGTCTATATAAACACAGACATAGGTTAACGTCAAAGTAATCTTTGCAAATCATATTATTCATAACCTAGAAGCTCATGAGAACAAAAAACTTATTGAGAGAGTTTTGTAACCAATTCATTATTTTTAATACAGAACAGTATTCACCTTTTACGTACTTGTGTTCTTAATCGATTTATTGGTTCTATTACATTCAAACCCCTTTTGTAATAGCTTACTTATCAGGGCCAACAACCCCGCTAAGTGCACCTTCAGCGTAGGGTATGAAAAGTTCTTAGGAATTAGGGTCTCTAAAAGGGGGATTGAGGCCATTCCTGATAAAATTAAGGCAATTCTCGACATGGAACCTCCAAAGACAGTAAGAGACATCCAAAAATTGACAAGGAGAATTATGGCCTTGGGAAGGTTCATCTCAAAGTCCAGAGATAAATGCCTTAACTTCTCCAAGACATTAAAGAAAGTGAAAGATTTTGTGTGGATAGAAGAAAACCAAGCAGCCATTGAGAAACTAAAAAAGTACTTGGCTAAAGCTACATTATTGGTCAAACCTAATCTCGAGGTCATCTTATACTTGTACTTGGCCATATCAGACAAGGCCCTGAGTATTGTCCTTGTAAAGGAAGAAGAAAAGATTTAAAATCCAGTTTACTATGCGAGCAAGGATTTGCATGGAGCAGAATTGAACTACTCCAAGATTGAAAAGTGTGCATTAGCCCTGGTAATGGCCTCAAGAAAGCTATGACCTTACTTTCAAGCACACAAAACTGAGGTGTTAACTGATCAGCCTTTGAGAAATATCATACACAATCCCAAGGAAAGTGGAAGATTGATTAAATGGGCCATTGAACTTGGAGAACTCAATATCAAGTACAACCCTCGAACGACCATTAAAGCCAAAACTCTTGCGGATTGCATGGTCAAATGTAGCATTGACAACCAAGAAATCGGGGGGTAGGATAAGGAAGAAATACCTCAAGAGAAAGAAAAATAACAAAATCCTAAAACTCCTAAGGAGTACTGGATGCTCAAATTTGATGGAGCATCAAAAATAAAATCTAGCAGAGCATGCCTGGTATTGCAAAGCCCCGAAGGGTTCCTCATTTTGTATGCTATCAACCTAGACTTCTCAACTATCAATAATGTGGGCGAATATGAGGCTCTGATAGCCGGCCTCGTCCTAGCAAAAGCACTGAATGTCAAGTACCTCAAAGTTTGTGGAGTTTCGAAGTTAGTCATATCCCAACTAAATGAGGAGTTTGAAGCAAAAGAAGAAGTTATGGCTAAATATCTTCACCTAGTAAAAGCTATAATGACCCAGTTTGAAGAATGTTAGAAGGAGTACATTCCTAGAGAAGAGAACTCAAAGTCCGATGCCTTATCAAAGTTTGCATTGTCAGAAGTGGACAACACCCGGGAAGTGTCTACTTCCAAGTCTTGAAGACTCCTAGAATTGAAGCTAAGTTAGTGGCCCCAATAAGCTTGTGAAGCTATTGGATAGATCCCATTAAAGCTCACCTTAAATCTGGCTGGATCCCAAGTAACACAATGGAAGCAAGAAAGCTCATCGTGAGGGCGTTAATGTACGTACTCATTGATGGAATTCTTTATAAAAAGTCTTTTGTTATTCCATGCTTGAAATGTCTAAGGCCTGATGAGGCCCACAAAGCTTTGAAAGAAGTACATGAAGGTGTTTGTGGCTAACACTTAGGGGGCTTGGATCACAAGATTACCCGCCTTGACTTTTATTGGCCTGACTTATTGAAAAACTCGAAGGAGTATGTGAAAAGATATGACAGGCGCCAAAGGAATGCTTCAGTGGTCAGGAAACCTCCTCAAATGTTGACATGCATCAACTCCCCCATCCCCTTTACAATATGGGGAATGAACATCCTAGGCCCTTTTCCGATAGCTAGTGAACAAAGAAAGTTTCTGATCGTGGCAATCGACTATTTCACTAAATGGATCGAAGCTAAACTATTGTCCAAGATGACCGCCAAATAAGTAGCTCAGTTCTTCTGGGAAAACATCATATTTAGGTACGGGATACCACGAATCTTGGTTACGTATAATGGCATGTAATTCAATAACTAGGAGTTCAAGGAGTATTGCAATGATAATGACATTGAATTGCGCTTTACTTCAATGGCACATTCCCAAGCAAATGGGTAACCTGAAGTAGCCAATCGTATCATTCTTGATGGACTCAAGAAAAGAATTAAACGCTCAACCAACACTATGGTGGATGAGCTTTTATCTATACTATAGGCTTATTGAACTATGTATAAAATCAAACTAATGTAACTCCATTTTTCTTGGCTTACGGAACTGATGCGGTGGTTCTAATTGAAATCTCACACGTATGTCCAAGAATCAAAGGTTTTGAGCTTGAGGAAAATGAATAAGGAATGAATCTTGCGTTAGACTTGATTGATGAAGTCAGGGATAAGACTCATGCAAAAATCATCAAGTATCAGAAGAAGTCTTCTATCTACTACAACCTAAGGGTCAAGGAGATATACTTCCGACAAGGAGAATTAATCCTTAAAAAAGCTGAAGCTTCTAGAGTGGGGCCCAAAGGCAAGTTAGCCCCTAATTGGGAAGTTCCTTAGAAAGTAAAACAAGTTAAATGAGGGGGATCATACATCCTTGAAATATTAGAAGATGTTAAAGTGCCAAGGACTTGGCATGCCTCGAACTTGAAAGCTTATTATATTAAAAAAAATCAATTATGGATTCTTATATCTAGTAAGAACTAAGTAGAAATAGGTTCCATGAAATCACTAGGATGTAAGAGCCTTTCGTTCCAATTAGGATTTCCATTCTGTAAGGGTTATGCCCACTTTTAGCCTTGAAGGCAATATTAATATAAAGAACTTTCTTTTGCCTGATTGGCATTTCTAATATATGTTGTGTTTATCCTGAGTTGGCATTTAAATTTATTTATTCTTTATGCTCGACAAGTATGTTTTCAAAAAATATACTAAGGCACAAAAAACAAAAGTAACACAGAGTTTTTATAAATAAATTTTTTTGGAATTACATAAGTTAAAAATGGAAGAAAAAATAAAAGGAGTACAAGAAATAGAGAAAATAAAATAACAAAGAAACTAAGGAAGGTCATCATCATGCTCCTCCTCGTTCTTGTCCTCCTCATCCTTTTCTTCATCTTCGCCCTCCTTGTGGGAACCTTTATTCTCGGCCTTGGGAGTTGAGTCGAAGACGTGATAATACTCATCAAGGGAGGTTCCTGAAGAGCAGCCGGAATCCTCTGCTCGAGATTGAGAAGTCAAGGCAAGTGGTTGTCCCATGGGGCAATGGAAGTCAGCCAGATCAAACAAGCTAGGATGCTTAGCCAGGACGACATTAAGGCACTTACTCCATGCTTGGGCATGAGTTATCGAGAAAACCATGTCATCATGTTTATCCATGAAGGAAAGGAATGCTTCTGAATCCATGTACCTAGCTATCTGGGCATGTTTGTTCGCCCTTAAATCCTGGAGTTTGGCATGGGCCATGAATAACTCTTGCTTTTTTTAAGCAGCTTATTCTCAAGGACCATAAATTTTTCTCCAGCCTTGACCTTGGCCTTCCTTTGGGCCTTTGCAGAAGACCGCTAAGTCCTAGCCAGATGGGCCATCGCATGGAAGTAGGTGTTAACCTGCAAAATCGGTTAAAAACTGCAAAATTGGCCCAATAAACACTCAAAGCAACCTAAGTACAAAAAAATGGGGCAAAAACCTTATCGTCACGATTCCTTGGGCCCCCAAGGTTTTAGCCTCCTCGACATCCATCTTAACAACGATCTTGGCCCGATAAGCTGGAGGGATGAAATTTTTGGACCAGTCGACGAAGTTAAGAGTGCTCCCGACCACAGTGTCCTGCTTATGAATCCCCTAATTGGACTTCCAAGCGGCAGTTTCTGGATCCTCTTCCCTTTCTCAGGCCCGATTTCCCTTGTAGTGGGCCCCTTCAAAAGGCTATAAAAAGTCAGGAAGATTGGGCTCCTTGATGGGGGCCCCTCCGCTGCCAAACCGGCTTTCCTCATCTTGTTAATTTCTTCATCCCCATGCCTAATTAAAAGTTGATGCTTTTTGGCACAGCTAAATAGACAAAATATGTTGGATTCAGAAAAATCAAAGAATGAAAAAAATAGTTAAAATATGTACCACTATTATAGCATCTGGACAGGCCCACGACCATGAAGCAGTGCTATTCCAAAAGCTTCCTATAATGGGTTTGCCCCTTGTCCAGGCCCAAATCAGAGATGATCAACTTTTCCTCCGGGGTCAATATGGATCAGCTTGGGATTTCCATCCTTAACCTTGCAAAATGAAGTCCTAAATAGGGTGCCCCAATCTCCCCTTTCCCATTTACAATATATAAAATCGGACCTCCAATCTGGGTTGACATGGGCTTACCCCCTATCTCAGCCAACCACCTAATTACGAAGTCGTGAAAGGGAATTATAAAATAATCTAAAAGGACGTCCCTAAAAATGCAGAGCCTATTAGGCCTCCAATGACATGCCATATCCCCAGACTCAGCCAAAATGACCTTAATGCCCATAGGTAACTTATGCAATCGTGTAAGTTTATCGCATGCAACTTGATTAATAAATGTACTTCTAAACTTAAAAGCATCTAGTTCAGCTGTACTTGGGAATTCATCCCCCATCTCTTGAAGAAGTTCACCAATATTTACACAAGAGGGACGAACGATAATAAAATTACCTCATTTAGCCGCCCTTTTAAGGAGCTATTGTTGGGCCGCATCTTCAACATTCCGAGAATCTGCCATTGATGTTCAACGGTTGAAGGCTTGAACAAAGAAATAGTGAAGATTGATCAGAAAATTAGCCGAAAATCGCCTAAAGTAAAGATATCTAGAGAGAAATTTGGGGAGAGATTTTCACCATGGAAAGTAAGAGTGTGAGAAATGAACTATCTCCCAACTCTTTTATAGGCAAAAGAAGTCTAAAAGATGAATTCTAACCGTTGAGACGGATGTTAGCATTAATAGGCCCATCAACGGAATAACTTTCACGGTTTGGGCCCAAATTACGATCTAATTAAAATCCTTGACATGATGAATGATCTAGAATTGAACACGACTAGGATCACAAAGAAGCCATTCAAATGACCAGGATCCTAGTCGACAAAACAACTAGGATTATGCCACGAGTAGTTCACCAAACTGGTCTTTCAAACGTCCAGGATCCTAGCCGACAAAATGACTAGGATCATGCCATGAGGAGGTCATCTAATTGAACATTCAAATGAACAGTATGCTAGTCGTATAAATGACTAAGATCACACGATGACTAGGCCACCAAATTGGCCCTTCAAACGACTAGGAATCCTGGCCAACCAGGAACCACGATTGATCCTTCAACCGACCAATATTCATGTTCGTACAAATGATCAGGAATTCTACTCGACCAGGATTCCATTTGAAGGCTCAAATGACCAGGAATCCTACTCGACCAGGATTGCATTTGAATGCTCAAATGACCAGGAACCCTAGCCGACAAGGATCCTAGTTGAATCAAATGATAAGGAACCTGTCTCGACGAGGGTTCTTTTTGAAGGTCCAAACGACCAAGAACCTGTCTCGGCCAGGATTCCTGGTCGAAAATAATTCAGAAAATTGCCAAAAATTCATTAAAAAATGATGAAAATGACAATAAATTAAGGAAAATTCTCTATAAATTGAGGAAAAATACGTGAGGGTACAAATAAATTATGGAAAATTCTTCATAAATAGAGAAAATTTCCTAGAAAATAGGGGAAATTTCTCATAAATAAAAGAAAGTTCATGGATATCCTAGAGGACAAGATGAATTTCGGTAAGATATTTGAAGCTATAAAGGCAAAGTTCAACGATAAATCCTAGAAGCTATAAAGGCTAACTTCAATGACAATATCTATGAACCTTAACTTCTACAAAGTCTTATACACTTCACAGAAATGGGGGGTAAATGATAGGGATAGAAAATAACCTTAAAGACATGATTAATACCACATTAATTGGGCTCATTAAATGAAGCATTAAAAGTAGTGATTGCCCATGATGTGGATCCAATTGAAGAAGCCCATAGTTGTCAAATATAGGTTGAGCCATGTTACCTAGATCATTCTAATAAAAGCCCGGCCTACTTATTAAGGCCCAAGAACCTTGATTATTTATTAATTTCATAATTAATAAATAAGGTTATTAATCAGCCTAATTGAGGTCTTCCAAAAGGAAGCTTCCTAAACATCTACCTCTACAAGGAAACGTAATCCTACAAGAAAACAACATTCTACATGGAAACAACCATTAAGGAGGTGGTTTGCCCACCAAGGTTCCTAAACCTATTCTAATTCTTAGATTCTCTACGTCTATATAAATGGTCTAACCCCTCATTCTAAGAAGCCACCAAGAAAGTGGCTTGATCCTTTGTAATCGTGAAGGTACGTAGGCTTCTTGCTAGAAGGAAGATAGTTCCAACAAGCAAGTACAACCATTAAAGATCGACATGCTCCGACCCACCTAGCAATTAATACACCCTAGTTTTTAATCGATAACAACGCATTTCAAAAAAATTACTAGATACTTTCTAAAATTTTTTAAACATATATAATTTATTTTATTTATAATATAATAATATAATAGTTTATATTGAACACAATTCTAATAAATATAATTAACATACTTATCTCAATTTCATCACCGCTTAAACTATTTGAACTCTATTAAAGTATATAAATTGTTATTATTATTTTACAATTCTAATAAATATTACTATATTTTTATTTGTTTATAAAAAATTATTTTAATATAAATTAATAAAATATTAAAAATTCATTCATCCGTGCATGACACGGTTATAAGTTAGTACACATTAAAAACCTATCGGGGAATAGGGATAGCCGGCCGGTTAGATATTTCCGCTTAGTAGCGACAATTAGTGAACAACAATGCAACTTTGGGCGGATGTGTTTGTTTTGCCATCTGATATAATAACTATTAATAAGGAATGGCCGGCATGCTTAAACTATTTTATTATTCTCATAAAATTTGTTTGTGCGGATGCGCGGATGTGTAAGTGCAGCATGGCTAAAATACAAAATATGATAATGTTTTCTATCAAGGTTTTACCAAAGATAATACCATTGCTTGACAGTGACCCCAATGATTAGTAGTAATGCTTTTTAGAAGAAATACAGTAGGTCATTAATATTCCCAATCTAATTTCTATCCGACTTGATAAACAATTTATAAATTTTTAGCCTGCAAATTTCTCAGAATACATCAGCTTTGTATCCAGAACCATGGATAGAGTGCTATTTACACCCAAAAGAACTCAATTCTTGCAATATGATAGGAATGAGCTTGGATGCGATATCAATGGTCATCATCAACTAGACATGCAGAGCACGAATCAAAGTAGCCTGACATCTACAATCCGCGGGTCATCAGATTCTGTAGAACCTAGTGGAGATAGCAAGTGGGGTTCAAAACTTCTCAAGGAATGTGCAAAAGCCATCTCAGATAAGGATTCCAGTAAGATCCACCATCTTTTATGGATGGTAAATGAGCTTGCATCTCCCTATGGAGATTGTGACCAGAAATTAGCTTCTTATTTCCTACAAGCTTTGTTTTGTAAGGCCACTGAATCAGGGCAAAGATGTTATAAAACTTTAATTTCAGTGGCTGAAAAAAGTCATACTTTTGATTCTGCCAGGAAATTGATACTAAATTTTCAAGAGGTAAGCCCTTGGACAACATTTGGACATGTTGCATCAAATGGAGCTATATTAGAAGCTTTAGAAGGTGAGAGCAAAATTCATATAATTGACATAAGTAACACACTTTGCACTCAATGGCCAACTCTGTTAGAGGCCATGGCTACAAGAAACGATGAGACACCACGTTTGAAGCTCACTGTTGTTGTGACTGAGAACATGGTGAGATCAGTGATGAAAGAGGTAGCTCAAAGAATGGAGAAATTTGCAAGGCTTATGGGAGTTCCATTCGAATTTAATGTTGTCACTGGCCTGAATCGTTTAGGAGGGATCACAAAAGAGGGCCTTGGAGTTCAAGAAGATGAAGTTGTGGCCATCAATTGTATGGGGGCACTAAGAAGAGTTGAAGTAGAAGAAAGAGGGGCTGTGATTAAGATGTTAAGCTCACTAAACCCCCGAGTAGTAACTGTCGTAGAAGAAGAAGCGGATTTCTCTGGCCAAAGAATTGATTTTGTCAAGTGCTTTGAGGAGAGCCTTAGATTCTACACACTGTACTTTGACATGCTAGAAGAGAGCTTTGTCCCCACTAGTAACGAAAGATTGATGTTGGAAAGAGAGTCTGCAAGAAGCATGGTTAGGGTTTTGGCATGTGATGAAGACCATCAAGATGGCAATTTGGATGGAGATTGTGAGAGAAGAGAGAGAGGGAATCAATGGTCAGAAAGGCTTAAAGAAAACTTCACGCAATATTCATTTAGCGATGATTGCGTAGACGATGTTAAAGCATTGCTAAAAAGGTACCGAGCTGGTTGGTCACTTGTTCAACCACAAGAAAATGACTTGGGACTTTACTTGACATGGAAGGATGAACCTGTAGTTTGGGCTTCTGCATGGAAACCCTAAGAATCGTTATCACAGATCCCATATTACTCTTACATGAGAAAGTATAAAAGTGAACGAATAGATAAAGTTACGAGTGTACGTTAATTCTTGAGACTTGTACGTTTCATTGCTAACTAGAGTCTAGAGAATTAAGTTGTAATATGTTCTGGAATTTACATTTGACATTGAGTTGGAGCTTTTGTCTTCCCATTCATCTTGTTTGGTTGCGTTTGCTCCTGCGCTTTTTTCCTATTCCCAGAAAAATTCCGTCTATCTCTATTATATAGCTGAAAAATTAAAAGTTTTAGTTTAAGGTAAATCATAAAAAAGATCCTAACCGTCCAATTTTAAATAAAACATATAAACGATATCAACCATTCAATTTTAATAAAATTTAATTTTAGAAGGAATATATATCATACATACAACTCCTCACGGATAATATTATATTACATTTAAATTATATTCTATATTTTCTATTTTAAGAATCTTACTTATCCTATAATTTTTATTTAACATATCATTAAATTTTATGAATATTATTAATATATAAATATCATTGTATAATAACATACAACTCTAACCCTCATATTCCTTTTTTTATAAAACTCCTCACAGATAATATTATATTATATTAACATAAATTCTCAATGTTATAAAATTTTATAGTAAATATTAATAATATATAATATAAAAAATAAATTTATCTAAATATTAGTAATTTATCATGTGCCTCGCACGAGTTATTAAAAGTTTTGGTTGTCGGTATGGTACTGGGTGAATTATAGAAAATATCTTAACCGTCCAATTTTATGTGAACCATATAAACAATCTTAACGATAAATTTTAATAAAATATAATTTAAAAAGTAATATAATCATATATACAACTCTAACCCAAGTAGTCCTCCTTTTATACACGATAGGATAATATTATATTATATTTAAATTATATTCTATATTTTTCTTTTAAGTAATTTTTATTTAATATATCATTAAAGTTTATCCTATAATTTTTATTTAATCTATACTATATTATTAAACCCGGAAGGTCAAATGTTTGGTCCGTCGTCGGTCTGTTCCTTTTGTGTCTCACACAACTTCAAATACATGTGTATGTCTCCTATTCAATTTCAAACACATTCTTTTAATCAATATACAACCATGTTTTAATTTTCTCATTATTCAACCTCTTTAATTTATTTAATATCAGAATTTATTAATTAAATTTTATGAATATTAAAATAATATTATTATTTTATTTATAATATTAATTAAATTTTATTATTGTGCTCTATCTATATTATATATAATTTTATATTATATTACTCTAAACCAACTTTTTTTAAATTAGAATATAGAGTTGTACTCACATCTAATAACATGTTTCAATTTTCTCATCGTTCAAACATTTTATTTATTTAAAATTATAATTTTATAATAAAAATTTTTGAATATTAAAATTATATTAATATTTTATATATATATATATATATATATATATATTAAAATATAGTCTTTTATATAATTTTAAATAAATTATTTTCTAATATATTCGAAACTCTTTTTATTAATAAAAATTTATTAATGCTTTGCAGGGGTTATTAATCTATGTTAATTAATATAAATATATAACAATATATTAATGAGAATTTAAACACATAATATAAATATGATTCAAAAATAATTTATCATATGTACAATACTACATAAAAAATATTAATAACATAAATAATCAAATTAAATATTTAATTTATTTAAAATATATAATATATTATTTATTATTCTCCTCCCGTGCTTTGCACGAGTTATAGGCTAGTATATCATTAAATTTTATAATAAACAATATGCATTTTTTTAGTGTAGATCTATTTCTCTATTTTAATCGCATAATACAAATTATTTATCAAAATACAAGTTCTAATCAAATTAGAAGAACTTTATTCAAACTAGAATAACGTGTTCCCATAAATACACATATATTCAAATTAGAAGACCGACACCAACACCCTATATACAACTCTAACCCCCGATAGTCCTACTTTTATATAACTCATCACAGATAGAATAATATTATATTATATTTAAATTATATACCATGAGTATTAAATTTTATGAATATTAAAATAATATTATTATTTTATTAACACTAATTAAATTTTATCACTATATTATATATATATTATCTATACTTTGATATTATATTATTTTAAACAAACTTCTCTTTTAATCAGAATATATAGTTGTACTCACAATATACAAACATGTTTCAATTTTCCTCATCGCCCCAATACTTTAATTTATTTAAAATTATAATTTTATAATTAAAAGTTTTGAATATTAAAATTATATTATATTTTACCTACATTAAAATATACTCTTTTATTTAAATTTTAATTAAAATATTTCTAATATATTTGTAACTCTTTTTATCAATAAAAATTTTCTAATTAAATTTAAAGAAAAATAAAAAGTTTGGTCAGTTGGTCGTCCGTCCAGTAAGTCCTCTTTTTATACAACTCTTTTTATCATCCATAAGTTTTCTTTTTATACAATTTTTTTTGCAATTTTGATATAATTATAATTTAATTTTAAAAGATATATATTTTAGATATAACTCTGTCATCGGTGAGTCATTTTTTGTACAACAATCTAATAAAAAATCTCACTTTACTTCTACTTGAAATTATAACTTATTAATTAAATCTTATGAATATTAAAACTTATTAATTAACTATCATGAATATTAAAATAATATTATTATTTTATCTATAAATAATTTTTATTATATATTATATTATTATAGTCGATATAATAAAAACAATTTAAATTATATAAAATAATTAATATATAATTTATTAATCTCGCACGTGATTTGCATGAGTTATAAGTTAATATTAATTAATTATGTTCTTCCATTTCCAATTTGGATATGTTTGGGTTACTTCCTTCTGTTCAGCAACTTTGTGTCTGGAATTTTGTTGCTTGGTTGTTAGTCTATCTTCATTCATTATTCACAGTGATGTAATTAGTACGGTAATCATCTCATGTATACTATTATATCCTATATATAGTAAGAGAGATCTGATCCAAATATTATAAATGTCAAGATTTTGATACTCATTAACAACATATTTAAATTATATTTTATTTATAGTATCTTTATATTTTATAATCTATTATATTATATTTTATATCTTATATGTTAGAAACACAAACACTGATGCTGTCAGAGAATACTACAAACAGAGTTTATTGAAGAATAGAGTTTATGCTGACATTATCAGAGTTTAGAAGCTATCGATAGAGTTTATTGAGACAGAGTTTACTCAATCAGAGATTATCAACAGATAGAGTTTATGATCATCAGAGTTTGATAAAGATGGAAATAGATAAATCAGAGATTGATCTGAGATAAAGATGGAAGTGTTTTAATGCAATCCAATTACCTTTATGGAAGATATCCCTATCATTATCTATGTTGTATTTGGATTTGTAGCTGTGTATCATATAAACACAGAATTAGGTTAACATTAAATAATTCAAGTCATATTATTCACATAACCTAGCAGCTCTTAAGAACATTGTTTTTCTTGAGAGAGTTTTTATTCAATTGTTTTAAAGTTAATGCTAAATAGTATTTCTTCTACATACTTGTGTTCATAATCGATTTTTTTGATACTATTATATTCAACCCCCCTTCTATAATAGTGTAATATATGGGCAACAATTGGTATCAGAGCGGGATGTTAATTTTAACTTAAAGATCTCAAAACAATGTCTGGAAACAAGTATGAAAGTATTAGAATTCTTATCTTGAAGAAGGTTGAATACCCTATATATGGAAGGTAACGATGATGATGTTCTTGGAAGCCACAAATCCCGATTATCTAGACAAGATTAATAAAGGTCAGACTCTATCAACCAAACTAGTGTTATCAACAATTGTCGAAGGAAGACAAGTTCCTGAATATTATACTCTGAAGGACAAGAAGGAGTGGACCAATGAAGAAAAATAAGAAGTCTTGAAAGATACAAAGGTAAGGAATATTCTGCATAATAGTCTTGACTCTGTGATGTCTAACAGGGTAATTGCATGCAAAACTGCCAAAATAATCTGGGATGCACTAGAAGTTCAATGCCAAGAAAGCAAGGAGATAAAGAAGAATAGAAGATCTGTGCTAATTTAAGAGTATGAATACTTTGAGGCTAAACAGAATGATTCTCTCACATATATCTATGACAGATTTCTTACTTTGTTGAATAGCTTAGCTTTGGTTGGTAAGGTGTATGACAATGAGGATTCAAACACCAAGTTTCTAAGGGCTCTACCTGAAGAATGGGATTTACAAACATCCTTGATAAGAGACGGGGATGATTTGGATGAGATGTCTCTAGATGAAGTGTATGGAAGGCTGAAGTCTCATGACTTGGAGTTACAAAAAAGAAAGAATAGGAAGAGTAGCAATGCAAAGTCTATTACCTTGAATGTTGAGACTAAGATTAAAGAACCAAGAGAAAAAGGCTTAAAAGCCTTAACAAGAAAAGGAAAAGCTGTGATGATTAAGGAAAGCAGTGAATCAGAGTTTGAGGCAAACTCTGATGTAAACTTTGGTGACTCCACAGACTCTGACATGATGGAAATGGTTGCCATGATTATAAATGGCTTCAAGAAGAAAAAATATAGGAAGTATAGAAAGCAAGGAAACTTCCAAAAACAGCATGGAGAGTCAGAAAAAAAAAAAGACAGGTTTAGGAGGAAAGAAGAAACAGATGGTAAGGCTAAAACACTTGATAAATCAAAGGTCAAGTGTTACAAGTGTAACAAGATGGGACACTTTGCAACTGAGTGCAGAAGCAAGGAATCTGAGAAAGCTCTCATCACATTAAAGAAAGATTAGATGAATTCCTCAGGCTCTGAAGAGGAAACAAATTATGCCCTCATGGCAAACATTGATGCTCCCATCCTAAACTTTGACAAGGTACCAGACTCAGTCTTCAATTTTAATACTGAAAACATCCATGAATTAAAGTCTTTCCTTAAAACTCTGCATGTTAGTTTTAAATCAGTCACTTGAGAATAAAAGATTAAAATCTGAAATTCAAACTCTATCTGCTAGGTATGATTTTCTTGAATCTGAACATGCACACATGCTTAGCACTAAGAAAGATTATGATAATGCTATTCACATGCAAACTCAGCTAGAAATGCAGGTTGAATATTTACAACCTGAGATAGCTAAAGAATAAGAGACTTTCAGAGTTTGGACAAACTCTGACAAAAAAGTCCACAAATTCTTTCTGACAAGAATTGAATATCTGCTTTAGGTTATGAATCTGATAAGGAGACACATACTAAGACACACACAAAAGGAAAGATGAATGAACCTGTGAATTTTGTTAGAGCTAGTAATGAAAAGAATACCTCTGATAAATGCTCTACTATTAACAAAGGAAAAGGGAATAGTGTGTTAGAGAATAAACCAGTCAATATTGGGTTACTCTCTCATAAGTAACTTAAGGAAAAATTGAAGGCAATCACAAATAAAAATAAACCTAAAAAGGTAAAGAGAAATAGAAATGGCAAAGTAGGAATTTCTAAGGAGAATGATTATAAGAATATCCATGATTCTCCTAGAAAAACTTGTTTCACATGTGGAAATTCTAATCATCTTGCTATTGACTGCAGACAAAATAAAAAGAGAGAGCCTGAGAGACTTAGATCAGAGGATAGGAAACAGACTAGATATAGACCACAAAATCCTTGTTTTCACTGTGGCAGTTTATGGCATTCAATTTACACATGTAAAGAATTTCATAGTTTTTATTTCAATTATTATGAACTTTTGCCTCATTTGAATACAACTCCGGTTTCTTCTAGTCATTCTGCTAAACAACAGTATGTGATAAAATCTGACAGAAGAAAGATAAACTCTGAAAATGCAAACTATGAAAATGCAAACTCTCTTAACTTAAACTCTGATAAGGTTACTTCTGCTGCCAAAGTTAATAATTTCAAGAAGAAAGGATCCAAACTTGGGTCCTCAAAACTACTAATTAATTTACATTAATGAATGCAGGGAAACAAGAAAAATATCGTAGTAATTGATAGTGGATGTTCTGCACACATGACCGGAAATAAATCCATGCTTTCAGAGTTTGAGGAGAAGGCTGACCCAACGGTATCTTATGGAGATGGCAACATAGAAGGAAAATTGGGATATGACAATATTGTTATTGGAAATGTCATTATTGAAAATGTAGCTCTGGTTGAAGGACTCAAGTATAATCGGTTAAGTGTGAGTCAAATGACAAACAGAAGGGATGAAACACATTATGAAGTCAAAAGCAAAAAGGATGGCAAAGTAGTTCTCATTGATCACAGACATAATTATTTATTTAAAGCTAGCTTAGAGGTAAATTCTGATGGTCCTTTAACTTGTTTACTTTGAAAAACATCATCTTTGGAAAGCTAGAATTGGCACAAAAAGGTGTGTCACTTGAACTTTGTAAACATAAATGAATTGGTGAAAAAGGATCTAGTAAGAGGTCTTCTAAAAGTTCAATTTCACCCTGATGGACTCTGTGATTCATGTCAATAGGCAAAACAAAAGAAGACATCCTTCAAGAACAGGACTCAAAATTTAATTGATCAACCTTTTCACCTATTTCATCTTGATTTGTTTGGTCTTGTCAACATTATGTCCATTGGAAAGAAGAAATATACTCTGGTAATAGTGAATGATTACACAAGATTTACCTAGGAGTACTTTTTACACAAAAAGGATGAAACAGCTGAGATAATTTTTGGTCATATCACCATGATTGAGAATGGATCACCACACAAGGTAAAGAATCTAATGAGTGATAATGGAACAGAGTTTAAGAACTCTACAATGGATGAATTATGTCAAATAAAGGAATTATACAACAGTTTTCAGCACCTGGAATACCTCAATAAAATGGTGTAGTTGAGAGAAAGAATAGAACTCTAATTGAAGTTGCTAGAACAAAATGCTAGAAGGAGAAAAGCTAACTACTTATTTTTGGGCAGAATCTGTGAACACTGTATGCATCACTCAGAATTGCACCTTAATAAATAAACATGGAATGACTCCATATGAGATGTTGAAAGGAAGAAATCCAAATGTGAAATACTTTCACAAATTTGGAAGCAAGTGTTTTATTCTCAAAACACATCATGAGCAGTTGAAAAATTTTGAACTCAAGGCAGATGAAGGCATTTTTGTTGGTTATGCAACAACTTCCAAAACTTTTTCAAGACTGCAAGACACAGACTCTTATAAACTAAACTCTGATACCCTAAACTCTAATTAAATAAACATTGATGAGGTAAACTTTGATTCCCTAAACTCTGATTCAGAAATAATTGAAACAGTCATTGAAGATTCTGTCCATGTTGAGGGGGAGCAACATCAATCTTTTACTGAAATTGGAGAACCAACCTCAATAATTGAAATATTAAAGTCTGGGCAATCTTTGACAGAAACAAACTCTAAAAGCCTAAATATTGACCATCAAACATTGATGGAAGCACAACTTCAGGGGTAAGATCTACATTTACTAAAGAATCATACTATGAAGGCACATATCATGTGGGAGCATCTAGTTCAAGAAACTTTCCACATCCAAGGAAATGGACCAAAGATCACACACCTGACTTGATAATTGGTGATCTAGAAAGTGGAGTGAAGAAAAGGAAAGCTACTCAGAATGAATGTATATTCCATAGTTTTCTTTCTCAAACAGAACCAAAGAAAGTTGAAGATGCTTTGAAGCATGCAGATTGGGTTAATGCAATGCAGGAAGAATTAAATGAGTTTGAAAGAAATGAGGTTTGGACTCTTGTTCCATGACCAAAGAATAGATCCATTATTGTCACAAAGTGGGTGTTTAGAAAAAATACAAACTCTGATGGAATAATAATAACAAACAAAACAAGGCTAGTTACCAACGGTTACTCTCAACAGGAAATTATTAACTATGATGAAACATTTGCACCTATAGCTAGATTTGAAACAATTAGAATCTTTCTTGCTTATGTTGCACACAAGTAATTCAAAGTATATCAGATGGATGTCAAAAGTGCATTTTTGAATGGTGAGCTTGAGAAAGAGGTATATGTTGAACAACCATCTGGTTTTGTCAATCCCAAATATCTAAATCATGTCTACAGATTAGATAAATCTTTGATGGACTCAAACAAGCTCCTAGAGCCTGGTATGAAACTCTGGCTCAATTTCTACTTGAAAGTGGTTTCACAAGAGGTATAATTGATAAAACTTTGTTTTATAGAACTCAAGGTAAGGATTTATTATTGGTTCAAATATATGTTGATGATATAATATTTGGATCCACTAATGAGAAACTCTGTAAAAAAAAATTCAAAGCTAATGCAGTCCAGGTATCAAATGAATATGATGGGAGAGATGAGCTATTTTCTAGGGTTGTAATTGAAATGGACTGATGAAGGCATTTTCATAAGTGAGTCCAAATACACAAAGAATCGACTCACAAAGTTTCAAATGCAAGACTCTGCATCTACTACAACTCCAATGACTACTGCAACAAAACTTGATCAAGATATTGGGGAACCTGTAGAAATAACAACACATTGAAGTATGATTGGCTCACTTCTTTATTTAACTACTAGAAGATCAGATATCATGTTTGCAACCTGTCTATGTGCTAGATTTTAGGCAAATCCAAGGGAATCACATTTGATTGTTGTTAAGAGAATTTTTAGATATCTCAAGGGCACCATTAATCTTCGTCTATGGTATCCTAGAGAGTTTAAATTTAAACTTATAGGCTTTTAAGATGCTGATTTTGCAAGAGGTAAAATAGATAGGAAAAACACTAGTGGAAGTTATCAATTTCTTGGTGAAAGACTTGTCTCATGGTTTAGCAAGAAGCAGAAATCAATCTCAACATCTACAGCAGAGGCTGAATATATAGCTGAAGGAAGCTGCTGTGCACAAATTTTATGGATAAAAAATCAATTATTAGACTATGGTTTGAACTTTTCAAAAATTCCTATTTATTGTGAGAATCAAAGTGCTATTGCAATGACAGGAAATCCAGTTCAAAATTCTCTGATAAAGCACATTAGTATTAGATATTACTTCATAAGGGAACATGTCATGGAAGGAATAATTGAAATGCATTTTGCTCCTACAGATCAACAGTTAGCAGACATATTCACCAAACCTCTGTGTGAAGTAACTTTTACAAGATTGGTTTCTGAATTGGGCATGGTGACAAGTGGTTCAACTCCAAATAGCAAGTAGCAGACATTTTCAGTGTTTATAGTAAACTCTTTCAAAGACTGTGGTAAACTCTGATAGAAAATGAAGTAAACTCTAATCCTTGGAGTACCTAATCTCTGATGATCACAAGCTATCAGTGATTATGGTAAACTCTGTTAGAGTATGTGGTAAACTCTGACAGTGGAGTAAACTCTGCTTTCTGTAAACTCTGATATTCATCTATTTACTAAACTCTGAGCTATTATTGATTATTTTATTTATGACATCATATTTAATTATATGACATCATATTTATTAATCTCTGATTGGATTAATCATATGGTGTGTGTCTGTCATGAAGAACATTTCATATTAAGACACAGATACACACACATATGCTGTATTTTGAGACTTGCACTACTCATTACTCCACCAATCATAACATACCACGTGTCCCATTATAAAGTATATCCTATTGAGAGGGAATAGTTTAATTCATATTTTCATTTTGAATCATCCATCTACATCTTACTCTCTCTCTCATACTCTCAAACCCTAATATCTGAAATATGCACATCTCTGTGAATCAATGGCAGCCAAGGGTCTTACTTTCCAAAACTATGTTTTTGTTGCTACTAACAACATCTCTCTGTTGACTAAATCAGAAGCACCACAAGATTTCCATGTCATTCAAGACTTTTTCCAAAAAAGTTATTTTGGGTATTCTTTCCAAGAACCCAAGGCAATCTCAACACAAACTCTGACCAAAATATGGTCGACTGCAAAATTTAATGATGCTGGTGATGATGAGGAGCCAGTCACCACGTTTCAATACAATGGCTAACATTCAATAACTCCTGAAGTTGTTTGTCAAGCCCTTCACCTTCTTGAAGTGGCAGCTTATGATGATATAGTTGATGATGAGCAAATAAAAGAATTCTTTAAAGCAATAGGCTATAGAGGCAGCTTATCTAAGTTTGGAAGCTTGACAAGGCCTAATCTGATAAGAGAGTGGAGCTTCTTCTTTGATTGCATCACAAGGCATTCACTGCCAAATGCACTAATTTTAATGCCATCCCACAGCTCTCACAATAAATTGGGTACTCTCTGACCCATAACTTGAATTTTAATTTTCCCTATTTATTGATTAAGTAGATAGCTAGTAAAATAAGTGATCATGCACACACTGTATACTATGCTAGATTTTTACAGTTAATTTTTACTTATCTTTTGCCTGATGTAAATTTTGAGAATGACAAGAGTTTACCTAGCTATAGTATGAATAAAAGAATTTTTGCTGACCTTACAAGGAAAGATGCCAAAAAGGACAGTGAAGGTAAATTGCCTAATTTGTTTTTTCCCACATGGGTCAGGCTTCTCTTAAATCAGAGAATGCCTACTATGCATGGGAGGAAATTTTTATCAGTAACTATGAATCAGAGTTTAGCACACTCTAATTCTAACCCAAGTCAATAACCAAACACAGATACACAACAGCAGTCAACCTCTACAATCTCCCAAAAGACTGCATTTGTAAAACAAACCTCTCAACAACAAGGCCTAAAGATGCAAAAAAAGGGAAAATCTGTCTCAGAGTCTTCTCCTAAGAAAAGAAGATTAATTGATGAACCTATAAACTATAATGACAGTGATGAAGGCTTAGTTTTTCCATTAAAGAAATAAGTCAAACCAGCTTCTGAGATTCCACCTGCTCCATTCATGAAGCCATTTCATGTAAACCCCATCTCAGAGCCTTCAAAGAAAAAGAGAGGATTGGTCAAGGCTGTCAACACTCATGTACTAAACTCTGATCAGATAAACTATGATCAAGTTCAAGCCATAAACTCTGATGCAGCAATAAACTCTGATGATATGATAAAGTCTGATGGTGATGCTAAGATAAATGGTGATGTTGCAAATAAAGAAACAACTAATGAATTGGCTACAGTTGAAACTGCTCCATTAACAATCTTTGATTCTCTTATTCACTCTCTAAAGTACATAACTATGGAGATTTCTTATGAAAGAGTGAGGGAGTTAGGTAAGGAAGTCAGGAAGGAGATGACTGTCAAGAAAAGTAAATCATCTCCAGTATTTGGAAGTTCTAAGTCATTGACAAGAAAGAAGAATAACACAGTTTCTTTTGGCCAGGATACACAAAAACCTACCTCTTAGAGTCAGGTAGAAATCTCTACAAGGCCAGGCACACAAGAACCTATTGATCAAAGTTCAACAGCAGCCATAAGTTAAGCAAATGAAGCCAGCATGGATCAGGGGCACAACCCACAAGAACTTTCAGCTCAAAGGGTTGAAGAAGTTGTTAAGGCCCCAGCCACACAATAACCATCCATTGAAAGTTTGGATGCATGCACACAATCTCTGACTAATGATTTTGTTGTTGTAGATGTTATGAAGACAAACTCTGATGCATATCCATTGGCAATCTCTTATTCGATTTTGGTCCAACCTATCTCTACACAACCATTGGAAACTCCATCAAGTTCTACACATGCTCAAGGTATAAACTCTGACTTTTCTTCAGAATTTCCATTCTTTGATAATATAAGTTCAGAATTTATATTTCCATCTTTTACTGTTAGGAAGACCATGAATAGGCCTGTAAAGGGTACCTTTATTCATGTAACCACAGAACTCCTTTATCAGCCACCTCTTATTTCTGTAAGTCATAGTGATTTGAGCCTTTCATGTAAGAATGAGGTAAGATGTGTGAAAAATAGAATTTATAATGAGAGGCAGACACTGGATCTCGCAAAAGGAGAGGTAGAATTGAGAATGAAGTTAGTTACTTCCATTGAGCAAACTCTGACTGTTAAAAGTCATGAGATGTGTGATGTGAAAAGTATTGAGATTACTTTAAAAGAAAAGAGTTATTTTGGATGTTCTGTTTATTTTGCAGGTACTCAGAGTTTACATGTCCCTTTAAACTCTGAGATACAAAACTCTGATAATGAAGAAGCATTCTCTGATGAGCCAATCTTTGCAGATGAAGAAGAAACATATCTTTCCATTCCTTACTCTCAGAGATATAGTTCAAAAAGATGGCTAATAGATTCTTTTGATGCTCATGACAGAATAAAAATGGTGTATCCTGATTATTGTGTTGATGAAAAGTTGAATAGAGAAATAGAATATGCTCTAACTGATGAAGGTATAAGGAGGGAAACTATTGAAAGGGATGAACCATCACATGAAGATCTTCTAAGTTCAAATAGACAATCCATCTGGGATATATTTCTTGGAAATTCTTTCATGAAGATATTTCTTGGCCCCATGTTCATGTTCTTGTACAGAAGGCATATTCTGAACTCAATTCTATAGAAATGAAGACAGTTCTAAAAGAAATTAATGTGTTGACAAAGGGTCTTCACAGTGAAGTTTGTGATCTAAAAGATTATGTTAGCAAAACAAGTGTTGCTGTTCAAACTTATGTTTCTGCTACTCAGCTTACTTCAGAAACTAAGATCAAAACTGTTTCTGCAAAATAAGATGCTCCGGAAGCTAAAGTTGACAAGATTGCTTCTGTTGTTACCTCAATGCAAACAATGTTGCATACTATTGTAGACATCCTTACTATCTCTTCAGATGACAGAAAGGGGGAGAAAGTATCAAAAGACAAATGCAAGGAAGATGTTGTGCAACAATCAGATAACCCAAAGAAAGATGATGGTGATGGTAATGGTGGGGACAAAAGACAAGGGTGTCATAAGGTAGGACAACACACTGGCCAGAGTTTACAAAAACTCTAACAAATCAAACTCTGATTCCTTCAGAGTACTGACAATGATGAATCTTGATGAAGAATTGGCAAACTCTGATACTGGTAAGCAAACTCTGATGAATCTTAATGAAGAATTGGCAAAGAGGTTTGAAGAAGAAAAGCCTGAGAAGATTGAAGAAAGAAATAAGAAGGTTGCAGAACTAGCATTGAAATTATTTGAAGAAGAAAATCCAGGAATGGATCAAGTTGTTGTTGAAGAAAGAAGTCAAGAAAACTAGTACTGACAATGCTTAAGTCTAGTCAAAGAAGTGAAAATATGTGAAAAAGACTCTAGTTCAGAAGAAGACTCCAGTTCAGAAGAAGATGCCTATTCAAGAAAATCCAAGTGTAACCAAACCAATATCAACAAAGCCAAGTCCAATAATTCAAAAGAAAGCCTAACAAAACCTAAAACTCCTCTCACTATGCTCTGTACTACATTTCTACCAGGAGGAACAAGTTTTGAAGATGAAGAAGAAGAACAACAATCTCTGTGCAGAAAGAAGAACCCTGATCTTTTGTGGACTAAATCTGAAACTCTGACTCTTAATGCTAGACTTGGTAAAAATAAGGGTGGTATTGGTGATTCTTAAGCTAAAGTCGACAGAGGTGAAGCAAAGACTTTTAGAGATGTTTTTTCTTTGAAGAACAAACCTGAGGAAGAGTTATCACAAAATCATTTGGACAAGCTAATTGATGTTCATATTGTAAAAGATATCTTTGATGGTGTTGTTCCAAAAGAGAAGCTGCTGTATTTTCTTGAAAATGAAAGAATAATGAAGATAGTAGAAGAAGATATAATCCATAAGTCATCAAAGGAACTTTAGTATGTTCTCTACCTGTTGAATGATGAAAATGAAGTTACTACTAAGTGGGTGAAGATTTTGGAAGGAGTTATTGAGGAAAAGAAGAAAAATGAAAGGCTGTTGATGGTAAATTCAAAGGAATACATACCAGGATATGTGCTTGAAAATGAGACATAGAAAGAGATGATTAAAGGGGATGCAAAGGTTAATATGGTGTTGAGAATTCTTACACTAATACTAAACCCTGATGGACAGAAAGCTTGTTGCATACCTCTAGATGATAGAATGGAAAGAACATCAATTTATAACTTGAGAGCTGCAATTTTCCAGATTGATGATTCTAGTGATCAAATGAAAGAGGTGAAGGAGAAGCTGATTTAATTATTGAAGATTGCTGAAAAGAAATTACTTGATATGTTTTTCTCTGAAGATTTTTCATATAAGAGAATTTAAGTCAAGGTGAAGAACTCAAACTCTGGTACATTTGTCTATATATTTTCTGACATCATAAGTTTAATTTTATGTTTTATTAAATAAATAATAAATTTTGGGAGATTATTAGAAATAAAAACACTGATACTGTCAGAGAATACTACAGATAGAGTTTATTAAAAAATAGAGTTTGTGCTAACGTCATCAGAGTTTAGAAGCTGTCGACAGAGTTTACTGAGACAGAATTTACTCAATCAGAGATTATCAACAGATAAAGAGGAGTGTACCCATCTCTTCTGCTCTCATAGGAATGCGGAGGGCTCCAGTTCCTCCTATCTTGTGTCATATTCACCCTATTTGGACTTGTAGGTTTCCCCTTGTATTCAGATGGTGTAGTTCTATACCTCTTCTTTAAATTCTAGAATTTTGAGCATGACTGGTTATTGTCTTCTAAGGATTATTCGATTCTTTTGAAGTGCTCTGCTTTGGCATAGAGGGAGGCTAGAGTAGATGGTTAATTCCATTGTACATGATTCTAAAAATCTATTCTGACCATCAGGCCTGCAATGAGAAAGCTTTTCAAGGTATCGTGTGTTTCTCCCCTGACTCCTGTGGCTTCAGAGTTGAATCTATTGAAGTACGCCTGGAGGGATTCACTGTCCATTTGCTTGACATTGGCCAGAGTTGTGACTTGAGGAGCATATTTGACCGCAGTTTAGAATTCCAACAGATGCCATAATTATCCAAACCGGATGTCCAACAGTAAAAGTATATAACTTGCAATATAAATTAGGAAAGTGTGAGGTATATCTCTACAATAATTAAATCAGAGTTCACGATGCAAGAAGTTATTCATGATAAGAATGTAGTTCAAGTTACCGTGGTACGAACAATTTAAGTTCACAATTTTGGAATGACACTATCTGTAACTTAGCACGATGGCATCAGCTACAGTGTTCTATTCATTTAAGAATCATTAAGAAAAAAATTCAATATACTGTGAAAAGAACCAAAAAAGTCCAACAATTCCCATTAACAGTATCGGTAACTTAACACCTTGGTTTTCGTTATAGTGTAAGAAAAGTGAAATTTCAATAGTTCTCATTAATACTATCGGTAACTTAGCACCTTGGCTTTCGTTATAGTGTAATAATAGTAAAGGTTCAACAGTTCCCATTAATACTATCTGTAACTTAGCACCTTGGATTTCATTATAGTGTTAATGCCAAATTCCAATTAGAAGAAGTGGGACTATACTGTAGCACACACACAGTACACGATGATCAATCGTATAGTACCGTGAAATTTTCTACTAGTAGACGGATGATCCTAACCGGTCATCACCCTGACAACTTTGGCCATAAAATATTTATTCGTTGGGCGCGTCAATCGATCTCTTACGCTATCCGGGCGATAATAAAGGACCTAATTTATCCACTGGGCCGGTGTCAATCGACCTCTTACACTATCCGGGCGACATCAAAGGCCCAAATTTTTCTCTAGTCCCTTGAGGAACTCTATCCATATCTGAAATGGAAATTAATCAAACTTCCCCAAGCATAACACTTGTTGATAAGTCCGATTAACTTACAACCTTACTTCTGGAAGTTTTTGAGGAAGTAATATTATAATATTGGTTGACTGAAGGGTTTCGAGGCACAAATGCAGCGGAATAAACGTGAAAAATAAATTAAAATAGCGAAACCCTCCGCAGGATCCATGCGAAAACAAAAGATTTAATTCGGAGATAAAGAATAAATACCTTTAGAACCTTTGACAGTTAATTAATGGAAGATTAATGGAGGTCCAAAGCTTGTTTAATCACCACATATCCCGCTCTCGCGATCTACGCTCTACGGTATCCACACGAACACTTTTCATGAAGGATTAATGTGTACTAGCACCCGAAAACTGCTTCTCTCTCTCTCTATCTTCTTCTTTTCTCAAAACAGCTAGAGTTTTAGTAAAAATATGTCTCACTTATTAAATCAGCCCATAAAGAGATTATATAGGGAGAGGAATAAGTTTTCTAATTATAATCCAATTATAATTAATACTAATCTAAAATTCTAAATTATTTAATTAAGTCTCACTTAATTAATTGATTATTAATTTTGGAATTAGTTTAAATAATTCATTTATTCTATTTATATAATTAATTAAGTCATACTTAATTAATATCATAAATAAAATAAATTACTTATTTAATTTAAATTCACAATTTAAATTATTTCTCCTTCAAGCGTTCTTTGTGTGTAACCCTGTAGGTTATTATTACGTTGGCAACAATTTTAATATCTAATTAAAATTGTAAACAATGAGCGGCATCTAGTAATACATCATTGTTACCCAAGTAATAATAATAAATCGGTGATTCAATTAAGCCTTTCATGAATAATGTTCCATGTAATATAATCCCTTTAATCTTGATATTATAGATTAAACTCAAGGCATGTCTCGTGTCATCCTCTTCATAATTTAATCTTTATTTTCTTGATCGATGAGTAGACTATTAAAATCAAATCAATATTTGAGCACGGCCGTGCATTTCATAGTCTACCTCAAACAAGAGGCCAATAATATCACTCCTAAAATTAGGAGGATTAAAACCAATCTAGATCATTCATATTTCTCATACGATTCATAATATACCCAATGTCTACTTTTATCATCACCCGATCAAAGGTAACTTTTAATGTAATCAAAGTATATTAGTTCTCGTATAGTAATATAATGATTTCAGGTCTAAGGATCATTACACCATTATCATAGTGAGAATTACTTATGACACTTATTTAACATGTAGAATATCACGGTGGGTCATTCCAGTGCCATGCATTGAGACATCCACTTATGTTCTTGACTTTAGTATCACCATACCTATGACCAATGAGATGTGGTCATCTGTCAAGAAACATACTAGTCTTTGTGCATTATTATTGTCCATAAATAATAATACTCGACTAGGGAATTTTTGGAATGAGATATTATTCATATAATCTCATTTTTAAGTCACATACTTAAAGATATATAATACGTATCAAAATTCCATGAACATTTATTATGCTTTAAAATTATTACGCAGTAAATAAAATATAATAAATAAATAATAATCAATAAAACATAATCCTTAATAATAAATATTTTCCTTAAAATATAAAAAAGTATTGTTTCTAGAGCATAATTACTAACGTTGACTTCTATCAACATATTTTATTCAATCAGGAATGTTCTTTAGAAATCACGACTTGGGAGTTAGTCAGAAATTTTTGATAAACAATTAAGTTGGAATCCCTAACTAGGGTAGGAAAGTGATCCCAAAATGTAAGTGCTTTTGATAAATAAGGAAGGTAAGATCATTTGTTTACTTCCTACACTGGATTCCAAGTTTTTGATAAGTCAAAGAGTACTTTCTTGCATTTAAAGGAATTTAATAAACTTGGAAATAATATTTAGGATCCCCTACTAGGTTTAAATAATTTTAGAATATTTAATTCATGTTCCAGAATATACAATAATCTCTTCTAAGATTTCAACATCAGATAATCTATTGACTCCCAGAATTAGGTGGAAGTAATCCAGTATGTGCAGGTTGACCTTTCGTCAACTAATCCCCGTTGGGTAAAGTGTTTTTCGACTAGGAAGTTTCAAATAAATCAATAATTCAAGGTTTCAGCAATTTTTATAAAACGAGGTTCACATGCTCGATATAATTTTATAATAATTCATGAATTCAAATCTAAAGTTGAATCAGTTATTGACAGGATAAAACCTTTGAATAAATATAGGTTAAGAACATAAAGTTTACAAGGCACGAGTTTGAGAATGAAACACTTGCCTTTGGTCCTTAACAATGGGCATCAATTCCAATTAAGTCTCATTTGCTCACAAGGTGGGGTAGATCTTCTCTCATTACTAGATGTCACAATACTCCAACTTGATAATGTTCTAATAGTACAAAATATATATCAGCTCGGTCTCATATCGCAAGCAAACACAACTCAAATACACATTTAGTTATTAAAACCCAACATCAAACCCAACCAAACTAATCCCCATTAGAAAACCCTCAACTTCTTATTACATATTTGGTTTATCAAATATACCTCACAACTTCCATTTAAAACTATTCATCGATATTACCTCATATATAGATGGCCATATCCTTTAGCCATGCAACTCTATTTTACACTAAAATACTTCGTTTATTAAACTTAAGCGAATGTATTTTCTACAGAAAATTGAGCATGACCTATTCGTAAATTAAACTTTTCCCTGTACCTCAATTACAATCCCAACACATTCACAAACAATCCACAATTCAGTTCTGAAGGGTTTCGTGACACAAACGCAGCAGAATAAACGTGAAAAATAAATCAAAATAGCGAAACCCTCCGCAGGATCCATGCGAAAACAAAAGATTTAATTCGGAGATAAAGAATAAATACCTTTAGAAGCTTTAACAGTTCATTAACGGAAGATTAATGGAGGTCCAAAGCTTGTTTAATCACCACGTATCCCGCTCTCGCGATCTACGCTCTACGATATCCACACGAACACTTTTCATGAAGGATTGATGTGTACTAGCACCCGAAAACTTCTTCTCTCTCTATCTTCCTCCTCTCTCATAGCGGCTAGGGTTTTGTAAAATCTCTATTTTATTAAATCAGCCCATAAAGAGATTATATAGAGAGAGCAATAAGTTTTCTAATTATAATCCAATTATAATTAATACTAATCCAAAATTCTAAATTATTTAATTAAGTCTCACTTAATTAATTAATTATTAATTTGGAATTAGTTTAAGTAATTCATTTATTCTATTTATATAATTAATTAAGTCATACTTAATTAATATCATAAATAAAATAAATTACTTATTTAATTTAAATTCATAATTTAAATTATTTCTCCTTCAAGCGTTCTTTGTGTGTGACCCTGTAGGTTATTATTACGTTGGCAACAATTTTAATATCTAATTAAAATTGTAAACAATGAGCGGCATCTAGTAATACATCATTGCTACCCAAGTAATAATAATAAATCGGTGATTCGATTAAGCCTTTCGTGAATAATGTTCCATGTAATATAATCCCTTTAATCTTGATATTATAGATTAAACTCAAGGCATGTCTCGTGTCATCCTCTTCATAATTTAATCTTTATTTTCTTGATCGATGAGTAGACTATTAAAATCAAATCAACATTTGAGCACGGCCGTGCATTTCATAGTCTCACTCAAACAAGAGGCCAATAATATCACTCCTAAAATTAGGAGGATTAAATCCCATCTAGATCATTCATATTTCTCATACGATTCATAATATACCCAATGTCCACTTTTATCATCACCCGGTCAAAGGTAACTTTTAATGTAATCAAAGTATATTAATTCTCGTATAGAAATATAATGATTTCAGGTCTAAGGATCATTACACCATTATCACAGTGAGAATTACTTATGACACTTACTTAACATGTAGAATCTCACGGCGGGTCATTCCAGTGCCATGCATTGATACATGCACTTATGTTCTTGACTTTAGTATCACCATACCTATGACCAATGAGATGTGGTCATCTGTCAAGAAACATACTAGTCTTTGTGCATTATTATTGTCCTTAAATAATAATACTCGACTAGGGAATTTTAGGAATAAGATACTATTCATATAATCTCATTTTTAAGTCACATACTTAAAGATATATAATACGTATCAAAATTCCAAGGACATTTATTATGCTTTCAATTTATTACGCAGTAAATAAAACATAATAAATAAATAATAATCAATAAAACATAATCCTTAATAATAAATATTTTCCTTAAAATATAAAAAGTATTGTCTCTAGAGCACAATTACTAACAATCTCCCACTTGCACTAGAGCCAATTACCCAAGTATCCAATACTCATGGAACTAGTGTGACTTTCGTGCTTCTGCTGCGACAAAGCCTTAGTCAGTGTGTCTGCAATATTATTATTAGTATACACTTTACATATATGTATATCTCCTTGATCATTAATCTCATTAATTAGGTGATATCTCCTAAGTACATGCCCAAACAGCCTCCTTGGCTGCTTCACAAGCATCAATATACTCAGGTTCTATTGTAAAATCAATAACTGTCTTTGCTGTGAACCATTCCAGCATACAACATCTCAATAAAACACAAAGCCAGACAGAAACATTAAATTATCGTTATCTGTCTAGAAACCAGTATCACTGAAACCTCTTACAACTAGCTTCACATCTCCTCCATATAACAAGAATGAATCTTTAGTCCTCTTTAAGTACTTAAGAATATTCTTGACTGTCGTCCAGTGACCTTCACCTGGATTAGATCGGTATCTACTCATCATGGTTAAAGCATACGAGACATCAGGACAAGTACATATCATTGCATACATTATAAAACCAATTGCTGACGCATATGGAATTTTACTCATGCAGTCCCTATCATCCAATGATTTAGGATAAATTTTATTTTGAGATCACTATCCCATGAGACATTGGGACATATCCATTTTAGTCTCTTTGCATTTGAAATTGATGCAAAACTTTATCAATGTATGTACTCTAAATTAGGCCGATCAATCACCTTGATCTATCTCTATAGATCTCGATCCCTAATATATATGTCACATCGCCTAAGTCTTTCATTGAGAAATTATTTCTCAACCAAGTCTTCACAGTCTATAGAGAAGGAATGTCATTCCCTATTAGTAATATATCATCAACATATAATACTAGGAATGCCACATGGCTCCCACTAAACTTCTTATAAACACAAGTTTCATCTTCATTCTGAATAAAGTCAAACTCTTTTTGACTGTTTCATGAAAACAAATGTTCCATCTCCTCGAGGCCTGCTTTAATCCATAAATGGATCGACGCAACTTACATACATTTCCAGCATCCTTTAGATCAACAAAACCCTTAGGGTGTGTCATGTACACATCCATATCTTCTTCAAGGCTCTCATTTAAGAAAGCGGTTTTGACATCCATTTGCCAGATTTCATAGTCATAGTAAGCAGCTATAGCAAGCAAAATCCTGATGGACATGACCATAACAACTGGTGAAAAGGTCTCATCATAGTCAATACCATGAATTTTCTTGAAACCTTTTGCCACCAATCGTGCCTTATAGGTCTGTACATTAGCATCCATGTCGGTCTTCTTCTTGAAAACCCACTTGCACCCTATAGGTTTTACCCCTTCAGGTGGATCAACCAAAGTCCATACTTGATTAGTATACATGGATTTCATCTCAGATTTAATGGCATCCAGCCATCTCTTAGAATCTGGAGTGTTTATAGTATCTAGGTAGGTGAGAGGCTCATCTTCATCCACAAGCATCATATCAGCATCTTGAGTCAAGAGAAATCCATATTATCTCTCGGGCTCATGGCGAATCCTACTAAACCTACGAACACCTGTGTTTCTTGAGCAGTATTATTTTTCTTGTACATTCTACTCAGGTTCCTCCACTGGTTCAACGTTATCATGTGGGTCTCAAACTTCATTGAGATCTATTATCCTCCCACTGTCTCTCAGCAGTTCGAGCAACAAACACTTTGTTCTCGGAAGGATTATAGAAAGAATAACCCCTTGTTTCAGTTGGGTATTCCACAAAATTACATTTGTCTGATTTTGGTCCTAGCTTGTCAGAGATTAGACGTTTCACAAACGCTTCACATCCCCAAAATTTTATAAATGACATGCTGTGACGTTGCTCAGTCCATATCTCATAAGGAGTCTTTTGAACCAATTTAGTAGGAACACAGTTAAGTGTATGTGGAGCCGTTTCCAGGGTGCAACCCCAGAAACTAATTGGAAGATTCATTGACTCAACATTGATCGCACCATGTCCAACAAGGTGTGATCTCTCCTATCAAAAAAAACTTTTCTTTGATATTTTCTACTTCATCTTTATAGTCTTTGAACTTTTCAAATGATTCGGATTAGTTCTTCAAAAGATACATATATCCGTATCTACTAAAATAATTAGTAAATTTTATGAAGTTAATAAAATCTACCTTTTGTCATCGTACACATATGACCACATACATCACTATGTATAAGTCATACCCATTCAATGATCCCTTCACCATGTCCGGTAAAAGGAGCTTTAGTCATTTTACCAAATAAACCAAGATTCGCATCCTTTTGTATGATTCATAATCAAACTTATCCATGAATGCATCCTTATGTATTCTGAAAATGCGTTTCTTATTAATACGGCCTCAACAACAGTGCCAAAGGTAATATTTGATTTGAGTCACTTTAGAACATATAAATTGTTAATTAGATGTGCAACATTATAAGGCTCATCATCAAAATAGAATAAACAACTATTGTTATAAAATGAAAAAGCCTTTCTTGTCCAAACAAGAAACTGAAATAATGTCTCTGCCAATTACAAGCACGCTATAACAATTATTAAGTTCTAAATTTTCCTTATAGGCCAAAAATTAAGTAACGAGTTCCTCGAACCAGAGCAACTATCTTTACTCCAATTCTAACCCGATACCTTAAGCTTGACCCTTATTGATCATCATCTTCCGATCTTCCAATTAAGCATGACAGTTTAATTTCCAGTCTCCCAACTTTCCACAGAAGTGACAATCGTCTTCTTTATCAACACCTCATTCAGACTTAAGAGTCTGTTTTAGGGATTGGACTTTGGTTTGACAACGGAACTAGATCAAATCTTCTCCTTGCCTTTCCATTTTCCTTTCCCTTTTGCATTCCCTATGTTTACCATCAATATAGTAGTAGTTCATGCATTTATCATATTACTTTCAGCAGTTCTCAACATGCTTAGCAACTCAATGGGTGTTTTACAAATCTTATTCACTTTATTGTTCATAACAAAATAAGAATAATATTTGTCCACAGATTGTAAGATCAAATCTAACTGTCTCCAGACCAATCTGGAAACCCAAAATATCAATGGTATTCATTATACCCTATAATCTTTAGAACATGTGGTGTAACCGGGTCTCACTCTCCCTACTTGTAAGTGTATAGTGCCCTTTCAAATATATCTTGTGCTCAATCGTTTCATAAGCATCTATATGCTTGTATTGCTTCTTAAGCTCAGCACATATATTTGCGAGCATAAGACATGAAACATCAGTCGCAACATCAATTTGCTTCCAATAAGCACTATGATTTGCACATGTTACATTCTCAACTTTAAGAGCAGGGGAAGAGATTTGACTAATATCGTGGTGCCCGAGGACGATCCTCAAGCTCCTATGTCAGTCAAGGAAATATATTCTCGTTAACTTGTCCTTCTCAAGAACTGATCGCATGGAGAAGTTGTTTGTGTTTATCATTTGATATCTACAATATTAAAGTGCATAAAATAAACTAGATTGCAAATTTAATATTAATTATGTTTAAGTTATTATGGTATATCATCATATACCTCCCACTATTTTTATCAAACTAATAGCCCTTACTATTAATTTGGAAAGTATATCCCATAATTCTTTCTAGTGAGCCAAGATCCATATTTCGTCACGTCCTAAGTCAACCACTGGAAGTCCTTAGAAAATGATTATTTAGGTAGACAACAGTTGCCAATTATATCATATATAATTCTTGGATAGTTTGGTGAACAACGATTGATCTTATCTATCTAATAGACTTTTAACCAAACTCTATGCTTCTAAGTTCATAATAGTTGAATATAACCGTTTATTTTCACTTATTATGACGACTCAGTTAAGTTAGACCCAATGATACAACGGCCGAATATAACCATTTATATTCGTCGCATCTCACCACGATAGATAGGAGTCCCCTGCCACTGACAGTCCTTCCCCTTATCGATCTAGGATTCGATGAGTGTTCATTCATTGGAAAGCATCCGAGTAAAACTTAATATTTTGTTAAGGGGTTTTAGAAAATTTATAACGATCATGATCACATCATAAAGAGATCCTCAATTTTTCCTTGAACCAAATATTTCAAATCGACATCTTAAATTATTCATTTCCCAGGTAGATGGAGGATACCAATGGTGACACTTAAAACCCATCAGCCTTACGAATACGCATATCCGCTTTTGTCAGAAAATCCCAATTATAGATATCAAAAATCCATATTTAATTCCGTGTTTTAAAAATCCATATTTCATAAACACAAGAATCTCATGATCGTTTGTTAATTTTAAAATCTTGAATCGTTACAGATTTTATCTTGTTTAAGCAAACATGGCATGGGTGTCGTATCTAATACATACATGATTAATCAATATTAAGCATGCATCTCAATTATATCTACGCATACATACCAATACATGCAATCATATACATATATGTAATGTGCGTAAATTAAACGTGTTTGGTTATGGCCCCATCCTATATGATATTTCCAAGCTAATGGAAATATCAAGGTCAGTCTATGGTGGTTTTAAAAATACTATCTATTACATGTCTTCTTTCTTCATTGCTCCATCATCCCCTTTTGGATCGCCTCCTTGCTTGCAAGTCTTCATTGATAATTACATTGAATAATAAAAATAAAACTATTCTAATGAAATTACAAAAAGAACTCGAGTTACATTCGAGATAATTAAATTACAATGAATAAACGACATGCAAGTCGTATTTAGAAACCAAAACTATAAATCAAAACCACTATCATATGGGTCTTTAGGCCATAACCATCCACCATGCTATCATATAACACATATAATATATCTCATATTATATAATCATATCATATAATCATATATAACAAATTTCGAAATTTCAAAAAATTAAAAAAAGATTTCTGAAGACAATAAATCGCTATTTCGAGCCCCTTAACGACGTCAAACGCCTTACAGACCCGTCGGTGATAGTAAAACTATCAGTTTTGTTCATTGGCCCGATTCCAGTCAGAAAACACATATCGTTTGCGAAAATCGGATACGGCAGTCAGATTTCTCCAAATCTGACGGTGTTTTAGAAATCGTATCATATACAATTCTCATAACAAAAACAAGCATATATCATATATACATATACAGAGATACATACAATCATCATATGATTATACATTACATGAATATCATATATTCATAATATATACATACATATACTCAAAATTTTAGAAAATCAAATAATTTTCAGAAAATCATAAATCACCGTTTTGGAGGCTGTAACGACATCTAATGGCTTACAGACGCAGAGCTGACTATGTCAGTATTGCTCAGTGACCCGATTCCCATAATAAGAACAAACATGTATCATATACATACATCAACACACATAATCGAATTAAAACGTTTCGCAAGTAGCTCTGATGCCATTGAAGGGTTTCGTGACACAAACGCAGCAGAATAAACGTGAAAAATAAATCAAAATAGCGAAACCCTCCGCAGGATCCATGCGAAAACAAAAGATTTAATTCGGAGATAAAGAATAAATACCTTTAGAAGCTTTAACAGTTCATTAATGGAAGATTAATGGAGGTCCAAAGCTTGTTTAATCACCACGTATCCCGCTCTCGCGATCTACGCTCTACGATATCCACACGAACACTTTTCATGAAGGATTGATGTGTACTAGCACCCGAAAACTTCTTCTCTCTCTATCTTCCTCCTCTCTCATAGCGGCTAGGGTTTTGTAAAATCTCTATTTTATTAAATCAGCCCATAAAGAGATTATATAGAGAGAGGAATAAGTTTTCTAATTATAATCCAATTATAATTAATACTAATCCAAAATTCTAAATTATTTAATTAAGTCTCACTTAATTAATTAATTATTAATTTTGGAATTAGTTTAAGTAATTCATTTATTCTATTTATATAATTAATTAAGTCATACTTAATTAATATCATAAATAAAATAAATTACTTATTTAATTTAAATTCATAATTTAAATTATTTCTCCTTCAAGCGTTCTTTGTGTGTGACCCTGTAGGTTATTATTACGTTGACAACAATTTTAATATCTAATTAAAATTGTAAACAATGAGCGGCATCTAGTAATACATCATTGCTACCCAAGTAATAATAATAAATCGGTGATTCGATTAAGCCTTTCGTGAATAATGTTCCATGTAATATAATCCCTTTAATCTTGATATTATAGATTAAACTCAAGGCATGTCTCGTGTCATCCTCTTCATAATTTAATCTTTATTTTCTTGATCGATGAGTAGACTATTAAAATCAAATCAACATTTGAGCACGGCCGTGCATTTCATAGTCTCACTCAAACAAGAGGCCAATAATATCACTCCTAAAATTAGGAGGATTAAATCCCATCTAGATCATTCATATTTCTCATACGATTCATAATATACCCAATGTCCACTTTTATCATCACCCGGTCAAAGGTAACTTTTAATGTAATCAAAGTATATTAATTCTCGTATAGAAATATAATGATTTCAGGTCTAAGGATCATTACACCATTATCACAGTGAGAATTACTTATGACACTTACTTAACATGTAGAATCTCACGGCGGGTCATTCCAGTGCCATGCATTGATACATGCACTTATGTTCTTGACTTTAGTATCCACATACCTATAACCAATGAGATGTGGTCATCTGTCAAGAAACATACTAGTCTTTGTGCATTATTATTGTCCTTAAATAATAATACTCGACTAGGGAATTTTAGGAATAAGATACTATTCATATAATCTCATTTTTAAGTCACATACTTAAAGATATATAATACGTATCAAAATTCCAAGGACATTTATTATGCTTTCAATTTATTACGCAGTAAATAAAACATAATAAATAAATAATAATCAATAAAACATAATCCTTAATAATAAATATTTTCCTTAAAATATAAAAAGTATTGTCTCTAGAGCACAATTACTAACAAGTTCCAATCTCAATTCATCTATTATTTTCAAGTATTACACTTTTGAAATTATAAATTAAAATATTTGTGATGCCCCCAGACCCGGGGTCGGAGATCCAGGTTGTCACTGTCCCATTTCCAGTATACACACACACACACTTGTAATCCAACAATAGTAAATCACCATATAATAATCACAAAATAACGACATGCTGGTGACCCCATCACCTTATCACACACACACGAGCCATAGTCTCAGAAACGGAGTTTCATAATTTACATCATTATATCTTAACTGATACATAATATAGTTATCACAAGATGGGGTGACACGGCTAGCTAAAGCTCCTTGAGGAGACTATGCCGCAGTCAAAAGTAAATTAACTTACATCTGTTCCATATACTTACATAAGTCATATCTATAGATAAACCTGACTAGTAGAAGCTGGAAGCCTATCCTACTAAGCCTCCCTACCTCAGGTACCGTAAAGCGGAATCTCTCATAGGGGGTCCTTGCCCTGGTGACCCGCTTGCGCAAGGTGCGGTGTACTCGACTGGGCATGATCTGCAACTGTAAGGTAGGAATAACAACAGAAAATAACAAGCAAGAATGAGCTACAAATGCTCAGCAAGTAATAGATAACAGTATAACAAGGTACTGAAACAATAACAGAGTACAATATCAAGATATCATTGAAACTGACAAGTGCAAGTAAAACAATACTCAAAGCAATCAACAAACTCAAAATTGATTATGTTCCCCGTTAACACTATCGGTAACTCAGCACCTAGGCTTTCGTTACAGTGCAACGTCAAATTCCAAGTGGAAGAAACGGGATTAACTGGAGATTTTTCAACGCCTTATTGTACTCGATGATCAGTCGCATGTACAATCGACATTTCGTCATTTTCTCTACTAGTAGAAGGACAACCCCTTATCGGGACGTCACCCTAGGCAACTCATGGGCCTTTAATTATGGCTGGGTCGTGCGTCCCCGACCTCTTACGCAACTTTTACTCCAGTCCCTGATGAATACTTTAAAGATCATCAAACCTAGAAGGAAATTTAATCAAACCTTCTAGAATAACAACAATCCACTTTAGGACTTCAATCAACTGCTAAGGAAAGGAATTTAATACAACCTCCCAGAACAACTCAACAATCCATCATAGGATTTCAATCAACAGATAAGGAAGGGAATTTAATACAACCTTCCGGAACAACTCAACAATCCATCACAGGATTTCAATCAACAGATAAGGAAGGGAATTTAATACAACCTTCCGGAACAACTCAACAATCCATCACAGGATTTCAATCAACAGATAAGGAAGGGAATTTAATACAACCTTCCAGAACAACTCAACAATCTATCCCAGGATTTCAATCAACAGATAAGGAAGGGAATTTAATACAACCTTCCAGAACAACTCAACAATCCATCACAGGATTTCAATCAACAGATAAAGAAGGGAATTTAATACAACCTTCCAGAACAACTCAACAATCCATCACAGGATTTCAATCAACAGATAAGGAAGGGAATTTAATACAACCTTCCAGAACAACAACGACCTATTGTTAGATTTCAATATCTGACAATAGCTTGGCTCCCGAAACGAGGTGGGAGTACTCTCGAGACATCTGGGTTGACTCTCAGTCAACGAATTTAACGAGACAGAAACCCTTGAATCAAGGAGACTCAAGAATGCGACCGGGGAGCCACTAATACGAGTTAAAATAGACTCCACAAAACATTACCGTTTTGGAGTGAATCCATGGGCCATGAGGCACCAATACAACTGGGAGGAATATCGGAGTCGGACGTTACCTCCCGACCCTGGAGTTATCGACTCAGAATAAATATAAAATATCCGAGTCATCGCTCATTCTTTATTATTTAATGAAAAATAATATTTAAAGAAGTTCAGACCACTCCAGAATATTTTTAAAGAACAAATAAATATTTTATCAATATTTAGGAGGCCCAGAATAGTCCTCGAAAAATATTAAAAGGATTTAAAAGAATTAAAATATTTAATTCAAATATAATCAGGATTATTTAATATTTAAATAATCTTAAATGATTCAATATATTTAAATAATATTTAATCAATATTAAATAATATTTAAATAAACCAAAACGAGTTGGAAGTATTTAATCAATAGTTAAATACTTTTAAATGTCCCAAAATATTTAAATAATATTTAATCAATATTAAATAATATTTAAATAATTTTAAATACCCTGAAAGTATTTACTTAACCTTTAAATACTTTCCATATTCTTTAAATAATATTTAATAAACTAAATATTATTTAAAATAATAAACCTCGACTAACCGTCGAGACACGCTAGACTACTCCCGGTCGACCATCGAGCACCAAAAAGATATGCTCGACACAGGTTCAGTTATACGAACTGAAGAATAAACGTCCTCTAACTTTTTAAGAAGTTCAGAGGAGTCTCAGGGTTAGGTTGAAAGGATCTAGTCCTACTCACAAGGAACTACCTTAACCAACCTATGCATACATATGTCATACATTAGAATCAATGTGACAAAGTGTCAGATACTTGCCTGTAGGTTTCCGCGGAAGTAAGCTCCTTCCTTGTTTCGTCCGAGTATCTACGAACAAAAACAATTCACCTTTAGCTATACGAGTATTTCTTAATCGTCCTATTAACACATACTCGTATAACTACCTGATTCATTCAAAACGACATATAATAAACAAGTCCATTAGCCCATAGCATTCTTATGTCATCATACAACATCTTTCATTTTCTAGTTTAGCCTCAAATGTCATTTTATAAAAAGGAAGTGGCTAAATCAAAACATTAGCATTTCCCTTAACTTTTCATATGCAGCACTTGTATTCAAACATTTTTCATAAATCAGGTTTTAATCTTTTTAACCCAATTCTTCTTTCCAAGTCTTCACACATGTGCCTACTATTTAAAATAAAAGGCTCAAGATTTATGGAGTAGCTTAGTTAGGCTGATCATCCATTCCAAGTTAGTCAAAAACAGGGCAGCTGAGTTTTCTGCCTAGCCTTACTATTTTGGCCATAACTTTTAGCTCACAACTCCGTTTGACGCAAAATTAGCGCGCAAACGATCTAGAGACCGATATCTAGCCAACCATATAAAGAAATCATCAATCAAGGCAGGCTAGCCCCTTCGGGTTCTATGAACAGTTAACAGGCAGAAGAAAATTTTGCATGGTTCTGTTTGTACGTTCATCATTTACCCTATTTTAAACTCATCCAATTCAACTCAAACGACTACCATATATTTTACACTACTACTTGGGAATGTACTCAAGACATCCCAAGCCCAAACACAATTTAATAACACTCCACATATGTAGGGTTTCGTAACACAAACGCAGCGGAATAAACGCGAAAAATATATCAAAATAGCGAAACCCTCCGCAGGATCCATGCGAAAACAAAAGATTTAATTCGGAGATAAAGAATAAATACCTTTAGAAGCTTTAACAGTTCATTAATGGAAGATTAATGGAGGTCCAAAGCTTGTTTAATCACCACGTATCCCGCTCTCGCGATCTACGCTATACGGTATTCACACGAACACTTTTCATGAAGGATTGATGTGTACTAGCACCCGAAAACTTCTTCTCTCTCTATCTTCCTCATCTCTCAGAGCGGCTAGGGTTTTTGTAAAATCTCTATATTATTAAATCAGCCCATAAAGAGATTATATAGAGAGAGGAATAAGTTTTCTAATTATAATCCAATTATAATTAATACTAATCCAAAATTCTAAATTATTTAATTAAGTGTCACTTAATTAATTAATTATTAATTTTGGAATTAGTTTAAGTAATTCATTTATTCTATTTATATAATTAATTAAGTCATACTTAATTAATATAATAAATAAAATAAATTACTTATTTAATTTAAATTCATAATTTAAATTATTTCTCCTTCAAGCGTTCTTTGTGTGTGACCCTGTAGGTTATTATTACGTTGGCAACAATTTTAATATCTAATTAAAATTGTAAACAATGAGCGGCATCTAGTAATACATCATTGCTACCCAAGTAATAATAATAAATCGGTGATTCGATTAAGCCTTTCGTGAATAATGTTTCATGTAATATAATCCCTTTAATCTTGATATTATAGATTAAACTCAAGGCATGTCTCGTGTCATCCTCTTCATAATTTAATCTTTATTTTCTTGATCGATGAGTAGACTATTAAAATCAAATCAACATTTGAGCACGGCCGTGCATTTCATAGTCTCACTCAAACAAGAGGCCAATAATATCACTCCTAAAATTAGGAGGATTAAATCCCATCTAGATCATTCATATTTCTCATACGATTCATAATATACCCAATGTCCACTTTTATCATCACCCGGTCAAAGGTAACTTTTAATGTAATCAAAGTATATTAATTCTCGTATAGAAATATAATGATTTCAGGTCTAAGGATCATTACACCATTATCACAGTGACAATTACTTATGACACTTACTTAACATGTAGAATCTCACGGCGGGTCATTCCAGTGCCATGCATTGATACATGCACTTATGTTCTTGACTTTAGTATCCCCATACCTATGACCAATGAGATGTGGTCATCTGTCAAGAAACATACTAGTCTTTGTGCATTATTATTGTCCTTAAATAATAATACTCGACTAGGGAATTTTAGGAATAAGATACTATTCATATAATCTCATTTTTAAGTCACATATTTAAAGATATAGAATACGTATCAAAATTCCAAGGACATTTATTATGCTTTCAATTTATTACGCAGTAAACAAAACATAATAAATAAATAATAATCAATAAAACATAATCCTTAATAATAAATATTTTCCTTAAAATATAAAAAGTATTGTCTCTAGAGCACAATTACTAACAACATATTGCCAATAATTCAGCCAATTTCATTACCACTGCTGGACAGCTTTTAACACCATTTTACTACTTTGAAAACAACAATTCACTTACCCTCTTACAACCACAATTCTCTACCAAGACACATCCACTTTACACACTTATAAACCTTAACCAAATCATCACTATATTATACAATCATAGCCCACAAAGCAAGCACTTAAGCATATAATCAAGCAAGTATGATGTGAGCTTGAATTTTTCTTCCTTCTTTCTTCTTGTTCTTGGCCGAGAGTTTCTCTTTAGCTAGCCACCTTTGCTGATTTTTTTTTTCTTTTTTTTCTTCTGTTTAATCACTTAACTTGGCTCTTGGCTTAATACTCATCCAAAGGTCAAGTCAAAGCTTGGTCAAGTCTTCTAGCTCTTTGACCATGAATAAATATACTAGCATTTCTTATTCTTTTAATCAAATGCAAGTATTTGAATTTTTATTAATCCATGAATTAATAAAATCGGCTCTTTAAATAATTCAAGGAAAATCAATTGATTTTCTTCGGTTCCGTAACGATTCGCTACGACCAATTTAATCTTTAACTCGTTTTGGCAATTTCAATAATTTAATTGCCCAACAAAACCTTATTCCATAATTATTATCCAATACATACTTTTAATAACAAGGTTTTAGAAGTACCTGGATTTTAGGGATATTACAGTCTCCCCTCCTTAAAAGGATTCCGTCCCGGAATCTAGCTTGAAAACAGGTGAGGGTACTTTTCCTGCATTGCACTTTCTAGTTCCCATGTGGATTCCTCAGTGTTCTGGTTTCTCCACAGGACTCTTACTAACTTGACCACTTTGTTCCGGAGCACTTGCTCCTTTCGGTCTAAAATTTCCACCGGTCGTTCCACATAGGTCAGATCCGGTTGTAAATCTACCTGCTCATACTCTATTACCTGTCTGGAATCTGCATTATACTTCCTTAGCATTGACACGTGAAACACATTATGAACTTGCTGTAGGTTTGGAGGTAGGGCCAACTCATAGGCTACCTTCCCAATACGTCTTAGGATTTCAAATGGTCCAATAAATCTTGGACTTAACTTTCCCTTCTTACCAAACCTCATCAAACCTTTCCACGGAGATACCTTCAGTAATACTGAATCTCCCACTTCATATTCTCTGTCTCTTCTGGCTTGATCCGCATACTTGCGTTGCCTATCTTGGGCTGCCACTAATCTTTTTCTAATAAGATCTATTACCTCTTTGGTTTGCTGGACCAATTCGGGTCCCAACATCTTTCGCTCTCCTACTTCTTCCCAACACAAGGGAGATCGACACTTTCTGCCATACAAGGCTTCGTAAGGGGGCATCCCTATGCTGGCATGATAGCTGTTATTGTAGGCAAACTCAATTAATGGCAAATGATCATCCCAACTTCCCTTGAAGTCTATAGCACAGACTCTCAACATATCTTCCACTGTTTGGATGGTCCGTTCACTTTGCCCATCAGTTTGTGGGTGATATGCGGTGCTCATATTCAATCTTGTTCCCAAGCATTCTTGGAAGCTTCTCCAAAATCTTGAATTGAACCTTGGGTCTCTATCAGACACAATACCCACGGGAACACCATGACGCACCACTATTTCCTTTAAATATAGCTCAACTAATCGGTCAACTGAATACCTCTCATTAATGGGTAAAAAATGTGCTGACTTCGTTAACCGATCTATTACTACCCAAATGGTATCATGGTTCGCTTTTGTCCTTGGTAGCCCTACGACAAAATCCATCGCAATGTGCTCCCATTTCCATTCCGGAATTTCTAGAGGTTGCAACAGTCCATTGGGTCTTTGGTGTTATGCCTTCACTTTCTGACAGGTCAGACACTTGCTTACCCATTCAGCGATATCTCTTTTCATGTTCGGCCACCAATAATATTCCTTTAGATCTTTATACATTTTGGTACCTCCTGGGTGAATAGAAAATCTAGAATTGTGTGCCTCGTGCAACACTTCATCTTTTAGTTCCTGGACATTTGGAATCCAAATTCTATTATTAAATCTCAGGATTCCTTTCTCGTCCCTAACGCACCTTCGTTCATCTCCATTCACCTTGGTATTTCTTTCTTCCATCATCTTTTCTTGACATATTCGTATCTTCTCGATTAGTTCAGGTTCTACTCGGATTTCCATCAGCAATTCCGTGCCTTTCACAGGAAATTTTACTCCCAGTTCCATCCTTTCAAATTCTTTCACCAATTCCTCCGAAGAAACTAACATTTTCAGCCTTTCTTTTCTACTTAGGGCATCAGCCACCACATTGGCTTTCCCAGGGTGATAGTTAATGGAACAATCATAATCCTTAATTAATTCCAACCACCTTCTTTGCCTCATGTTTAACTCCTTCTGAGTAAATATATACTTAAGGCTCTTATGGTCGGTATAGATCTCACACCTCTCTCCATAAAGATAATGCCTTCAGATCTTTAACGCGAAAACTATCGCAGCTAATTCCAAATCATGGGTTGGATACCTTAACTCATACTCTTTCAGTTGTCTAGATGCATACGCAATCACCTTGCCATGTTGCATCAATACACAGCCCAACCCTTTGTGCGACGCGTCGCTATAAATCACAAAATCTCCTTTCTCATCAGGTAGGGCTAGCACTGGTGCAGTGACCAACCTCTTCTTCAGTTCTTGAAAACTCGCTTCACATTTATCAGTCCATTCGAACTTCTCAGTCTTGCGGGTGAGCCTTGTCAGCGGAGTAGCTATTTTGGCAAAATCCTGCACAAACCTCCGATAATATCCGGCTAGTCCCACAAAACTTCTTACTTCCGTTGGCGTTGTCGGCCTTTCCCAGTTGGAAATAGCTTCTATCTTAGCAGGATCTACTAGCACGCCCTTATTACTAATTACGTGGCCCAAAAATTGTACCTCTTTCAACCAAAACTCGCATTTCAAAAATTTAGCATACAGCTTCTCTCTTCTCAATATTCCCAAAACAGTTCTCAAATGTTCTTCATGTTCTTCCGGCGTCCTTGAATAAATCAAGATATCATCAATGAAGACTATAACAAACTTATCTAAATATTTCTTGAAAACTCTGTTCATCAAGTCCATAAAAGCTGCAGGGGCATTGGTTAATCCAAAGGACATTACCAAAAACTCATAGTGCCCATAACGGGTGCAGAACGCCGTCTTTGGTACATCCTCAGGTTTGATCTTCAATTGGTGGTATCCAGTTCTCAGGTCAATCTTTGAAAAGTAGACCGCATCCTTTAGCTGGTCAAACAGATCATCGATCCTGGGTAAAGGGTACTTATTCTTGATGGTTAGTTTGTTGAGTTCTCGATAATCTATACATAACCTCATACTCCCATCCTTTTTCTTAACGAATAACACTAGTGCACCCCATGGGGACACACTTGGTCGAATCAAACCTTTATCCAACAACTCCTGTAGTTGGGTAGCTAACTCCTTCATTTCCAAAGGGGCTAATCGATAAGGAGCCTTTGATAGCAGTGTCGTTCCTGGCGCTAATTCAATAGTAAACTCTATATCTCTGTCGGGTGGTAGCCCCGGAAGATCTTCTAGAAACACATCTTCAAATTCACTAACCACGGGTATGTCACTTATACCTGGTACACTCTTTTCTTGGTCTACTACATAGGCCAAATAGGCCTCACACCCTTGGCGCAACAACCTCTTAACTTGCATCCGGGTTAAGAACTTCTTGGTTTGCCTCTGCCCTCGAAATACTATTTCTTTCTGATTAGGTAACTTCATTCTTACCTTCTTTCCCTTACAATCTATGCTAGCTCCACAACTGGCCAGCCAATCCATTCCTAATATGACATCAAATTCTCCCAGCACAAAAGGAATTAAGTCAACACTGAATCGATGTCCTTCTATTTCTAACTCGCAGTTAGCGCATATTTGGCTGACAGGAATGACTTCCCGATTAGCTATTTCTACTTGTAGGGAGTCTCTTAGCGGTTGCATTCTAAGATTCCAGTTATTCACAAAATCTTGAGAAATAAAAGACTTGGTTGCTCCAGAATCAAATAAAACATTTGCATGGATGGAATTGAGTAAAAGTGTACCTGCAATTACATCTGTGTGCTTTACCGCATCCCTCATAGTCATGTTAAAAGTTCGGGCCGTAGGAGTCCTATTGGAGGCGACTCCACTTTGCTTTGACACAGCTGGCACAGGTACCCGACAGTCCTTCTTCACATGCCCTACCTGGCCACACCTAAAACAGGTCATATTCCTTTGGGGACAATCTCTAGAATAATGCCCTTCCCAATGACACTTATAACACGTCACTTTCCCTGGGCTGCACCCGCCCAGATGCTTCTTTCCACATTTCTGGCAATCTGGCAATGGGGGTCGGGATTGGTTTGGATACCTTACCCCGGACTGTCTGCCTCCCGGGCTGACACTCACACTGTCTGCCCTTCTGGTTTCAAAACTTCTCCTAGACTTAGATCCTAGCCCACGGCTAGCTTTGCTAGGATGCTTTCCCGATGATGATCCTCCCTTCAGGCTTTCCGCCTTTCTCTTATTTTCTTCTCTATTTCTTTGCACTTGATCACCACCGGCCTCTACAATCGAGGCTTTCTGTACCAACGTGGCATAATCAGTCAATTCAAATATAGCCACCCGATTCTGAATCCACTGCTTGAGCCCTTGCTGAAATCTTCTGGCTCGCTTCTCTTCTGTGTTTACAAAGTCCAGTACAAACCGGGACAACTCCGTAAACTTGGCTTCGTACTCAGCCACCGTCAGATTATTCTGTTTTAATTCCAAAAACTTCAACTCCATTTGACTTTCCATAAACTTGGGAAAATATTTCTCCAAGAACAACTGAGTGAACCTCTCCCAGGCTATCACTCCTTCTCTTTCCATACTCTTCTTAGCTTCCCACCAGAAATTGGCCTCCCCTTTTAGGAGGTAAGTGGCGAAGACTGTTTTCTGTTCCTCTTCTACTTGCAATATTTCAAATGATTTTTCCATTTCTTTGAGCCATGCCCTTGCCTCTACCGGGTCAGCACTCCCTTGAAACTCAGGCAGTCTCAAGGACTTAAAGGCACGAAAAGCATTCACTACAACATTGCGGGGAGCTGGGGGTGGTTGAGTCGGGTGAGGGGTGGCATGCTGCCTTAAAAAGTTCACAAATAAGTTCATGGGGTCCGCATCCTGGTTTCCCCCTTGATCCTGGAGTTCCCTCTTTTCTCTTTGATCCTGATTTAGACTATGTTCGGAGTCACCTGAACCCACATGATCACCCTCTTCATACCCTGCACTCTCATGAATACCCTGCTCACTTGGCTCTTCCTGGGCCCCAGGGTGTAACCTTGTGTTTCTTCTTGGTGGCATGATTCTGGCATAATCAAACAATATCAATTAATTACCGATCGCTAGATTACTTCAACATTTGTTACAAGGAACAATCACATAAGTAGTGAGTGCCAACTACAACATTATCCAATAATCACAGTTATACAATGGTTCTCATTCAATTTCTGTATCAAAGACAAGAGTGCATATAATCACTAAACAAAATCAACGACAACTGACAAAAACTGATCATCATATATATAACATTTGCGGTTACATCTCTTGTCACAAAGTCTGAATACATGTCAAAAGTTTGATCAACTACTCTATCCTCTAGTCAAGACGGGACTACTGATATATACATCAAAAGTTAATCCCTCAAAATTGGCACCACTATATACATATAGTGCCATGTCTAGTACTAGAAGACTATGTCATCATATACCCATCATCTAAATCTCCCGCGGACCAAGTCCCGGACCTGCCCCATCATACTGTCTACCATCGCATCTACCTCGTCACCTCCCATCGGTCCCCCGCCCAAAGGCGTCCTCATCTCCTGAAATGCTCGTGCCCACATCCGGATACCGATGAAGCCAAGCTCCACGTCCTGGGGAATGCCGTCTGTAGGAGGGCCACTCGGTGGAATACCGACTCTAGATAGACCACTCGATGGTCTAGAGGGCCCTGGTAACATCCGGTCCACAATACGCCTGAGCTCGTCAATTCGACCAGCTGAGGCATCCCGCTCTCTCATGAGCGCAGACACTACCCAAGGAGGTATCGACTCCTCGGCAACAGGTGGAGGTGGAGGTGGTGGAGTAGGTGGCGGCGAAGGGGATACTGGTGGCAGTGGGGGCGAATCAAGGGGAGCATCCTCTAGCTCTGCCGGCTCTGGGGTCAGCTCCTCAAATCCCTCGTCCTCGGATGGTATCGGACTGAGAGGAGGTAGGGGTGGAAACACTACCTGAGGTGGCACCATCGGAATATCTATAAATACTGTACCAGAGGGTCCAGCCTGATCAGTAGGTGTAATGGTGGGTGCTAGAACAGCAGGTGGCACTGGGGCCTCTACATGAATCTCTGTTGGTACCTCAAGTGGAATCTCGGCAGGCACTGCAACTGGAACCTCTACCGGTGCCTCTACCGGAACCTCTGTTGGGTTCCGAGGCATAAAACGCAGCGGATAAACGTAAATATAACGAAAAATTTCGGAACCCTAACGCAGGATCATGTATAAGATTGGACGGATTATGGTGATAATCGAATCATACCTATTACGATCTTGAATGTCACGAACTCAACGGAGATCCTTGCTATCACGACTTGTGTCTTCTCCTCGAAAACACCTCTATGGTATCCACACGAGCACCTTCAAGAGCGTCTCACGATCTTGATTATGGAGTGGATGTACTAGCAAACCTTTGATAATTCGAATTGTCTTCCTGCCTCTTTGCTGCCTCTTCTAGGGTTTTTCTATCAAAACGTGTTCTGCCTCTTAACCCTACATTATCTATTTATAATGTTTGGTTAACAGGCCCATAACAGCAAAACCTAACCCATGTAGGTCTAGGAAAATAATAAAACGAATTTTATTATTTAATTAATAACTAAGTCATACTTAATTATTATGGGCAGAAATACAATTCTAATTTGAATTTATATTATCTTAATTAATTAAGTCTCACTTAATTAATATAATAAAAATTCAAATAATTATCAATTAATTTAAATTTATAATTTAAATTAACTATTCCTCTAAGTGCTCTTTGCGTGTGACCCTATAGGCTATTATTTAATTGGCAATAATTTTATTCTCCAATAAAATTATAAACAATGAGCGGCATCTAGTAATACATCATTGCTACCCAATTAAACAATAATTAAATCGTGATTCGATAAAACCTTTCGTGATTAATGTTTCCGTGTAATATAATCCTTTTAACCATATATATTATAGATTAAACTCGAGGCATGTATTTAGTCATCCTCTTCAACATTTAATCCGGGTTTACTTGATCCATGAGTAGACTATGAAAACAAATCATTATTTGAGCACGGCCATGCATTTTATAGTCTCACTCAATCAAGAGGCCAATAATATCTCTCCTAATTATAGGAGGGTTAAATCCTTTATCTATCATTCATATTTCTCATACGACTCATGATATACCCGATGTCCACTTTTATCATTACCCGGTCAAAGGTAACTTTTAATGTAGTCAAAGTATATTAATCCTCGTATAAAAATAGAATGATCTCAAGTCAGAGGATCATTACACCATTATCACTGTGAGTCTTTCTTATGACTTTATTAAACATGAAGAATCTCACTGTGGGTCTGTCCAGTACCATGTACTCCTGCATGTACCTATGTGTTGACTTTAGTATCCCCATACTTATAACCAATGAGATGTGGTTATCTGTCAAACAACATACTAGTCTATTTATGTATTATTATTGTCCTATAATAATAATACTCGACTAGGGACATTTAAGAATATGATATATTATATAATCTCAAGTTCAAGTCATGTACTAAACTATACAATGTGTATCATGATTCTAAGGACATTTATTATGCTAACAAATATATCGCAGTAATTAAAGTCATAATAAATATGTTTATTGAATAATCAATTGACATAAAGGTTTATCAAAATAAATATTGTATTGCCTCTAGGGCACCTACACCAACAACCTCGACCGGAACCTCCTCCGGAATCTCCTCCGGATCGTCATCCTCATCCTCATCCAACAACTCTAAATCTCGCTGGGCCTCGTACGCCTCGGGATCAGGTATCTACAATACAACAACCACTCGTTACTACCAGATCTTAATAAGTTCCCTTTTTATGGGTTTTATTCTTATTAAGGCTTTTAGGTTTATTTTAATAGGCGCAACGTCCTTTCACCTCTCATTTCTGAGTACTATAACTTAGGGCTCTGATACCACTTCTGTGACGCCCCCAGACCCGGGGTCGGAGATCTAGGTTGCCACTGTCCCATTTCCAGTATACACACACACACTTGTAATCCAACAATAGTAAATCACCATATAATAATCACAAAATAACGACATGCTGGTGACCCCATCACCTTATCACACACACACGAGCCATAGTCTCAGAAACGGAGTTTCATAATTTACATCATTATATCTTAACTGATACATAATATAGTTATCACAAGATGGGGTGACACGGCTAGCTAAAGCTCCTTGAGGAGACTATGCCGCAGTCAAAAGTAAATTAACTTACATCTGTTCCATATACTTACATAAGTCATATCTATAGATAAACCTGACTAGTAGAAGCTGGAAGCCTATCCTACTAAGCCTCCCTACCTCAGGCACCATAAAGCGGAATCTCTCATAGGGGGTCCTTGCCCTGGTGACGCGCTTGCACAAGGTGCGGTGTACTCGACTGGGCATGATCTGCAGCTGTAAGGTAGGAACAACAACAGAAAATAACAAGCAAGAATGAGCTACAAATGCTCAGCAAGTAATAGATAATAGTATAACAAGGTACTGAAACAATAACAGAGTACAATATCAAGATATCATTGAAACTGACAAGTGCAAGTAAAACAATACTCAAAGCAATCAACAAACTCAAAATTGATTATGTTCCCCGTTAACACTATCGGTAACTCAGCACCTAGGTTTTCGTTACAGTGCAACGTCAAATTCCAAGTGGAAGAAACGGGATTAACTGGAGATTTTTCAACGCCTTATTGTACTCGATGATCAGTCACATGTACAATCGACATTTCGTCATTTTCTCTACTAGTAGAAGGACAACCCCTTATCGGGACGTCACCCTAGGCAACTCATGGGCCTTTAATTACGGCTGGGTCGTGCGTCCCCGACCTCTTACGCAACTTTTACTCCAGTCCCTGATGAATACTTTAAAGATCATCAAACCTAGAAGGAAATTTAATCAAACCTTCTAGAATAACAACAATCCACTTTAGGACTTCAATCAACTGTTAAGGAAAGGAATTTAATACAACCTCCCAGAACAACTCAACAATCCATCACAGGATTTCAATCAACAGATAAGGAAGGGAATTTAATACAACCTTCCGGAACAACTCAACAATCCATCACAGGATTTCAATCAACAGATAAGGAAGGGAATTTAATACAACCTTCCGGAACAACTCAACAATCCATCACAGGATTTCAATCAACAGATAAGGAAGGGAATTTAATACAACCTTCCAGAACAACTCAACAATCCATCACAGGATTTCAATCAACAGATAAGGAAGGGAATTTAATACAACCTTCCAGAATAACTCAACAATCCATCACAGGATTTCAATCAACAGATAAGGAAGGGAATTTAATACAACCTTCCAGAACAACTCAACAATCCATCACAGGATTTCAATCAACAGATAAGGAAGAGAATTTAATACAACCTTCCAGAACAACAACGACCTATTGTTAGATTTCAATATCTGACAATAGCTTGGCTCCCGAAACGAGGTGGGAGTACTCTCGAGACATCTGGGTTGACTCTCAGTCAACGAATTTAACGAGACAGAAACCCTTGAATCAAGGAGACTCAAGAATGCGACCGGGGAGCCACTAATACGAGTTAAAATAGACTCCACAAAACATTACCGTTTTGGAGTGAAACCATGGGCCATGAGGCACCAATACAACTGGGAGGAATATCGGAGTCGGACGTTACCTCCCGACCCTGGAGTTATCGACTCAGAATAAATATAAAATATCCGAGTCATCGCTCATTCTTTATTATTTATTGAAAAATAATATTTAAAGAAGTTCAGACCACTCCAGAATATTTTTAAAGAACAAATAAATATTTTATCAATATTTAGGAGGCCCAGAATAGTCCTCGAAAAATATTAAAAGGATTTAAAAGAATTAAAATATTTAATTCAAATATAATCAGGATTATTTAATATTTAAATAATCTTAAATGATTCAACATATTTAAATAATATTTAATCAATATTAAATAATATTTAAATAAACCAAAACGAGTTGGAAGTATTTAATCAATAGTTAAATATTTTTAAATGTCCCAAAATATTTAAATAATATTTAATCAATATTAAATAATATTTAAATAATTTCAAATACCCTGAAAGTATTTACTTAACCTTTAAATACTTTCCATATTCTTTAAATAATATTTAATAAACTAAATATTATTTAAAATAATAAACCTCGACTAACCGTCGAGACACGCTAGACTACTCCCGGTCGACCATCGAGCACCAAAAAGATATGCTCGACACAGGTTCAGTTATACGAACTGAAGAATAAACGTCCTCTAACTTTTTAAGAAGTTCAGAGGAGTCTCAGGGTTAGGTTGAAAGGATCTAGTCCTACTCACAAGGAACTACCTTAACCAACCTATGCATACATATGTCATACATTAGAATCAATGTGACAAAGTGTCAGATACTTGCCTGTAGGTTTCCGCGGAAGTAAGTTCCTTCCTTGTTTCGTCCGAGTATCTACGAACAAAAACAATTCACCTTTAGCTATACGAGTATTTCTTAATCGTCCTATTAACACATACTCGTATAACTACCTGATTCATTCAAAACGACATATAATAAACAAGTCCATTAGCCCATAGCATTCTTATGCCATCATACAACATCTTTCATTTTCTAGTTTAGCCTCAAATGTCATTTTATAAAAAGGAAGTGGCTAAATCAAAACATTAGCATTTCCCTTAACTTTTCATATGCAGCACTTGTATTCAAACATTTTTCATAAATCAGGTTTTAATCTTTTTAACCCAATTCTTCTTTCCAAGTCTTCACACATGTGCCTACTATTTAAAATAAAAGGCTCAAGATTTATGGAGTAGCTTAGCTAGGCTGATCATCCATTCCAAGTTAGTCAAAAACAGGGCAGCTGAGTTTTCTGCCTAGCCTTACTATTTTGGCCATAACTTTTAGCTCATAACTCCGTTTGACGCAAAATTAGCGCGCAAACGATCTAGAGACCGATATCTAGCCAACCATATAAAGAAATCATCAATCAAGGCAGGCTAGCCCCTTCGGGTTCTATGAACAGTTAACAGGCAGAAGAAAATTTTACATGGTTCTGTTTGTACGTTCATCATTTACCCTGTTTTAAACTCATCCAATTCAACTCAAACGACTACCATATATTTTACACTACTACTTGGGAATGTACTCAAGACATCCCAAGCCCAAACACAATTTAATAACACTCCACATATTGCCAATAATTCAGCCAATTTCATTACCACTGCTGGACAGCTTTTAACACCATTTTACTACTTTGAAAACAACAATTCACTTACCCTCTTACAACCACAATTCTCTACCAAGACACATCCACTTTACACACTTATAAACCTTAACCAAATCATCACTATATTATACAATCATAGCCCACAAAGCAAGCACTTAAGCATATAATCAAACTCATTACATAGCATGCTTTAACCACATGAACTCCACCAAGCTAGGGTTTATATATTCAAGCTTCCCATGCTTATTAACACTACCCATAGCTTAAATAACCATTAACAAGTGCTAGCAAGGCTTAAGGAGTCATAAAACAAGTGTTTAAGAATTTATTCAAAATCAAAATCACTAATCATGCATACATACTTTCATGAATATCACAAGCTTCCATGGTTAACTTTGCATGAGATTAAAGTATGTTGAACACATGGAGACTGCCTTTCTTTTAAGCTCTAACCCACTATGATCAAGCAAGTATGATGTGAGCTTGAATTTTTCTTCCTTCTTTCTTCTTGTTCTTGGCCGAGAGTTTCTCTTTAGCTAGCCACCTTTGCTGATTTTTTTTTCTTTTTTTTCTTATGTTTAATCACTTAACTTGGCTCTTGGCTTAATACTCATCCAAAGGTCAAGTCAAAGCTTGGTCAAGTCTTCTAGCTCTTTGACCATGAATAAATATACTAGCATTTCTTATTCTTTTAATCAAATGCAAGTATTTGAATTTTTATTAATCCATGAATTAATAAAATCGGCTCTTTAAATAATTCAAGGAAAATCAATTGATTTTCTTCGGTTCCGTAACGATTCGCTACGACCAATTTAATCTTTAACTCGTTCTGGCAATTTCAATAATTTAATTGCCCAACAAAACCTTATTCCATAATTATTATCCAATACATACTTTTAATAACAAGGTTTTAAAAGTACCTGGATTTTAGGGATATTACAATATTAAATACCCAACTTCTAGCATTTTTAATAAATTGAGTTTTAATCCGATTAACTCGAATCTTTTTCGAGGTCATCCTTGGCATTCCTAGTTTATAAGGTAAAGTTTCACATTTTATTAAGCAATCTAACTAGTTTAATTATAGCCTCAAACTTGGACGAAAAACAGAGTTTGTAAATTTTATATAACTTTTACTAAAACTTTCATAACTTTTGACTCGTAACTCCGAATGACATGAAATTAGCGCATAAACGATCTATAGACAATCTACAATCGGGCCACCTTTCCAGAGAAAAATCGTTCCCAGATTTTCTGGACAATTGGCAGTAGATTTGAAAAAAAATCGGCATGGTAATGGCTTAAAATTTAACGTTTTGCATTTTTAAACTATACCAAAACCAACATCAAACAAACTCCAATTCAATCCCAAACTCCTCATACATCAACACAATACTAATAAATATTTGGAATCCAAGATTATGGACTTAAACACTACTTCTTATGCTAGAATCAACTATATACAACGCTTTCAATTAAAGTTCAAAAATTACTAAACTTTGCAAATTTCTAGTAAAGGGATTTTGAACAACTTTCATTGTTTGACCCACATCAAATAAGGTCTTTAACTTTTTCAAAACAATTACCTAAAACAGGACAACCAATTCAAAAACATAAAACGTTATTGCGCACACTTTACTCAAATATTTTTAATAAATTGAAATATAATCATTTTAACACAAACTTTTGCAGATTCCTTCTTGAATATCCAGTCAATGTATCATAAAAATTGCATCTCAGAAACACTTCATTTGGTTATAAAACGAACTGGTTAATCTTATAAATCAGATATAGCAAATTCAGCTTTTCACGGCATTTACTTAAACTTACATAACATTTTACTCGTTTATCCAAACGACACAAGGTTTTCTCTTAAATAAACTAGAAACTAAATAGAACAATTTGATCAAGTCATCAATTGAAGAAAATAATGAAACTAGTCTGAATCAGTGCTTCAAAACAGGGCAATAGCTAGCTTAAACTGAAATTATAGTTGTAAGGAAAGAGTTTATACCTCTCTAATCAAACCCACCATGAATCAAGCAAGAAAACATTCTCTCCATCCTCTTTTCTTCTTCAATCAGCTGAAATGAAAAGGGAAAGTATCTTTCTGACATCCTTTCTCTTCTTCCTCTTCCTCTTTCTATCTCTCCTCTCTTTCTTTCTCTATTTTCTCTCCCTCTCTTTCTTTCTCTCTTCTCTTCTCCTCAAGCCCTAACCCCCAATTTCTATTTTCTCTTCTTCTTGTAGGTGCTGCGTTTGTGTGTATCTTGTGTGCAATGGGCTTGGTTGATTATTATATATATAATTTATACACATTTTCTACTACTTACGGATAAAACAATATTTTGAGCTAGAAATTTTAATTTATAAAAATTAAATTTCGAACATAATTAAATACTAGGATATTTTTGAAGATTTATGAAAAAAGAATTAGAATTAAATCTAATTTTTTCAAATTGATATGCATTTTACAAATTATTAAGCTTTTTAATGATTTTGAGAAAAATACCCATTTAAAAATAAATAAAAATGAGAATAAAATAATTATGAAATGAAATCATACTTATAAATAGGAAATCTCATTCTTAAAAATATTTCATAACTTTTATAAGCGATAAATCAAAACTAATTGATTTTCCCTCGATTTGAATAAAATATATTTAAATTTTATTCAACCATCAGTTAATAATAATTTGAAATCTCAATCTCTACAAATTTTTATAAATCCTCAAATAAAATTGAAAGATTATTTCAGAAAATTCTATAATTCGATCAGTAAATTTTTTAAACAAACCCAATTTCTCTGAACCGAGAATTAATTAAATAAATATTGTTGGAAATCCATCCAACTAGAATAAAATATTAAAATTTTTATTCCTCTAATATTTCAGAAAATTAATAATTATTTAAATAATAATAAAATTAAATTCTGAAAAATCTAGGTTGTTATATAGTTGAAAAAAACTCACAAGTTCTTTAAATATTGACATTTAATACTTGTGATTCTAATTACAACTCCTCGCAAATAAAATCAATTTTAGAAATATTTCCTAAGTATATAAAATATTGAAAATGTTATACACATCACTTAGAAAATAATTCAGCTTTCAATATTAGTGATTTTTGAAATATGCATTGTTTATTTATAACAGAAATTCTAAATAATGTCACTAATATCAAAAGTGTTACAATTATTTATAATAAAATATTTAAAAGTATCAGATCAAAATATCAGAGCAATTAAGCATGATATCTGATGTATATTTTTCTCTGTAGATCAGATTCACAGCGGAAAAGTAACTTTAGATTGCTTCTATAAAGAATTTAATCACCAAGAAACAAAACTAAAGGATCGATTTGCTTAGATTGCTTAAAGAAATTAATCACCCACAAACTAAACGAAATCTGGATAAGAAAGTTTGAAGGAATTAACCACCAACTCTCTAGGGTTTTGCAAGTATAAAACTCACGATTTTATTCATCAAATTCTTCTCTCTTAAAAGATTACAATATATGGGTATATATAGGCAAGGAATATAACCTTAACCTAAAACAATTAGGATTCTCAATTAGATTCAAAATCAGCTAGGAATTTGCTAATACTTGAACCCAAATTGGAAACCAATCAAAAGCCCAATCCAAATAGGAATTACATCAAAACCATATTCAACTAGAAAAATAAATCATAAGTGCTTAAAACAAGAAAAACCCTTTCAAGTGAAAGGTAAAAACTTGCAAGCCAAAATTTACTTAATATAATTATCTAATAATAACCCCAACATAATAAATCAACCAATGTTGGTAATTAAGCTAATTATTGGCTTCACAATAGATTCCCATGAGATCAAATAGATCAGCCATAATGCTCCTGCATCATACTCCTCTTCTTCGAAAATAATTGTCCTCAATTGTACAATAGATACATATGAATATCTTAATGTCATACTCCGCATCATTCTCCTCTCCTTTGAAAAACACTCTTCCACGAGTTTTGTAGAATTTAAGAATCAACACACAATGAGATGATTTATCACAAAACTTGAGAACATCAAATTTCAGCCCCATGCAAAATACCTTTGGAAGGAACTTGAAGAGAAATTTTTTTGACGTTTTAGTAGTTCCCAACATGATGTCTATGCCTAGAAAATCAATGTGTCTCTTCTCTTGAACCAAAACAGCCCCAACACCATTAGCATCACACCCAACCTTAAAAGGATTAAAAAAATATGATAAAGGTATTGTAGGATAAATCAACAAGTTATGATGATCCTCTTGTTCCAACTCCTTCCCAATATGCGTCTCATTCAAAAACAAATTCTCATTAGGTTCTTGAATTGTAGTTAACACTTCAATTTCAGGATCATTATCTTGTTCATGTTGTGCTTGCTCCTCTTCTTTATTGATTTCTATATCCTTGGAAGAATAAGTTGCCTCAATCTCCTCAATGTCAGGCAAATTCAACATTCGAATATTATTAAAGCATCCCTCTTGTTCATGTTCATACCCTTCGCACTTGTCACAAATCTTCTTATCTTCCATAGTTGAAGGCGTTGAGTTATCAAATTTGGGAGTAATTTCGGCACATAATTCAGTCACGTTTTGTGCAAGAATTGTTTCTTCATCAAACCCAATTGTATATTCCTCATGTGATATTGTATATTTCTCAAAACTCTTCAAATTCAGAAATATATATTGTTCAAAATCAGTAGGTAAAAAACGTTTTTTTCATTCTCACCTTGAGTGCTTCCCAAGAATCAATACGTGCGTTGCCTTCTTTTCTCCTCTTTGATTTCAGTTTTTCATACCACAAATTTGCATAACCTTTAAACTTCGATCTTGCCACTTTGAATCTCTTGTGATCATCATAATCCTTGTAGTCAAAGATTCGTTCAATACGTTTCAACCATTGAATAAAATTTTCAGGATTTATATCACCATCGAAATCTGGGATATCCATACGAAAACCCCTTCTTTGATCCAATTTTGCTAAAACCTCATTCAATTGCTCCTTTAATTCCTTGATTTCCCTATCCCTTCGCATGTTCTCAACTTGTTCTGGATTTAAACCACACATAACATTCAGTTCTTCATCACCAAATACATTAGCCATGTTGCCTACGTTTTTTTGAAGAAAACCTTTCGAAGTAGTCGCAAAACTGCCACGAAACAGATCAGCCATGTGTACCCACGTTTTTTAAAGAAAACCCCCTCAAAGAAGTCGTCAAACCACCACGAAACACACCAGAATTGTTGCCCACGTTTTTGAAGAAGATCTTCAAAACAAATCGCCAAACCGAGCTCTAGATACCAAGATGATGTATATTTTTCTCTGTAGATCAGATTCACAGCGGAAAAGTAACTTTAGATTGCTTCTATAAAGAATTTAATCACCAAGAAACAAAACTAAAGGATCGATTTGCTTAGATTGCTTAAAGAAATTAATTACCCATAAACTAAACGAAATCTGGATAAGAAAGTTTGAAGGAATTAACCACCAACTCTCTAGGGTTTTGCAAGTATAAAACTCACGATTTTATTCATCAAATTCTTCTCTCTTAAAAGATTACAATATATGGGTATATATAGGCAAGGAATATAACCTTAACCTAAAACAATTAGGATTCTCAATTAGATTCAAAATCAGCTAGGAATTTGCTAATACTTGAACCCAAATTGGAAACCAATCAAAAGCCCAATCCAAATAGGAATTACATCAAAACCATATTCAACTAGAAAAATAAATCATAAGTGCTTAAAACAAGAAAAACCCTTTCAAGTGAAAGGTAAAAACTTGCAAGCCAAAATTTACTTAATATAATTATCTAATAATAACCCCAACATAATAAATCAACCAATGTTGGTAATTAACCTAATTATTGGCTTCACAATAGATTCCCATGAGATCAAATAGATCAGCCATAATGCTCCTGCATCATACTCCTCTTCTTCGAAAATAATTGTCCTCAATTGTATAATAGATACATATGAATATCTTAATGTCATACTCCGCATCAATATCATTGACTAATACTCATCAAATATTTAACATATAAATAATTATGCTGCTAACTTATGCTAGAAAATTTAACTACCACATATGCATATAACATTGTAAGCATGATAATTAAACTAGTAGCAAAAAGTACGAGGTGCTGGATTTAAAATAAATTCACAAGTCCTTTAAATATGGACAATTTAATACTTGTGAACTCATTTAAGAATACCTTGAAGATGCGATTTCCAACAAATATGTAAATAAGTAATATCCCAAGTTTACTAACCAACTTAGATAAAATGAATTCATCAAGTTGTTTCAACAAGAAATAAACTTCTTTCATGAAATTGACAACTTCTAGGAATGACTTCCATGTCTTTCTTACAACCTGCATCATCTATATCTATATAGCCAATTCTTAGAATTGGTAATCTCTTCAGATATCTAACAATTCATGTCTTAGATATAAGATAAGATTCTCTAGTATCCACTTAGAAACTTGCACATAGGCATATTGAGAATAATATATATGGTCTTTATGCACTTAAATAAGTAATGAGCTGATCATACCTCTATGGCTTGTCACTTCAGTTCATATACCTGATTTCCCTGATCAAGTTTAGTGGTTTGTTGGCAAGAAGTCTTGACAGGTCTAGAATCTTTCAAATTATGCATCTTGAAAAAAATCATTGACTTACTTTAATTGCCATCATTTTTTTGAAATACTTATAATTCAAAAATGTTATTTCCCAGAATAATGCGAATAATTTGTAGAAGAGGGGGTTGAATACAAATTATCAAAACTTTTTATGTTTTAATAATTGTTCTTGAAGTTTATGTGTTTAAGAGAAAATATATGAACAATGAAACTGAAACTAAAATAAATAAAGTTATTTTAAAATTACTGATGGATTGGTTTTTCATTCAGTGTATATTTTGCTCATTGTTTCTAGGTTAATAAAACTCAACTTCGTTTACAAGGTTAGAAAAATAAATCAACTGTTCTTACAAAGTGCTCTAAGGCTGAACAGTTAATTCAAGGGTATTGTCTAACTTGTATATTTTCTAACAATGCTACCACACTTATTTATATACTACAAATGTGTTCACAATACCTAGAAAAAGTATATATTAATTAATCTAAACTAGGATTATTTATAATCTATCTTTCCTTTTACCTTTTTCCATTTGTGAAAAAAGTACTTTAGACTTGGAAACACAGCTTCAACTTGAGTCTTCACAGTCATCATAGACTTTCTTTCATAGGTGTGCTTTTGTCTATCAACATGCCAACTTGTGATGTCTCAATCAATTGATAATTTACTATTAGGCATATCAATTGATTCTTCCTTTTATCCATCAACTGATATTCTTCTTCGATTGATATTTATATCCATCGATTGATAAATGATGACTTATTGATTGATAGATGTTATCAATCGATATATCCATCGATGGGTCTTCATATCAATTGATGGTCTTCAATTCTTTGCAATCGATATATCCATCAATGGGTCTTCATATCAGTTGATGGTCTTCAATTCTTTGACTTGGTTTCTTCAATTGATCTTCTATTCATTGATGCTTCAATATCAACTGATCATCATTCACTTGTATAATTTTCCTATCTTCAAATATTTACAATCTGGTAGTCCAAGTCACACATCAGTTGATGACCTATATCAATGACTCTAACATCAATTGATGAGAATAGTATTTACACCTTATCAATTTAAGTAGAATAAATACACATATGCTACAATCAATATTATTAGTTGATTCACATAAACATTTCAACTGATAAATAGTTTCCTGATCAATCGATATTTATAACTTTCATATCAATTGATCAGTTACATCAATTAAAATTTCTATGATTCTATGATTAAAGTTATCATCAAATTACATGTAGATTCCTAACATCAAATAGAATTGCAACTCTTCCAACATGCTCATTTTGTAACTACACTGCATTTACTTAACAAAATTTCTCTTGCACAAGTTTTGTTAGTAGATCCGCATATAATATAATCATAGCATACTAGTACTAATATTGAATTATGTGTGTGCCTTGCATTCTAGAGATATATACATATGTATAATGACTCTAATAAAAATCATTTTCAAGTAATAAGAGGTTAGAGTGTCATACCATGTCCTTGACGATTTGCTTGAATCTCCAACTCCATTCATAGAGAGCTTGTAAAGATAATGATATACAAATCCCAATGGATATGTAACTTCAAAGTCTAGGAGTTCTACATCAATTTCTTCTTCTAACCCACCATTCAAAAGTGCACTTGCTCACATTCATCTTATAGATATTCATGTTTGAATGCGTAGCAAGTGCTATGAATATCCTTTTATTAGGTCTTTAACTTGTTAGGCCCTTAAAGGATCAAGTCTCGTCTCTAGTGCTTGTAGTTAGATCATGAAAGTCCTGAAGATTCTAGTTCCATTATCGTCGATACCTTCTGCTTTATTGTAACCTGTAGCAACCAGTTTAGCTTTGTCCCTCATAACAATGCCAATAATCATCCAGTCTCTGAAAACCCTTACAATACCAAATATTGTCTTGTCTTGTGGTCTGGTTTTCAGCTTCAATAGTTTCTGCATTTCAAATTGATTGAGATCATCTTGCATTGCAATCACTCAATCTGGATCAATCAGTGCATCTTTACTCTTCATTGGGCTATAAACTATTAACAATTGTTCTTCCCGAAGAATAACCATTTACTTTGCATATCACTTCTAGCCTTTACTCTAGTATCCGGATCACTAAGAACTAGACTCCAGAAATAACTTTGACTTCAAACCTTTTGACTAGGCAGATATGTTCTTGATGTATTCCTTTGATCATCATTGTGTTAAGTACGACTAGTAAATCCTTTTTTTTTATTTACTCCCACTAAGTTGCTGCTAGGATGTGTTGAAGATCCTTCACCTTATACAATGGATTCTGTTTAAGTTCACGAGTTGTGTAGATTCACTACCATTTCCACTAATTGTATCTGAATCATCATCATTATCATTGTTCCCTTCTGCAACCTCAGTTTCATTATTAGTATCTGAATTTGACTCTGACAATATGTCAAACTTTAAAGATTCAGAATAGTCTTTCATTTAAATGCTTGGGAGCTTGGTGTAGTAGAACGATACATTTAGACTTTCAATCACCTTCTGGTTTTATATTACATATGCTTTCAAGGCTTTCAACTTCAATGAGTAGCCAAGGAAAATTGTTTCATGAGCCTTAACTTCTTGCTAATATACTCATATTAATCTTCAATAAATATCAATTTCCTCGAAACACATGAAAGAGCTTTAGTGTATGTTTATGGTTGACCATTAAGTCATTTAATGTCTTTTCATGATCTTTGTCCATTAATGCAACATGTTATGTTAATTGCTTTAGCTTTAAAGTACCTTTTTAAGTGCAGACTTCATTTAGAACTTCTTTTACGAAATTCAGTTACAATATCTTACTTCAAAGTTCTCACAGCTTACTTTGCTCTCAACTTGATCTAACTGATGTGATCAATTACCATCTGTGATATATTATTTTATGAATGCACGAACATCACCAAATTATAATGTGGGTTGTCATCAATCACCAATAAGCATATTTCTTTCATGACATAATTTGCTTCAATGTGATGTTTTCATTGACTTCCCTATATGACATACTTCAAAATGTCCTTCTGGTTAGAATTTCATTAGAAACAGCCCCCTCACCGATTCCATCTTTATCGGAGAATCCATTGTCTTGATCAACAAGTGTGAGAGCTTCTTATGTCACAACGAACTCTTTACTAATGAAGTTTTACTAAGAAACTCACTTCACCTCTGCATATAGAATTCATGTCAGCTATAAACAAATTTCCTTACTCTCAGTTGAGTGAGCTTTCATTTTTCTTGGTTGAAATCAAACACTTTTCCTTTTTCAATGCTTTTCCAGAAAACCCTCGACAAAGAATTCTTTAGTGCCCTGTAGATAATGTTGGTGTAGGTGCCCTAGAGGCAATACAATGTTTATTTTGATAAACCTTTATGTCAATTGATTATTCAATAAACATATTTATTATGACTTTAATTACTGCGATATATTTGTTAGCATAATAAATGTCCTTAGAATCATGATACACATTGTATAGTTTAGTACATGACTTGAACTTGAGATTATATAATATATCATATTCTTAAATGTCCCTAGTCGAGTATTATTATTATAGGACAATAATAATACATAAATAGACTAGTATGTTGTTTGACAGATAACCACATCTCATTGGTTATAAGTATGGGGATACTAAAGTCAACACATAGGTACATGCAGGAGTACATGGTACTGGACAGACCCACAGTGAGATTCTTCATGTTTAATAAAGTCATAAGAAAGACTCACAGTGATAATGGTGTAATGATCCTCTGACTTGAGATCATTATATTTCTATACGATGATTAATATACTTTGACTACATTAAAAGTTACCTTTGACCGGGTAATGATAAAAGTGGACATCGGGTATATCATGAGTCGTATGAGAAATATGAATGATAGATAAAGGATTTAATCCTCCTATAATTAGGAGAGATATTATTGGCCTCTTGATTGAGTGAGACTATAAAATGCATGGTCGTGCTCAAATAATGATTTGTTTTCATAGTCTACTCATGGATCAAGTAAATCCGGATTAAATGTTGAAGAGGATGACTAAATACATGCCTCGAGTTTAATCTATAATATATATGGTTAAAGGGATTATATTACACGGAAACATTAATCACGAAAGGTTTTATCGAATCAAGATTTAATTATTATTTAATTGGGTAGCAATGATGTATTACTAGATACCGCTCATTGTTTATAATTTTATTGGAGAATAAAATTATTGCTAATTAAATAATAGCCTATAGGGTCACACACATAGAGTACTTAGAGGAATAGTTAATTTAAATTATAGATTTAAATTAATTGATGATTATTTCGAATTTTATTATATTAATTAAGTGAGACTTAATTAATTGAAATAATATAAATTCGAATTTGAATTCTGCCCTTAATAATTAAGTGTGACTTAGTTATTAATTAAATAATAAAATTCGGTTTTATTATTTAATCCTAAACCTACATGGGTTAGGCTTTGCTGTTATGGGTTGCTGTTGTGGGCCTATTAACCAGCCATTATAAATAGATAATGTAGGGTTAATAGGTCATAACATTTTTGATAAGAAAAACCCTATCGAGGCAGCAGCAGCAGCAAGCACATCAAAGGCAGTTTCGAAATCATCTAGAGGAGGCTAGTACATCCGTTCCATAATCGAGATCGTGAGACGTTCTTGAAGGTGCTCGTGTGGATACCATAGAGGTGTTTTCAAGAGGAAGACACAAGTCGTGAAAGCTAGGATCTCCGTTGAGTTCGTAATAGTCGAGACCAAACAAAGGTATGATTCCGTTTCACCATAATCTTTCCAAGCTTATACACGGATCCTAGGGTTTGGGTTCCAAAATTTTTCGTTATATTTACGTTTAATCCGCTGCGTTTTATGCCTCGGAACCCAACAGATAATGCTTAAGTCTGTGGACAAGAAAGATCTTTCCAGTGATGACAATTCCAAAAACATGATTGCCAACTCCCTTGTACATCATTTGTTGTCATCTCCAAAGGTTACCGTTGGGCAACCTTTCTCAACCAACTGTGATATCAGAGCTTCAATCTTAATCATATACATCGTGCAATAAATGTCACAAAATAACATAACTTTTGCCTTTTGTTACATACTCTGCAATTACAAATGATTAAGCTTCTTGGTACCGAACTTCAATTATGTCTAGATGGGTTAGAGATATTACTTTCAACAGTGGTAACAACAGCTTCAACCTTAACATGCACAAACTTATCTTTGACTGATCACTTCTCCTTTATAGCATCATTGACAAAGTAGTCTTAAAGCTATAAGATTAGTGATTCCTACCTAACTTAAGGTGGACTTACAGTCTTTACCCTATTGTGAGTCTTATACATGCTTTGTCTAAGATTATGCAAGTCATAAGAAATGCATTTTTAAATTTAATCGAATAAGCATGAAGATAAGAACACATGGTAATCATTCAGCTTCAATGCATTACAGATAAGAATTATGCAATTCAGTCATGTTATGTAAAAGCACATGGAATAGAAGAACTAACAAATTAATTACTAATTTTGTCTAATCCATTTTTCTGTTGTTGTCTAACATTTTAACTATATCTAATTACCTAATTCAGTTTTAGATTAATCCTTGAATCTACAAATTATACTGGCCACTTAGATAATTCTTGCATCTTTTAATCATCTTACTCCTTAACAAGCAATACATGATATGTTTTGGCATTTAAGTGCAACTATGTGAATAAGAGCAAATCATATGGAAATAAGAACATAAACAATTTCAAGTATGAACAAATATAAAATATATGATCTAGGATCTGTTTGTCTATTAGTAATTTGCACAACATTAGAAGAGGTATTAAATCACATAGGATTTAAATCAAGTTCAAGCAAATGTTTAGAGATACACCTAATCGTCTAGAACAACCTATCTAATTCTAGATAATCATTTTACTGCATATAAAATTAAGTGTGAAATGTACTAATTAAACTCATGGATCCTAGCATGCAATATCTCATTCTTAGAAATCAATTAAGTATTTAAGTCCTAAGATGCTAACATGCTATCATGAATATAATATATTTCAATACTTAAAATTTCAACAGTTCTGAATTAGATAAAAGTATACTGGTTAGAATGTGTACTTGTGAAGTGCTTAGTGATTCATCTCCAGTATTGGTCATTGATGTCAGATATCCATGTGGTTCATCACTGTCACTGATAGAATCAGCATTGCATTTAACTTCACAAAAAAATGCTTTTCCTTGCTGCTTCCTCACTAATGCTTGAGATTTTTGCTTCAACCCAACAAAGTGTCTGTCATCATTTGATTGTTCTGGCTTCTTAAACTATGTAGCAAAACCCTGATCTTTTCTTTTATCATCAACCATCCATGTATTGTAACCACCTCTTGAACTGATCTTGAAAATCTCCTCTTTGGAATCTATATATAAGGACCTTAGATTAAGAATTGGGATTTCGTCTGAATTTGATGTTACTGAACTCCCATTTTCCCTGCAGGCTTGACTTATAGTCCAGTTCTCAAGTTATTCCAAAGTGTAAAGATTCACTTGTAACACCTTGACCACTACCTTTAGCTACTACATCTTCAATTCAGTTTCTCGAATCATTTTCTTTCTATTCAGAGGTTTTCAACCTTGACTTCAATCAAATTTGGTTCTTGTGTCACAAGTACAGTGGATATGCTAACAACCTTCTTTACTATATATTAACTTCTTCAGCTCTTGTTTCAGTTCATAGGCCTTCAGTAAACAAATAGTTCCTCTAAAGATACTATGGTCATATCCTTAGATCCCTGATGGTTGTAATCTTGTGTTCCAGATGATCTGCAGTGTTAGGATGAACTTCCTGTAATCTCCCTGTAAAATAAACTTTAAGTCTTGTATTGATATGCTAGGTAATCTAGTCTGTTCTCCTTCACTACTTTATCCCTAAATATTTTTCATCCAAAAATTCAACTCAAATCAACCAAAAACTGAACCCAAATTAATCTCTTCTTTTCCAGCATCCAAATAACTATTGGGATCCTATGAAGTAAACCTCTGAGGAAATTAATACCACTTCTTCTTCAATCTGTTCCGGGATTAAATTCATTGGATTTTCTTCAGTCGGCTTTATTTGTTTTCAATACCCGGAAAAATCTTCAACTACTAGTTCTTGAGCATCCTCGTATTATTATTTAAGAAAAATTTAAATTTACAGAATCTTTAATTTTCTTAGAAAAAATTAATCAAAAATAAAAATTTACAATAAATTAATTTTCAACAATTTCGAATTTTCTTAAAAATTAAAATATCGTAAATTAATATTTAAGAAATATTTTAGTTTTCAAGAATATTAAATTTTTTGAAAAAATAAATAAATCTAAAATAAAAATTAAAAAATAAGAAATTTGAAGTATAGAACTGTAATTATGAATGGCTATTATTATTCCTCTAGAACAATGTCAATATTTGTAGAAGGGGGGGTTGAATACAAATATTAAAACTTTTTGCTTGTTTTAATATTTATTCTTGATGTTTAAGAATTAGTGAAAATATGTTCGAACAATTTAAGACAAAAAAAATAAACTGAACAAAGAGATTTAAAATTACTTATGGATTGGTTTTTCCATCAGTGTATATTTTTGCTCAATGTTCCTAGGTTAAAAGAAACCTAGCTGCGTTTTTACATGATTAGAAAACAAATCAACTGTTCTTACAAAAATGTGCTCTCAAACTGGAACAGTTGATTTAAGAAATATTGTCTAACTTGTCTGTCTTCTAATAATGCTGCTACACTTGTTTATATATCACAAGTGTGTGTTTACAATTCCTATTTTAGGATTGTTTCTACCTGCCTTTCTTTTTACATTTTTCTATCTTTGAAAAAGGTTTGAATAGACAGCTTCTGATTGAGTCTTCACAGTCATTCTAGACTGTCTTCCATAGGTGTGCTTTTGTTCTCTGGATCTTCAACAGATATCCTTTCTGTGTTGTCACACTCAATTGATAATTTGTTGTGAAGCATATCAATTGATCCATCCTTTAATCCATCAACTGATGTTCTTCTTCGATTGATAAAAGATGGCTTATCGATTGATAGATGTTATCAATCGATATACCAATCGATGGGTCTTCACATCAGTTGATGGTCTTCAATGCTTGACTTGGCTTCTTCGATTGATCCCTCATCCATCGATGCTTCAATATCAATTGATCATCCTTCACTTGTGTAATTTCCTGTCTTCACATAATTATAATTTAACAGTTTAATTCACACATCAATTGATGATCTATATCAATCGACTACAACATCAATTGATGAATAAAATATCAATTGATTTACAGCTTATCGATTGAAATAGACTAAGTACACCTATGCTACAATCGAAATTATCAGTTGATTCATATAAACACTTCAACTGATAAATTGTTTCCTGATCAATTGATATTTATAACTTTCATATCAATTGATCAGTTACATCAAACTAAATTTCTATGATTCTAAGATTAATGTTATCATCAAATCACATATAGATTCCTAACAATCTCCCCCTATTTGTGTCTGTGTTATTTACAGGCATAAATCTACTTGATGATAACAAAAACCCTTAAAAATTTACATTTAGATAAAATCAAGAAATTTAATTGGCACATTAGTTTTGGAAGTACCATATTGATAGATAACTCCTGCAAGCAGCTTCAATATCTTCATAATTTACTTATTTCATCTTCCTCCTCTTCTCAGCATTTTCCTTTAGTTGCCTCATGAAAGAAATTCTCAAGATTGCTTCATCCCTGTCATTTTCTCCAAGTTGCCTCATAAGATAGTGTATTTCTTCATCTGTGATTTTGTCCAGATATTTGCAGATATCAAAGAACTTTGTGTTGCCCTCTATATCTGTAAAAATCATAGCATACTTTGGCTCCAACACTACCTTTTTGACCTGTGACTTCCATAGCTTCAGAGGTGAATCAGGTTCAGCTTCTGCCTTGGATCTCCTTAACCTTGAAATTTGCTGTTGAATTTCCTGAGCAATTGTCATGTTGAGTTTGTACTTTCTGTTGAGTAATGGAAGAATAGTCTTTAAAACATTGTAGCTTTGCTTCATTATCACCTTTAATGAGTAGAGGATTTTTACTCCATTTTCATACTCCAACCTCATTGATTCTTCATGGTTAGAGGTTGCAGGGTGAGTCCTTACTCCAATTAATCCCTTTTCATTGATTACTGGTATTCCCTTCAAATTGTATCCTTCAATTGTGACCTCCTCATTGATTTCTTCTTGTTGACCCTGGAGGTTTTTCTGAACCACTATTTCTTGAGTAGACCCTGGCCTTTTCTTGGCCATTGAAACTTTTCTCTTTTTCCTCAGTGGTTGGTCTATTAATTGTTCCTCCATTTTCCATTCCAATTCCATTTGCCTTGCTATCTCCTCATTTTCTTTTTCTCTCTTTTCAGCATCTGACAATCCTGTTGAAATGGCTCCTTGAAGAAGCTTCTGGCCATCTGGCTCTTTTCTCTTTTTCTCTTCTTCAATCATTATGGCTTTTCCCTTTTTCTTCTCTTTAAGGGCTTCTTGATCAACTGACAAAAAGGCTTCAGCATCTGAGTTGCTTTCCTTGGCAGCCTTTTGTGCATCTTCATTTATTTTTCTTGTTTGAGCAATGAACTCATCCAAGTCTCCTTTTTCTACTGCCTCTATTACTAACTCAGTGCTTCTCCTTAGATCTTCAATCCTTTTCTTTTCCCTCTCAATCATTGATTGAGTTTCTTTCTCCCTAGAAATTCTCCTAGCTTCAAGATCATCCTTAAACTTCTTGAATTCTTTATTTTTTTGTTCTAAATTATCTTTTGGAGAATTAGATGACTTAGATCTCTTTGAAGATTGATTGTCCCTGTTACTTCTGCTTTTATCTCTTTTGTGTGCAGAACCACCTATGCCACTTGTCTTATCCATACCAGAACCACCAATGCCACCACTCCCACTGCCTTTGCCATCACCATCACCATCCTTCTTCTTTGTATTCTCCCCCTTTTTGTTATCATCAATTGAAAGGGGTGGTGGAATTCTGTCAAGAATCTTTTGAAGAATGGAAGCATGTAGATTTTGACCTCTGATAATATCATCCATCTTCTTTTCTAGAGACCCTACTCTTGTCTCCAAAGATGCAAAATTTTTGGATTCCTTGAAAAGCTTGTCTTTGATGCTATTCATGGTGTTGAATGGTATCTTTTCATCCAATCTCCTGTCTATTGTATCCTTGTTGGTTGAGATGGAGTCCTTGATGATCTCCAGTTCCCTCCTTACTCCTGTCACTGTCATCTTTTGAATTTTCATTGATTCTCTCATACAGTGAGCAATTCTCCTTTGAGTAGGATCTTCAATTTCTCCTTCCACCATTGCTCTTCTATATTGAGAGAGAATTTCAGTCTCAGCAGTTTGTAAGGAACTATCAATAGTGCTCATCCATGGCTCCTCATCAGAATCACTCTCCAATTCTTCAGGTGCCATATAACAAGTGTCTGTTGTATTGACAATGCTTTCCTTCAGATTCCTGGTCCTTTGATCTGTATGTTCAATTCCTAAAAGTTGTTCTGCAGTCCTGTTACTTGAAGAAGCCAACCCTTGATATTGTGGATCAGGATGAATGAAATTCTTTGGATCCAATTCACCAGCATCTATTTCGTCTTCCAAGTCCTTAGCAACTCCACTCCCACTAGCTTCTGCATTAGAGGCTCCCCTATCTGCTTTACTCCTTCTCCTTCTTCTTCTTCTGCCATCAGATCAATTTCCAATACTTGTGCAAATTTAAGAATTATTTTATCACTCTCACTCATCTCTCGATTTTGCATCAGGATCTCATCCTGGAATCTCACCTCACCCTCACTCATTTCTTATGCACCTACTAAGGTGGGGCCCTCAAGTGTTTCACTCTCATTCCTGGAAGAAATAAGAATGTTTTTACTCACTTCCTCTCCTTTTGCCAGGTTACAATCCTGCCTCTCACTCAACTCACTCAATCCTAAGAGTGTTTGGGCAACATCAATTGATTGAGCATCAATTGATGTATTTACATTATCAGTTGCAGTGGTGGTTGGGGAATCCATCGATTGATGCATACCCATCGATTGATCTTGAGAGTCGATCGATGGCTTATCAGTCGATGGCTGAATATCAATTGATGAAGAAACATCAATTGATGGAGAAGAAACAGTTGAATTAATTTGAGAAGTGATGTTTGAAATGATATGGGAAATAGAATCCTGAAAATCCTGGGAAGAAGATTCAGGCGAGAGTGTTGGCTTCTCCTTGAAAAATAAAAAAGGAGAATCTGAAAATGTTCGATAATCTATCAGAACATTTTCTGAAGAAGTTTGAGATGGGGAAAGAAGAATAGAAGAGATTGGAATAGAAAGAGAATGGGACTGCATCTCATCATTTGTATGAGTTGCATCAAACAGACTTTGAGAAGGCTCCACCACAGTTTCCTGTGATTTTGCAGTGTGTGATTCCCCAAGTGCAAAGGTGACTTTCTTTTCTCTCCTTTTGTATGGTGTTAGTGTTTTGGTCTTTGTGTCCCCAACCTGGTTCTGTGCCCCTGGTTGTGGGCTATTTTCAATACTGTCATCCTTTTGAGAGGATGCCAATAGAGATGTGGTGTTTTCCATATTTACATCCACAGTCTTTTGGGAGACTGTGGAGTGGCTTGGTTGAGGTTGCACACTCTCACTCTCCTTATCCTTCTAGGTTCTTTTATGTTCCCCAGTTCCCTCACCACCTAGATCCTCCTCTAATCTATCTACCAAAATAGTTGTTTTTTTTTCTTTGTTTTTACAACAACAGGTTTTTGGGAACCTGTTGAGGTTGGTTTCTTAGATTTGGATTTAGAGATTGGTTGTGTGACTTGGGTAGGAGGGTTGGGGTCATTACTACCACCCTCCATAGTCACAGAAGGCAAAGAAGAATTAGGTTGAGAAGAGTTTAAAGTAGAGATAAATACCTGAACAAAAGGAGGATAGATCAATTCCACATTGTTGTGGAGATTGATCCTGACCAAGTCTTTAAAGACCCTTTTGTTTTGAGTCCAGCAATCCAAAATTTCTGTACTCCTGTCAATCTCAATATCCTTGACAAAGTGGTTAATAATAATCATAATAAATCTAGCATAATAAATATGATTAGATCTATTACTTTATTCCCCAATTTGGTAGATAATTTCATTGAGTAACAGGCTTCCTAAATTATGATATCTATCATATAAAATACTATACCCTACTTGTTGCATACTTGTTGTTATTGCATCAAAATTACTAACCTTACCAAAAAAATACTTTATAATAGCATCAAAGAAATATGACCATTCTTTTTTTAAATTCTTTCTAACAATACTACCTAGACTAGCATCAGGAGTAGAGTAATTGATTTCTCTAAGCATGTTTCTTATTTTTGTGTTAGTGGGTGCATCTAATGTATTATTTGCAGGAATATTTAAGCACTCACCCAAGACCACAGTGGTTAGAATATACCTTTGTCCTTTGCAATCAAAGGAGATTGAAGAAAAATCATCTGCTACTCCTGCTGTTGTCCAGAACTCTTCATCTAGATTGCACACTATTTTTGGTGCTTCTGAGAGGGCCTTTGAAATCTTTGAACTCCTGAGAAATTCCATCAGTGGATGAAATTCTGTTGGGGCTTCCTCCACCATAGTGCAGGCAACGAAGTTGTTGAGCTCATAGTAGAATCCAGATTGTGAGACTTTCTTTGATGATGCCATTAGTGTTTTTGAAGATTTAGAAGAAAATTAACTTGAAGGATTGTTAGTAGATGTACAGAAACAACAATTAAACAGTAACAATTAGGGTTCTTAGCAGGAGAAAGAGAAAGAGTCAGTAAAATAGATAGTAAAAATATAAGTGAGAATTAAAAGAAGTTTTAATCTCACTATTTATATTTACTGATTTCTTAATCAATTTCTTCCTCAAAATAGAACTTAATGACCGTTGGATGAATATTAAAAAGTAAATGTTACCAATTTTGGCAATCGATTGTTATAGATACAGGCATGTTTGTATTAATCAATTGATAAAATAAGTAACCAACGGCTAGATTTTGTACAGATCGATTGATGACATGGACCTATCAAATTCCAGGTCATCGATTGATAATAATAATCTTATCCATCGACAGGTACATTTATCCATTGATAAATAAATATATCATCAATTGATATATTTATCTGTCGATAGTTCCAAATATCCATCGATAAACAAATATATCATTAATTGATATATTTATCTGTCGACAGCTTCAGTAATATCCATTGATAAATAAAATGTTTATCAGTTGATTATTGAAGAATCAATAATTTAACATAATCAATGGTTACAAATTATATTAATATATAACTTGTCAGACATTTTAAAAGATTAAATATAATTAAGCATACCTAAATCACAGACCAATCTATTGAAGGTAGATTCATCTAGTGGTTTGGTAAAAATGACTGCAAGTTGTCTTTCACTAGGGACAAAATGTAATTCAACTGTACCATTCATTACATGTTCCCTAATGAAGTGATACCTTATGTCAATATGCTTGGTTCTGGAATGTTGCACAGGATTTTCTGTTATAGCAATGGCACTTGTATTATCACAGAAAATAGGAATCTTATCCAAGTTGAACCCATAGTCAAGTAGTTGATTCCTCATCCATAAAATTTGTGCACAGCAACTTCCAACTGCAATGTATTCAGCCTCTGCAGTAGATGTAGACACGGAGTTCTGCTTCTTGCTAAACCATGAAACAAGCTTATTTCCTAGAAATTGACAGGAGCCTGTTGTGCTTTTTCTGTCAATTCTGCAACCTGCATAGTCTGCATCTGAATAGCCAATTAGATCAAATCCAGAATCTCTAGGATACCAAATTCCAAGATTTGGAGTTCCTTTGAGATATCTGAATATTCTTTTTATTGCAATCAAATGAGATTCTCTAGGATCAGCTTGAAACCCAGCACAAAGACATGTAGCAAACATTATATCTGGCCTACTTGCAGTTAAATAAAGTAATGAGCCAACCATGCCTCTATAACTTGAAATGTCTACTATAGCTTCCTTAGTGTTTAATTCAAGTTTAGTTGCAATGGCCATGGGAGTTTTTGCAGAAGAACATTCATTTAAATCAAATCTCTTTAATAGATCAGAAATATATTTGGTTTGATTTATGAAAATACCATCTTTGACTTGTTTGATTTGCAAACCAAGAAAGTAGGTAAGTTCTCCCATCATGCTCATTTCATATTTACTTTGCATTAACTTAGCAAACTTTTTACAAAGTTTTTCATTAGTTGAGCCAAAAATAATGTCATCTACATAGATTTGAACAAGAATCATAGAGCCATTTACATTTCTATGAAAGAGAGTTTTATCAACAGTACCTCTTGTGAAGTGATTCTCAATCAACAATTTTGACAAAGTGTCATAACAGGCTCTAGGTGCTTGTTTTAATCCATAAAGTGCCTTGAGAAAATAGTATACAAATCCAGGATGAACAGGATCCATAAAACCAGGAGGTTGATCTACATATACTTCTTCTTCTAGTTCTCCATTGAGAAAAGCACTTTTTACATCCATCTGATACACTTTGAAATTAGCATGAGCAGCAAATGCTAGAAAGATTCTGATTGCTTCCAATCTTGCAACTGGTGCAAATGTCTCATCAAAATCTATGCCTTCTTCTTGTGAATAGCCCTTTGCCACTAATCTTGCTTCATTTCTTGTCACTGTACCATATTCATCCATTTTGTTTCTGAACAGCCATTTTATACCAATGATAGAATTGTTCTTTGGTTTGGGCACCAGCTTCCATACCTTGTTTCTTTCAAACTGATTCAACTCCTCTTGCATAGCAATTATCCAATCAGGATCATTCAAGGCTTCTTCAATCCTTTTTGGTTCTTCTTGAGACAGAAAGCTACTATACAAGCATTCATTTTGAGTTGTACTTCTAGTTTTGACACCATCATTTATATCTCCAATTATTAATTCAAAGGGATGGCTTTTTGTCCATTTCCTTTGAGATGGTAAATTTGTCCTTGAAGATGATTCTTTATGATCATTGGAAGTGTTATGATCACTGTGATGTGATTGACTATTTGAGAACCCTCCCCCTGAGATGGACACTCTATTTAAAGATTGTTGAGCAGAGTTGTTATCCATCGAATGATTATCAATTGATGTATTATCAGTCGATTGATGATTGTCAACTGATAAGTTATCTGTTGATGCAATGACATCAATTGATGGGAGGATTCTAGGAACTTGATTTCTTGTAATTTCCATATCATCATCACTTTCTTCAATATTACTTGCGGATTCATTTTCAAAATGCAATAGATCATGAAATCCTTCATCAAACAACCCTTGAATTTTCTTGTCATCAAAGACTACATGCATAGATTCCATAACAATGTGTAATCTAAGATTGTAGACTCTGTATGCTTTGGTTGTTATTCCATATCCAACAAATATAGCTTCATCAACTTTGGCTTCAAATTTTCCTAGATTTTCACCTTGATTTCTGAGTACAAAGCATTTACAGCCAAAGACATGAAGAAAATTAACCGTTGGCTTCTTGTCTTTCTTTATCAATTGATATGGTGTTTTGCCTTGAAGTCTATTGACCATGGAAATATTTTGAATGTAACAAGCAGTATTAATTGCTTTTGCCCAGAAGTATGTAGGAAGTTTTGCTTCTTCTAACATAGTTCTAACAGCTTCAATCAAGGTCCTATTTTTCCTTTCAACTACTCCGTTTTGTTGTAGAGTTCTTGGAGTAGAGAAATGATAAGTGATACCTTTTTCTTCACAGAATTCTTTCATTGATGCATTCTTGAATTCAGTACCATTATCACTTCTAAATTTCTCGACCTTCCATTCAGTGCTGTTGTTAACATTCTTCACATGATTGATAATTAATTTACTTGCCTCATCCTTAGAGTGTAAGAAATATACCCATGAGAATCTTGTGAAATCATCCACAATTACTAAGGCATATTTCTTTTTGGCAATTGACATTATGTTTACTGCACCAAATAAATCCATGTGCAATAATTCCAAAGGCTTATCAATTGATGATTCAGACTTTGACTTGAATGATGCCTTTCTTTGCTTTCCCTTTTGACAGGCATCACACAGTCCATCCTTGGTGAATTCCATCTGTGGAATGCCTCTAACCAAATTCTTTCTAACCAATTGATTCATGGCCTTAAAATTCAAATGGGCTAGCTTCTTGTGCCAAGTCCAACTTTCATCTGTATTGGCTTTGCTAAGTAGACATGTCATTGAATTTGCCTTTACAGAGAGAAAATCAGCCACATAGACATTTCCTTTCCTTTCTCCAGTTAAGAGAATATCACCAGATTCTTTGTTGGTTATGATGCATGATCCAGTTATAAACCATACACCATTACCATTATCACACAGTTGACTAATACTGAGCAGATTGTGCTTCAATCCATCAACTAGTGCTACAGGTTCAATGATAACATTTTCTTTTGCAATTGAGCCATATCCCAGAGTAAAACCTTTGCTGTTATCTCCAAAAGTAACTCTTGGGCCAGCCTTTTCCACAAACTTTGTGAGCAGAGACAAATCTCCAGTCATGTGTCTTGAACATCCACTATCCAAATACCAGAGATTTTTCTTCCTGTTTCCCTGCACACATACAAAACAATCAAGTTGTTTTTGGTACCCAAGTTGCCTTGGGTCCTCTTTTATTAGTTGCAGCCTGAGCCTCTGTTGTCAACTTAGGTTCCTTTTGTTTTGGTGGGTTTAAATCCACTTTAACTTTGGGAGTTGATATTTGGGGCTTTGACACCTTGGAACTCATGGCTGAATTTCCATGAATTTCATCATTTATATTAGGCATGTTCCATGGCATACCAGGCATGTTCATATTAGGATATGCAAAGAAGGGATTATACATGTATGGAACTTGTGCATAAGGCATATGAACATTATGTGCAACCAAATTAGAAGACATGGCATTTATGAGCATAGGATTAAGAAGCATGGCATTTGAAGACATAGCATGTGCATTTAAATCATTTGAAGACATATTCTTCTTTTCATTCTTGCATTGCATGGACAAATGATTTACACTACCACACTTAGCACAAACCTTTCTAGGTGCATACATATCTGGAGTGTAATTGTTGTGCTTATTTATGCCTACTTTCCCATTCCTATTCTTCTTTTTTTTCTCAGACTTAGGTTGAGTAGATTCCACAGGAGCTATCTTTTCTAGTTTTGCTTTTAATTGATTCTTAGATAAGCTACCTATGTTGATCTTCTCAGTCTCTGCCTCAACTTGATTTTTGGTTTCCTTAACAAACTTAATAGGAGTGCTAAATTTGTTCTTCTTATTAGCCATTGATGATTCACTTGTCGATGGATGCTTATCAATTGATTCAGCATCAATCGATTGATAATCCTTATCAGTTGATGAAGGATTAGCATTCGATTGATCTTTATCCATTGAAGTATCAGCCAATGGCTTGCCTATTGATTTGGGGAGTTCTCCTAGGTTATCTACACCCTGAACATCAATAATATGTTTGGCAGTTTTAGCAGACCTATTCCATTTGCTAATGGTTTCAATTTCCTCAGTCAATTGTTCTTTCAACAATTCTTCCCTTTTCAAACTGTTTACTAGTTCATTCCTAGCATCCTTTCTTTCCTGTTTAAATCTATCTAAACAGACAAGTTCATTTTCAAGAAAAATATTCCTCTCAGTTAAGGCATCAATGGTGTTCTTTAACTTGAGGTTTTCTTTGTTTAGAGATTTTAGAGTGACATGTAAATTGTACAATTCATTTGACATTTCATTAATAGTACTATTGCATTCATCAGCTGAAAGCTCAGAAAAGTTTGTAGCTAGTACCTGATTAGATGTTGAACTAGCTTCTTCATCCTCATGGTTGGCCATTAGAGCTAGATTGATATATTCTTCAGAATCACTATCTTCAGCAGCCCAGTCCTTCTCTTTGGTGACAAAAGCCTTTTCTTTCTGTTTTAAAAGGTCAAAGTATTTCTTTTTATAATCAATACCCTCATATGACTTTGCCTTTTCTTGCTTTGGCTTCCTGCACTCACTTGAGAAATGACCAGCCAATCCACAATTAAAACATTTGAACTTAGATCTATCAACCAAATTTTTATTTTGATTGTTGCTACTGAATTGGGATCCAGGCCTTTGAGCATTTGGATTCCTCTTGAATTTTAGCTTTGAGAACTTTCTTGACAAAAATGCAAGGTGCTCATCAATCTCATCCAAATCATCCTGTGAGCATGTTTCATTTTCTTCACACTTGTTCTTTCCTTTTCCCTTGGATGATTCTTCATTAGCATCATTAGCCATCATCATGACTTCTTCTACACAACCAGTTTCTTTCTTCTCTTTCTTATCTTCATTCCCTTTGACCATCAAAGCCACAGTTTTCTCCTTTCTTTGATTTTTTTCAATCTCTTCATCTTGTTGAATCTCCAGTTCATATGTCTTGAGAATACCATATAGTTTCTCTAAAGTATAATCTTTGAAGTCTTGAGATTGCCTAATGGAGACAGTCATTGCCTTCCATTCCTTTGGAAGAGATCTGAGAAATTTGAGATTTGTATCTTCTGTTGCATAAACCCTACCATATAGCTTTAGACCATTCAACAACTTTTAGAATCTGCTATAGGTATCATTGATGGCTTCACCACTCTTAAAATGAAATGATTAATATTTTTGAATTAAGCGTTGCATCTTGTTTTTCCTTGTTCAGTTCCTTCACACAGAGTTTGAAGAGTGTCCCATACTTCTTTTGATGAAGTACAGTTTATCACATTATCAAACATATCTTTATCTAGACCATTAAACAGAATGTTCATGGTCTTTTTGTCTTTTAGTACTTCTTTTTCATCCTCATTTGTGAACTCAGAAATGAGTTTTGGAACATGTCTATCAACTGTTGAAGTTCCATCTGGATTTACTTCTGTAACTAGCTTCATGGGAATGTGAGGACCTTTCTCTATGCAGTGAACATAAGAAGGGTCTAGAGAAAGAAGATGCAGATGCATTTTTACCTTCCATGGAAAGTATTCATCCTTTTCCAATATTGGGATCTTTACACCTGAATCCTTTTAGCCCATATTGAATGTTCTTGATCTTTAAACTTTTGGTATGTTGAAAGCCTACTCTGATACCAATTGTTATTCCTCTAGAACAATGTCAATATTTGTAGAAGGGGGGGTTGAATACAAATATTAAAACTTTTTGCTTGTTCTAATATTTGTTCTTGATGTTTGAGAATTAGTGAAAATATGTTCGAACAATTTAAGACAAAAAAAATAAACTGAACAAAGAGATTTAAAATTACTGATGGATTGGTTTTTCCATCAGTGTATATTTTTGCTCAATGTTCCTAGGTTAAAAGAAACCTAGCTGCGTTACAAGATTAGAAAACAAATCAACTGTTCTTACAAAAATGTGCTCTCAAGCTGGAATAGTTGATTTAAGAAATATTGTCTAACTTGTCTGTCTTCTAATAATGCTGCTACACTTGTTTATATATCACAAGTGTGCTTTTACAATTCCTATTTTAGTATTGTTTCTACCTGCCTTTCTTTTTACATTTTTCTATCTTTGAAAAAGGTTTGAATAGACAGCTTCTGATTGAGTCTTCACAGTCATTCTAGACTGTCTTCCATATGTGTGCTTTTGTTCTCTGGATCTTCAACAGATATCCTTTCTGTGTTGTCACACTCAATTGATAATTTGCTGTGAAGCATATTAATTGATCCATCTTTTAATCCATCAACTGATGTTCTTCTTCGATCGATAAAAGATGGCTTATCGATTGATAGATGTTATCAATCGATATACCAATCGATAGGTCTTCACATCAGTTGATGGTCTTCAATGCTTGACTTGGCTTCTTCGATTGATCCCTCATCCATCGATGCTTCAATATCAATTGATCATCCTTCACTTGTGTAATTTCCTGTCTTCACATAATTACAATTTAATAGTTTAATTCACACATCAATTGATGATCTATATGAATCGACTCCAACATCAATTGATGAATAAAATATCAATTGATTTACACCTTATCGATTGAAATAGACTAAGTACACCTATGCTACAATCCAAATTATCAGTTGATTCATATAAACACTACAACTGATAAATGGTTTCCTGATCAATTGATATTTATAACTTTCATATCAATTGATCAGTTATATCAAACTAAATTTCTATGATTCTAAGATTAATGTTATCATCAAATCACATGTAGATTCCTAACAGATATAGAACATAAGTGGAACCACATCTTTTTTTGCGTCAATACTCTATTTCCCTAGTGTTTGGCTCCATAAAAGCTTTTATTATGCCAAGGCAATTTCCTTGCGCCTAGTTTTGAAGTTTGTTGTGCCTATACTCTTACTCCCTTGAATAGGCGCCACAAAAACCATTTTGCCTTGGTTGTTTTGGATTTTGTTGCGCCTTGACCATTTAGTTGTGCATGTCTTCTTTGTTACGCCATGTACATTGGTTACTTTGTATAGGCACAACAAAGCACTTAGTCCAAGTTGCTGCAATTCTAAAATGAACAAAGAAAATATATCTAAATTATAAAAATAAATTTATTTAAATTATAGATTTATAAAATAAATTTATTTAAATTAAGTTTATGAAATAAACTTATTCAAGTTTAAATAATAAACTCATTTAAATTAAATCTATAAAATAAATCTATTTAAAAATAAATTTATAAAATAAACTTATTAAAATTTAAATTCATAAAATAAATTTATTTATTAAGTCCTCTAAACTTGTGTAGTCCAAACAATTTCGACACCCTGAGCTTCACTGAGTTGCGAATCTTGATTTGTATATCAATCAGCCGGCTCTAATACCAATTTTTAGGTCCAGAAGTATTGTAGAAGAGGAGTTGAATATGATACTCACTATATTAAAAAATTCTTTCGAATCTTTTGCGGATAAATAATTTAGAGTTCGGTTAGTAAGTTCGAATACATGAGTTGAATAATGTTTTCTATTTTTATGAATAATCATTTAAGATCTAGAAAATTAGCAAGTAAACAAATGAGACAAGTTTCGGAGAATATATCTTTCGTATATAAACCCAGAGGGGTGCTACACCCAGTTTTAATGAACTGGTTTCCAAAGAACAAATTAGTTCTTTGCTACAACAAAGAGATATAACTAATTCCTATTAAATTGTTTAACTATGTGTTTGTACTAAAGGAATCAAGCTAACAGAGAGTGTTTTATAATAGCCCTTTCTATTTGCAACATAATGAACCAGCTAGAATATAAAACTCCGGTGAAAAAGGTATATGTATGACTTTGTATTTTCTTCTTCTCCGGCTTCTGGTTTTCTCTATATCTCTCTGTGTGGTTGTATATCAAAATGATCCAGTAATTTTGTTTGTGTAGTGTAGAGTTTCAAATCAATTAGAATTGACTTGTTCTTCACAATACTAAGTCCTATATGTTGGTGTAGGTGCCCTAGAGGCAATACAATGTTTCTTTTAATAGACCTTTATGTCATTTGATTATTCAATAAACGTATTTATTATGACTTTAATTTCTGCGATATATTTGTTAGCATAATAAATGTCCTTAGAATCATGATACACATTGTATAGTTTAGTACATGACTTGAACTTGAGATTATATAATATATCATATTCTTAAAGGTCCCTAGTCGAGTATTATTATTATAGGACAATAATAATACATAAATAGACTAGTATGTTGTTTGACAGATAACCACATCTCATTGGTTATAAGTATGGGGACACTAAAGTCAATACATAGGTACATGTAGGAGTACATGGTACTGGACAGACCCACAGTGAGATTCTTCATGTTTAATAAAGTCATAAGAAAGATTCACAGTGATAATGGTGTAATGATCCTCTGACTTGAGATCATTATATTTCTATACGAGGATTATTATACTTTGACTACATTAAAAGTTACCTTTGACCGGGTGATGATAAAAGTGGACATCGGGTATATCATGAGTCGTATGAGAAATATGAATGATAGATAAATGATTTAACCCTCCTATAATTATGAGAGATATTATTGGCCTCTTGATTGAGTGAGACTATAAAATGCATGGCCGTGCTCAAATAATGATTTGTTTTTCCATAGTCTACTCATGGATCAAGTAAACCCGGATTAAATGTTGTAGAGGATGAGTAAATATATGCCTCGAATTTAATCTATAATATATGTGGTTAAAGGGATTATATTACACAGAAACATTAATCACGAAAGGTTTAATTGAATCACCAATTATTATTATTACTTGGATAGCAATGATGTATTACTAGATGCCACTCATTGTTTATAATTTTATTATTAGAAAATAAAATTATTGCCAACGTAATAATAACCTAAAGGGTCACACACAAAGAACGTTTAAACGGAGCTTTATTTAAATTATGAATTTAAATAATGTTATTATTATTAATTCGAATTTATAATTAATTAAGTAAGACTTGATTAATTATAAACATACTAGAATTCGGATTTATAATTAAACCCAAAATCAGAATGGGTTTTTAAGAAGCCCCATGGATTAGGGTTTGGCCCATTATCTGTAGATCATATAAATACATTATGATGTGTTTACAATGGTATTACTTGTGAATTTGTTTTACAATAGAAACCCTAGCAGCTCATAGAAAATATTGGCTAGCAAGAGAGAAGAGATAATTCATGGCTGTTTTGGCTAGTACCATCTTCGCTGATCGTTGAACGAATCGACGTTCGTGTGGATACCGTTAGAGAGCAGTTCTTGAAGCAAGGACTACTGTGATTCATCAAGCAAGGATCTCCGTTGAGTTCGTGAAAGTCAAGACCAGAAAAGGTATATTTCTATTTCACCATAATCTGTCCAAGCTTATACATGATCCTGCGTTAGGGTTCCGAATTTTTTCGTTATATTTACGTTTAATCCGCTGCGTTTTATGCCTCGGAACCCAACACTATGTTGCGTCTTGTAGAGTGCATATGGTGTATAGGCGCCACAAAAGAGCTTTATTGCGCCTGAACACTTTTGTTGCGCCTCTACACTGGTTATCTTGTATAAGCGCCACCAATCACTTGTCTTCTTGTTTTGTTGCACCTTGAACCATTTTTGTTGCGCCTATACTCTTACTTCCTTGTATAGGCACCACGAAAATACTTGGAAACATAAAATTATGTTTCATTGCACCAATATAATTCGTATTGCGCCTAGGAGGTTTTGTTGCACCTCATACTCTGCATGCCTTGTGTAGGCACCACCGAACACTTAAAAATTCTGAAGGAGAATTTCCTTGCACTATTATAATATTTTGTTGCGCCTCTTCATTGCTTCAAGAGTATAAAAATAACAAAAGTGATATTACATGCCTTAACCATATTCTTGAGATGTTTGAAGTAAATACCATCTTATATTCACTCTCTGGCTTGATCAACTAATTTCTTCTGATGAATCAAGGTAGTTCTCTTCTTGTTGGGCTGACGCTTAGTGCACTGGTCTGTTTCACGAATGAGTAACACTGAATCAAATTCTCTTGATTTCTATTCTTTTCTAGTTGATTAAATTTTGACTGTTGCAATGCTTCAAACACTGACTGTCAATAAGAATGTAATTTCACTGAAATCATTTCTGGTATTTAGACAAAGTGTCCATTATTACCACAATCTTAAATACTTCATTTTCTGTTCTTCACTAACGCTTGGACATATAAATGAACTTCTTTCAGTGAGTATAACTCTAAGACTGCACTGTCTTCTTTAACCTTTGTCTTTACCCTGTCTTCAATTCTTTTAGATTCCTATGCTTCGAACACTGTCTATCGTCAATCAATACTAATACACTAAGATATTCTTGTATCACTTTTATATTGAATCTTCAACACTTCTGAAACCCTGAAAATGTTTACACATTATTATTCACTGATACTTGAACATATTAATGAACTTCTTTGAGTAACTTGTAGTAAACTTCAAAACTTCTTCTAATGACTTGATTCACTGTATTTGCCTTGTCTGCATTTTCTCATGATTTCTATATTTACTTGTCCTGTTCTAGTGTTGAGTGATCACGATTACTATTCATATAGCTTCACAATCTCACCAACACCACGATTTCTACAGCTTTTTCTTAATGATGTAACTATTAAAGATGACATAATTCCATATGCTTCTAGTGTTACTTATCTTCCAGCAAGGCAGAAGAATAGGATAGTAACAAAGCTGAATAACAAAGAAGATTACCAAAATCCACTACAAGCTTTAATGACAGATTTTATGTAGGATTGTGCAGCTGATATGGAAGGGGAATTCCCCCTATGGCCTTAACAATTTGAACAAGGCCCTGAGCCTGAACAAGAAGTGGTAGCTTCTTCAGCAGTAGATTTGGCCTAAGCTGAAGTAATGGTTGAAGAAATGCAAGAAATTCAAACATCAGATGAAGGAGATGCTGTATCAGAAGGAGATTTAGTCAATCGTATATTAAGTCAAGATTCATATCATCCCAAGTCTCCTACCAGTAGTATGCAAGGTAGTCCTCATGGCCCTATTTCTTCGTGCATTGGCTTGCAAAATATTATAAATGACAGTGACAAACAACTTTTAGTTGAGCCCTTTCTGACTATAGGACAAGGCAATAAATCTGTACCCCAACAGATTCTAACCCCTGCCTCAAAACTAAACAATGCTCAATCCCTACCATTGTATTCACTACTACCCATAAAGCGTAAGCTAGTACATGAGGGAGATATTGCATCAGAAGCACCACACAAGGAATGTGAGGGACCCCTAACTGCTGTGCCTCGAACTAGAAGGAGATTAATTAAGCCTGAGGTAACTGTTCAGACTACTCTACAACCTGAACTAGAGTCACATCTAGAGCCTTCAACCAATGAAAGTGTTTAACATCTAGGAACACACACCAATGAAGAATTGACGATTTTAGCTACTTCAGTCGTAGAGCCTTCACAGGTTGATCTTGTGTGGGATATGACTTCACTGTCTGGTGAGGGCACCACTGATTCTAATCTGCCATTCATTACAGAATCTCATGTAGTGACCCTAATGGAAAGAACAAGTCTAGTTCCTGAAAAGGAAGGTCTCCCTGCCATTTATGGAAAAGGTGAGAGGCGACCCCTCGATAGAGCGAGGTGAGATACCCAAAAAATTTAATATCTTGAGAAAAATTATCTCAAAGAGATGAGGCTCCACTAGATTGTGAAGTGGCAAAAACTGTCGAGTCTGGTGCTAAGATAGTGCTTATGCATGATATCCTGATGAATCAGGTGTGAAGAATATCACAGATATGGCGGCCACTGCAGAATTGGAAGCTCAACATGAGATGAGAGAAACATTTAGTGAGTCTGAGTGATCAATCTATGCCTATACCCACTGAACCGAAGGTGAGCATTATGAGATAAACAGTAACAGAAGTCAGTGAGACACCTAGAGCCCAAGTAGAAACCCACATTGTGCACACACTTTTACTTACTCAAAGGGTTTTGAACTTGGAGACAACTGTAACAAAAGTACAACAAGAGATTGTGCATATCAAGACAGTGCAGCTAGGGAAAGTTATAGAATTTCAACAATTCAAACAAACAATTGAGCTAGCACTGGCCCGTCTGTCTACCGCATTGGCAACTCATTATATCCCAGCTTCAGAGGATAACACAACTAGGGGGAGAAAGTGGGGAGTCAAGAGCAAGAAGCGGTATCTGCAACAGATAAAGGTAAATGGATTCTGGTGGAAACTTCAACAGAAGCAAATCTTTCTGAAGAAGGAGAAGTATGGCAACCATATGAGCCATATGATCCGGATACTCAAGGAGATTTGGATGTATTTAATGAATTTGTAAATGATGCGGCTTATCAATTCACTGAAACTAGCATTTGATCTGCTAGAGGCAAACGAGTCTAGAGTTAGAGAATATGAGGAAGCAAGGGTAAATCAGGAAGCAACAGGAAGAGAACACTTCAACTGTTATGTTAAGAGGAAAGAAAGACCAATGAAACTATGAAGGATATGACAAAATTGGGACATGGCAAGAAGCCTTCTTGAAAATTAAGAAGTAGGATTGACAGAAAATGAAGACAAGAAATTCAAGAAAACTTTGAGAAAGGCTCACAGCAGTCATCCATCTATCAATCAATTCTTTCATGCACTCATGCATTCTATCAAGGCAGTATTCATTACAACTAGAGAAAAAGGATGTCAGATTCTAGTTACTTTCAGAAATTCATCAGCAAAGAGTATTTTGTCTAGCTTTATCAAAAAGAGGTTACTTATAGAATTGTTTATGCTGAAAATCAGACTAGTATTAGGATCTCATATGAACTAACTACTGATGGATAAAATTGAAAAGTATATGGACGAAGCAGATGTAGAAGTTTATGATACTCCTCACACGGTAATATTCTATAAAGGTCGATTGGTTCAGACATTGAGTTTGGAAGATGAAAGATTGGGTTCGTATCCTTTGAGGCGTTTAACATATATTGAAGGGCTTTTAAGATGCAAAGGATATAGAACAAAAAAGAAGTGGAAAGCGACTGAGCGTATCTATGCCTACAATTTGAATGTTTTATCTTCTAATGGTGTAGATGTTTCTAAAGTTAGAAGAGTAGATCCATTAAATGGAACTCAATCAAAGCTGTCAATTCCAACACGAGAAGAAGAATAATGGTACAAGAACTAGTACATTGCCAAGAAATAATTTTTAACTCAAGGCTAGGAGAAGAGTTCGTATATGAGAAAGGGAAGCCTGATTTTCCAATAGTCCACCCAACATTTGATGAGATAAGGGAGACCGGAACAATGGTATTGAAAGATCCTCCAGCTATCAGGTATAAGAGTCTAAAGGGCAAATTAGTGACACTTGATCTCTATAAGATGTCTTTCTTAACTTCGAAAGAGTTGGGCTTTATACTTGATCAAATCAAAATTTTCACAAACTACGAAGATATAAAAGCATTGGCTAAAATCTCAAAGATCTTCTACGACAAGTTGAGAGCAGAATCACAATACAATACTAATCATGTGCAAGCAGTTCCAAAAAGGTTTAGTGTCAAAGGAAAGACCAAAGTTCTGGAATTTACATTCAATCAAGTCAGGTATATCAGAAGAGTTGATGTGTTGCAAACAATACTGGAAGCTTTATCAGATCTAAGGCCAATTAACATGCTAGAAGAGGACGCTCAAGATTTGGTTTGAGAAGAGCTGGCAAGTCAAGAACAATGAAGAATGAATTATTGTAATATTAGTTCAGGCTAGAGGAACAATCATTCTGCATTGTAATTCTTTCAAATTTGAAATCTAGAAATTTATGATATAATATAGAATGTACTTAATATTAGTTCATAGTCCTTCATTTACTTTTTCTTGAAAGTTAGTTGAGTAATCCTCTTAAAGGATTTATTTGTCAAACTCTAACAATCAAATAGGGGGAGATTGTAAAGTGTAATGTAACATGTAACTGAGGTAACTAACTCAACATATAAAGACATATAACTAATATAATATGAAGCACAGTAATTGACTGTGAATCAACTATAACTTCAAGAAATAATATCTTGAATATTATAGGAAGCTTTGAAGACATTGAAGATCGCTGAAAGAAGTTCATTAACATGTTCGAGCATCAGTGAAGAATAAAGTTTAAGTGTTTCAAGAGTTCTAATGATATCAAGGGTTTATTATAGAGAAGACAGAAGATTCTAGTGAGTTATTGAAGCATTTGTTATTAACAAGGAATAGAGTCAATTGAATAGTCTAGAAGATGTGATGATCAAGATCGTGTTAGTCGTTTGTGAACCAGATTAGTTTCACTAAACGTTAGCACAAATGAAATTTAGAAATGCATCTATAAATTAGAAGAATTGGCTAGGGATGTCAAACCCAAGGAAGAATCAAGTTCATAAAGAAAAGAAAGATCAGTAAACTTGGTTTAAAGGTAGAAGAAAATTTCGAAGGGCTTGAAAAATTGGACAAGTATAAAATCCACTTAAAGAAAGCTAAGGGTTAAGGAACTTTAAGTTTTTAGCCAATGGTTAGGCAACTAAAGGATAAATGCATTTAGTTATTCCACTCACAAAGAATTTTCCTACACTTAAGCCACCAATAAAATTGTCTATACTTAAGGCACTAAACAATTCCCTACACTTATCCATCCGATGGTTAAAGTGAAAATTGCCTACGCTTATTTCACTATGTGTACCATCCAATGGTTGTGGAAAAATCCAAAAGGAAATTGCATTTAGTTATCCCACTAATTGATATGGCCGATGGTTGTGAAGAGAGAGAAAGGAAATTGCCTTTAGTTGTTCCACTTTGTTATATTACCCGATGGTTATTGATTTACAAAGATTAAATAGCCGATGGTAATCGATTGATTAAATCCCAATGATTTAATTAATGTATTCATCTTCCGATAGATATTATCAAAATAATCAATGGTTAACTTAATTTATTCTGATGGTTGATAAATCAAAATGTGAAGCAATCAGTTTACTTGGTTCTGAATGAGCCACGTAGTAAGCTTGGTAAAAAGTCTACACAAAAAGAAGTGAAGTATCGTCTCGGGTATTCATTCATAACAATTTAAGTCGAGAGAAAATATTCAGAAGCATTCAAGAGATACACATAAAAGCCATTAATGATATTCTAGCTTTTCTATTGATTGCTTGTACGAACAATTGTAACTGTAAACTAGTGAATCATTGTTGCTAACCTCAGTTGTTAGAAGTGTAGCACACCCCTCAAAGATTATATTAATAAAATGATATATTTCCCAAACGAACCGTGTTATTATTGTTATGATTGTTGTTCGATTATACTCATGTTTAGAAGTCCAAGTCCATAAATGTATATTCCACGAAGAAAGTTAAAATTGGACAATATCGCATTCCACCCCCTTCTACGATATTTGGCACTGACAGTATCATATTCTTAAAAGTCCCTAGTAGATTATTATTAATAATAATTAAGACTATAATACATCAAGACCTGTATGTTGATTGGCAAATGACCACTTCTCATTGGTCATAAGTATAGAGATACTAAAGTCAATGCATAGGTACATATAAGTGTACAGTGTACTAGATAGATCTACCATGAGATCCTTTATGACAAAGTATTAATAGTGTAATAAGTAATCTCACAGTGATAATGATGTAATGATCCTCAAATCTGAACTGATTATATTCTTACACAAGAATTAATATATTTTAATTTTATCTAAAGTTACCTTTAACCGGTGATATGGGTAAAAATAACCATGAGAAAATAATAAATATAACATTTATTATTTCATTTATTAGACCTAATATGGTCCAAAGGCTTAGGCCCGTGAAACGAACTAGGAAAATAAATCCTAGGATCAACTGGATTTGTAATCCCAGGATCAACTAGATTTGAAACTCCAGCCCACTAGCTCTGCTGAAGCCATAGGCCCATTAAGCCCTTGTTATTAATTAATTTCATAATTAATTAATAAAGGCACAGTGAAGGTCCAAGAAACCTATTGAAGGCCCTCGTCCTAGAAGGATCTAGACCCTAACAAGGGAAGAGACCCTCGAAGACCCTCATTCCTAAAAGGTTTAGACAACCTTGTCACTAGGAGACTTGGTCACCATGTCTCCTAATTCTAATATGATTCTAAGGCCCTCGTGCACCTATATAAAGGGCCAAACCCCTCAATATTAGAACTTCGTTTATTGGATTGATTTTCACACCCACTGAGATAAGTAGGCAGTTAACGAGGACCTGAGTTAGTCACGAAACGTTAGTGCAGCCATAGAAGCTCGAAGCTCTCTCAAACCCTAGTATTATTTGCGTATTAAATACATCTCGTTTTTAATCCGTAACATTTGGCGCCGTCTATGGGAAAGCGAATAACAACCATGGCAAGAACACGAAGAACCGCGAGCACCTTCGAAGGAGAGATCCTTGACACCACTGTTGACAACAACGTTCCCCCTGCTGTGGCCCAGGAACAAGGAGCTATTTTTCCCACCACCTCCGTTGAGGACCCTGAAGCAAGTATCTGGCGTACCGGACCCCTAAGCGTCATTGCTCATCTTTACAACCCCGATGTATCCATCCATGCTTCAGTTCCTCCACTCTAGGTAATTCCACCCCTTCGTACAACTTTTATTGCTCCTCCTACTTTGCAAATCTCATCTGCTATAACACCCGACCCTCGCTATGGGCTCCAAAGAAACTACGAGCCCTCTTATGAGCAATGGTTGTTGCCCCACTATACCTCACAATGAAGGAGTGGGAATTCTCTGGACCTTACTCTAATGACGACGAGGAGTCGTCTGATGAGGATATAAACCCACGAAGGAGGTAACCCGGTAAGGAGCCCCTTGGAGGGAAGAGTCCCCAGTCCCGAGGGCCTCAAGATAACGACTCCCTGAGCCTTCAAGAAAGAATACGCGCTCATGAAGCCGAAACCCAGTGACTGAGGAAGGACCTGGAAAGGGCGCTAGCAAGGCGACAACGTCCTAGAGTTGAAGGTGCTGGGGGGTCAATAAGAAACGCACTTGTGATAGATTTGGATGAGCCCCCAACTAGGAGGTGAACAAGGACAAGTCATGTTAGGGCTGACCCCCAAGACTTATTACTTCTTAGAGATCCTGATGATCCTACTCCCCCTTTTACTGAGAATATTATGAATGAGAAGATATCAAGGAAGTTTAAGATGCCTATGATTAGGGTCTATGATGGAACGGGAGATCCCTCTGATCATGTTCTCATGTTTTCTAATGCACTGTTGCTGCAGCCCATCAACGACACCATCAAATGTAGGGCATTCCCCCAAACCCTGAGTGGTATGGCTCAGTGGTGGCTCAGTCGTCTACCACCTAACTCTGTTGGGTAATTCAAGGGTCTGAGCAGGGCCTTTATTGGTTAATTCATCAGCATCAAGACTCATGAAAAGAGCTAAGATTCACTAATGAACATGCATTAGGGGAAGAATGAGTCCTTGAGAGATTATATGAACAGGTTCACAAAGAAAGCCTTGAAGGTCCCCGATCTAGATCAGAAGGAAGCTATGATAGCCTTACAGCAAGGGAATTCTGACGAAAATTTTAGGAGATCGTTAGCCAAAAGGGCCCCTGAGAGTATGAATAAGCTCCAAGAGAGAGTTGGAAAGTATATCTAGGCCGAGGAGAGTATGAGGAAAGCCCAAGGGTTTCAAGCCTCGAACACCTTATCTAAGAAGCGACCCAGCGATTCTGAGTACACTATCGGTACCAAGTATGCAAAGAGTTATGATGTTAATGACTCCAAGAAGAAAGGAGGATCCAGGTTCGCCGAGTATGCAAGGCTAAATACTGCCCGTAGCCAAATACTGATGGATATCGAGAAGGGTAAAGACCTTTGATGGCCGAAGCCACTAAGGACTGATCCTGAAAAGAGAAATAAGAATGTGTACTGCCGATTCTATAGGGATGTGGGACACGACACTGATGACTGCCGTCAGTTGAAAGATGAGGTAGAGTTTCTGATTAGAAGAGGAAAGTTGAAAAAGTACAACCAGGAGGGTGCTAGACATGACAAGAATCACAACGACAAACGAATGGACTCTGACCCTAAAGACAGAAACAATCAGCCCCGAGGGCCTGTGATCAATGTAATTTCAGGAGGACCAACCCGCAGCGGGTAACTCCCGAAACTCTAGGAAGGCATATGCCTGGGAGGTAATGACTACCGTAGGGGAACCTCTTAAGAGAGTAAGGACTGAGGTCACTGTGTCATTTGATGATTCTGACTTAGAAGGGGTGAGATTCCCCCACAATGTTCCTTTGGTAATCACTCCTATCATAGGAAACTCTCCGGTGAAAAGAGTCTTAGTAGATGGTGGATCGTCCGTAGACATCCTATTTTATGAAACCTCTGTGAAAATGTTATATAAAGATTCATAGCTGACCCCTTCCAACATGGCTATCTATGGTTTCAATGGAGTGGAATCTTGGATAGAGGGAATTATACAATTACCCATGACTATGGGCGAAGAACCTCGACAGTCTACTTAAATACTGAATTTCCTAGTTATCAAGGCAAGCACCACCTATAATGCAATCCTTGGCAGGACTGGGATGCATGCCTTCAAGGCGATAGCCTCTACATACCATCTGAAGCTCAAATTCCCAATTAGGAACGGAGTGGGAGAAGAGAAAGGCGATCAAAAAATGGCCAGGAGTTATTATGTGGCCACCTTAAATCCTAGTGACACTGGGGGGCAGGTTCTCCCTATTGAAGACATGGATGTGAGGGATCGAGAAGAAAGGAGGGGAAAGCCCGCAGAGGACTTGGATCCTGCTCCTTTGGATCCTCTAAATCATGAGAAAGTGACATATGTGGGGATTTCACTCCCCAAGGACTTGAAATAACAGTTGGTTCAATTCTTGCAAGATAACAGAGATGTCTTTGCATGGACGGCAGCCGACACGCCAGGAATAGACCCCAAGCTTATAACGCATCAACTGAATGTGAATCCTAGAAGGACAGCAGTTAAACATAAGAAAAGAAGTTTTGCTCCTGAAAGGCAAGAGGCCATTAAGCAAGAAGTAGAGAAGTTGTTGGAAGCCGGATTTGTTGAAGAAATTCAATTTCCTGAGTGGCTAGCTAACCCTCTGATGGTCAGGAAGAGCAATGGAAAGTGGAGAATATGTGTGGACTTCACAGATTTAAATGATGCCTGTCCTAAGGACTATTTCCCTTTGCCAAGGATAGACACATTGATAGATGCCACAGCTGGGCACGAGATTCTTAGCTTCATGGATGAATTTAGTGGATACAACCAGATTAAAATGCACCCGATGACATCCATAAGGTATCATTCATTACCGACTTTGGTGTTTTTTGTTATCTGGTTATGGCTTTTGGGCTTAAGAATGCAGGAGCCACATATCAAAGGCTTGTGAATAAAATTTTCTGCTTCGTATCCTGCTTCGTTGTTTGTAGTTGGGAAATCCAACTTGATTGCATACTCGACAACAAACCCATGGACTTTGCAGAACTAGGCCAGCTCCACTAGTTTTTATTTTTGAAGCTCCGTCAAAAAAGAGTAGTCGGTATTCTTTGAGTTCCTCCTTTTTTTCCTTCTTCTTTCCAGTTTCTTTATCCTCTTCATGCCCCCGACTTCTTGGTTAGGAATGGTACATTCAACCACGAAGTCAGCTAGAGCTTGAGCCTTGATGATCGTTCTTAGCTTGTATTTGATTTCGAACTCTCCAAGCTCAATAGCCCATTTGATTAGCCTCCCACTTGCTTTGGGGCTGTGCAGTATGTTTCTCAGGGGCTGGTCTATCAAGACTTCAATAACATACGCCTGGAAGTACGGGCGTAGCTTTCTTGAAGCCATTATCAATGCTAAGGAAAACTTCTAAAACCTTTGAGTAGTTCATCTATGTTCCATACAGAATCTTGCTAACATAATAAATGGGTTTCTAAACCTTTGGTTCCTCTTTCACAAGAATGGCGCTCAAGGCTGAACAAGAGACAGCAAGGTACAGGTATAACACTTCTTCAGGTTTCGGTTTGGCAAGCAAGGGTGGCTCAACCATATATTTCTTCACCTCTTCAAAAGTTGCTTAACTCTCATCATTCCATTCAAAGTTCTTGACCTTTTTGAGGGCCTTGAAGAATGGTAGGCATTTTTCTCCTGACTTGGATATGGAGCACCCCAGGGTTGTTATTCTTCCTGTGAGCTTTTGGATATCCTTTACTGTCTTGGGTGGTTCCACGTCCAAGATTGCTTGAATCTTATCGGGATTGGCCTCAATGCCTCTTTTAGAAACCATCAGGCATAGAGATTTCCCAGAACCTACACCATAGGCACACTTGGTCAGGTTCAACATCATCTTGTGGACTCTCAGAACTTCAAATGCCTCCTTCAGGTGCTCAAGATGATTGGCCTTGTCTAGGCTTTTGATTAACATGTCGTCAACATAGACTTCCATGGTCTTACCGATGAGGTGCTTGAAAATTTTATTCACAAGCCTTTGATATGTGGCTCCTGCATTCTTAGGCCCAAAAGCCATAACCAGATAATAAAAAACACCAAAGTCAGTAATGAATGATACCATAGGGATGTCATTGGGGTGCATTTTAATCTGGTTGTAGCCACTAAATCCATCCATGAAGCTAAGAATCTCGTGCCCAGCTCTGGCATCTATCAAAATGTCTATTCTTGGCAATGGAAAAAAGTCCTTAGGACAGGCATCATACAAATCTGTACAGTCCACACACATTCTCCACTTTCCATTGTTCTTCCTGACCATCACAGGGTTAACTAACCACTCAGGAAATTGAATTTCTTCAATAAATCCGGCTTCCAACAACTTCTCTGCTTCTTGCTTAATGGCCTCTTGCCGTTCAGGAGAAAAACTTCTTTTCTTCTGTTTGACAGCTGTACTTCTAGGATTCATATTCAATTGATGCGTTATAAGCTTGGGGTGTATCCCTAGCATGTCGGCTGCTGTCCAAGAAAAGACATCTCTGTTATCTTGTAAGAATTAAATCAGTTGTTGTTTCATGTCCTTGGGGAGTGAAGTCCCCATATATGTCACTTTTTCGTGATCTAAAGGATCCAAAGGAGCAGGCTCCAAGTCTTCTGCAGGCTTACCCCTTCTTTCTTCCCGATCCCTCATTTCTATGTCTTCAATAGGGAGAACCTGCCCCCAGTGCCACTAGGTTTTAAAGCGAACACATAACAACTCCTGGCCATTTTTTGATCTCCTTTTCCTTCTCCCACTCCATTCCTAGTCGGGAATTTGAGCTTTAGATTGTACATAGAGGCGATCACCTTAAAAGCATGTAGCCCAGTCCTGCCAAGGATCGCATTGTAGGTGGTGTTTGCCTTGATAACTAGGAAATTCAGCATTTGAATAGACTGTTGAGGTTCTTCGCCCATAGTCATGGGTAATTGTATAATTCCCTCTATCCGAGATTCCGCTCCATTGAAACCATATATAAGCATGTTGGAGGGGATTAGTTGCGAATCGTTATATCCCATTTTCACAAAAGCGTCATAAAATAGGATGTCTACGGACGATCCAGTGTCTACTAAGACTCTTTTCACCGGAGAGTTTCCTAAGACAGGGGTGATTACCAAGGGATCATCATGGGGGAATCTCACCCCTTCTAAGTCAGAATCATCAAACGACAAAGAGACCTCAGTCTTTGCTCTCTTAGGAGGTTCTCCTATGATGCTCATTACCTCTCAGGCATATGCCTTCTTAGATTTTTGAGAGTTACTTACAATGGTTGGTCCCCCTGAAATTACATTGATCACAAGCCCTCGGGGCTGATTGTTTGTGTCTTTGGGGTCTGAGTCCCTTCATTTGTCATTGTGACCTCTATCATGTCTAGCACCCTCATTGGTGTACTTTTCCAACTTTCCTCTTCTTATCAGAAATTCTATCTCATCTTTTAACTGACGGCAATCCTCAGTGTTGTTTCCCACATCCCTATGGAACCGGCAGTACGCATCTTATTTCTCTTTTCAGGATCATTCCTTAGTGGCTTCGGCCATCGAAGCTCTTTACCCTTCTCGATATCCATTAACATTTGGCTATGGGTGGTATTTAGCCTTGCATACTCGGTTAACCTGGATCCGCCTTTCTTTTTAGAGTCATTAACATCGTCATTCTTTGCATACTTGGTATCGATAGTATATTCAGTATCGCTAGGTCACTTCTTTGAGTAGGTGCTCGAGGCTTGAAACCCTTGGGCTTTTTTCATAATTTCTTCGGCCTTGATATACTTTCCAGCTCTCTCTTGGAGCTCATTCATACTCTCAGGGGCCCTCTTGGCCAATGATCTCCTGAAATTTTCGTCAGAAGTTCCTTGCTGCAAGGCTATCATGGCTACCTTCTAGTCTAAATCAGGGACCTTCAAGGCTTCCTTTGTGAATCTGTTCAAATAATCCCTTAAGGACTCATTCTTCCCCTGATGCATGTTCATTAGTGAAGCTGAGCTCTTCTCATGAGTCTTGCTGCTGATGAATTGACCAATGAAGGCCCTGCTTAGATCCTTGAATGACCCAACAGAGTTAGGTGGTAGACAAATGAACCACCGCTGAGCCATTCCACTCAGGGTTTGGGGGAACGCCCTACACTTGACGGGGTCGTTGACAGGCTGCAGTAATAGTGCATTAAAAAATGTGAGAACATGATTTGAGGGATCTCCCGCTCCATCATAAGCCCTGATTCCAGGCATCTTAAACTTCTTTGATATCTTATCATTCATAATATTCTCAGTAAAAGGGGGAGTAGGATCATTAGGATCTCCAAGTGGTTATAAGTCTTGGGGGTTAGCCCTAACATGACTCGTCCTCGTTCACCTCCCTGTTGGGGGCTCATCCAAATCTATCACAGGTGCGTTTCTGATCGACCCCCTTGCACCTTCAACTCTGGGGCGTTGTCGCCTTGATAGCGCCCTCTCCAGGTCTTTCCTCAGTCGTTGGGCTTCGGCTTCATGAGCACGTATTCTTTCCTGATGTTTTAGGGAGTCATTATCTTGAGGCCCTCTAGGCTGGGTACTCCTCCCTCCAAGGGGGTCCTTACCAGGTCGCCTCAGTTGTGGGTTAATATCCTCATCAGACGACTCTTCGTCGTCAGTAGAGTAAAGTCCAGAGAAGTCTCAACTCCTTCGTTATGATGTATAGTGGGGCAATAACCCTTGCTCATAAGAGGGCTCGTAGTTTCTCGGGAGCCCATAGCGAAGGTCGTGTGTTATAGTAGACGAGATTTATAAAGTAAGAGGAGCAATAAAAGTTGTACGAAGGGGTGGAATTATCTAGAGTGGAGGAACCGAAGCATGGATGGATACTTCGGGATTGGAAGGATGAACAACGACGATTAGGGGTCTGGTACGCCAGATACTTGCTTTAGGGTCGTCAACAGAGGTGGTGGGAACAATAGATCCTTGTTCCTACACTGTGGCAGTAGGAACGTTGGTGTCAACAGTGTTGTCAGGGACCTCTCCCTCGAGGGTACTCGCGGTACTTCGTGTTCTTTCCATGGTTTTTATCCTCTTCCCACAGACGGCCCCAAATATTACGGATTAAAATCTGGGTGTATTTAATATGTAATTAATGCTAGGGTTTGAGAGAACTTCGAGCTTTAATGGTTGCACTAACGTTTTGTTACTAACTCAGATCCTCGTTAACTGCCTACGTATCTCAATGATTGTGAGAATCAAGCCAAAAAACATAGCTCTAATGTTGAGGGGTTAGGCCCTATATATAGGCGCACGAGGGCCTTGGAATCAAATTCGAATTAGGAGACTTGGTGGTCAAGTCTCCTAGTGACAAGGTTGTTTGAAACCTTTTAGAAATGAGGGTCCTCGTTGGACTCTTCCCACGTTTGGGTTTCTAGATCCTTCTAGGATGAGGATCTTCAACAGGCCTCTTGGGCCTTTACTGAGCCTTTATTAATTAATTGTGAAATTAATTAATAACAAAGGCTTAGTGGGCCTATGGCTTCAACAGAGCTTGTGGGCTGGACTTACAAATTCAGTTGATCGTTGGATTACAAATCCAGTTGATCCTAGGATTTATTTTCCTAATTCGTTTCAAGGGCCCAACCCTTTGGACCATACCAGGGCTATAAATGAAATAATAAATGCTATATTTATTATTTTCTCATGGATATTTTTACCCATATCAGAGATATTTTTTAATATTATATTGTGATTTCTCTGCTTTGCTAATCTATCATTCAGCGTTTCACACAATTATAGGATTCATAAACGTTTAATTGTATCCATAGGGGTTACTAACGAATCGGAAGAGGAGTTATAATTATAGTTCATGATATGATAGATATAAGTCAATTATTTAATTGGGAGATTAATATGTGATTTATGAAACAGAAAATCCTTGGGTCTTGATAGCTTATAGTTGTATTTTAACTGATCATGGGAATGAAGGTTATAGATAGTTATAAGTATTATAATGTATCTTGGGATAGAACATTATAAACTTTAGAATGATTGTTTTTAGCAGAGTAAGAGACACGTATATCATAATTGATAAACATTCATGAATGCCAATGAAGAACCCTATTTCCTGAATTGCTTTTTATCATCTTTATATCACAGTTTTTTTTACTTATTAGTTTAATTTAGTAAGTAAAAAAACACAAATCAATTCTTCTACACTTCTAGATATTAAGAGATAATATACTTGAATTTGTTTTAATATCAGACTTTCCCTGCGAACGATACCCAACTTAAATACTCATCAACAAATTGAAGCTACTGCCTACACTTTCCTAAACGAGATAGAATTGTAATACAAAATTCGTAGTCAGCTGTTCAGGCCTGTTTTTGTGCTGCTCCAGTTAAGATATGTATGTTGGACCACCTATTAGTTATAGATTTTTCTATTATCATCGCATGGGCTATAAAATCACTCAATTCTAACTTCTATAACTCAAGTTATGGCCCAAACAGTGAACTAACTGTGCGCAGCCCATGAATTCTGAATTTACTTTTAATTTATCTCCAAGTTGGACTCTTTATTATCATTTTCTTCCAAGTTTAGGATTTTCTTGCTTTCTACAATAAAACATTAAAATCTAATTAATAACTATCCAATTAATGCAAAATATAATAAATATGTGGAATATATTAATATAAAAAATATATAAATATATATTCTATCAGGCCACACACATAGAATGTAAAGGATAATTAATTTAAACTAATTATATATTATTTAAATTTTATTTAAAATATTAATTAAGTGAGACTTATATAAATAAATAAATAACTTTGATTTAATATTGTTGGTGCGATTGTGAAGCTGTATGAATAGTAATCGTGATAACTCAACACTAGAACATGACATGTAAATAATACTACGCCTACATGGAAATCAGGAAGAAATGAAGATAAGGCAAATACAGTGAATCAAGACATTAGAAGAAGTTTTGAAGTCCACTACAAGTCACTGAGAGAAGTTCATTAATATGTTCAAGCGTCAGTGAATAATAATGTGTATAGACTTTCAAGGTTTCAGAAGTGTTGAAGATTCAGTATAAAAGTGTCACTAGAAGATTTCAGTGTATTAGCATTGATTGAAGATAGACAGTGTTCGAGGCATAGAAATTTAGAAGAATTGAAGACAGGGTAAATACAAAGGTTAAAGAAAACAACTGCAGTCTTGAAGTTATACTCACTGAAAGTAGTTTGTTTATATGTTCAAGCGTCAGTAAAAAATAAAGAAAGAAGTATTCAAGATTGGGGTAGTAATGTTGTCTAAGTACCAGAAAAGATTCTAGTGAAAGTACAGTGTTTATTGATAGACAGTGCTCGAAGTAAAAGAACAATTGAGGAAATATTAACTGACATTAATTACAATTGAAAAATATTCTAATCAGTATTAGGCATCTGTGAACTAGACCAGAGCACAAGACGTCAGCACAACAAGAAAATAATAGTATCTACATAATGAAGAAATCAGTTAACAGCAAGAGGAATGAAAGGCAGACAAAGAAATAATTACAAGGAATAATTTAAAGGTATTTCTGAAGTTAAGACAACTCAAAGTCAAGAGAATTCAAAATCAAGGACTAGTTAAAGTCAAGACAAGTCAAAATTGATTACTAGAGTTTAATCTAGTGCTTTAGGCGCCCACAAGGTTGATCAACACTTATAGATGCCCTCAAGATTAATCAATAGCTCTTGGCGCCCTCAAGAGTTGATCAACACTTGTAAAGCTCATGGCGCTCTCAAGGTGTATCAATACTTCAAATTGTCCTCAATGCTTATCTACACTACAAGGTGCCCTCAAGGATCAAAGCCTACAGGCTCCCTCAAGGATCAAACACTCTTGGCGCCCCCAAGATTATCTAGAGTTATAAGGGCCCTCAAGCATCATAAGCTTCTAGCGCCCTCAAGGTTGATCTTCAATGCAAAGCACCCTCAAGGCCCATCTATAGTTCCTGGCGCCCTCAAGATAAACACAACCTTCAGGCGCCCTCAAGTTTAAACAATACCTTTAGATGCCCTCAAAGCTTATCTATACTTCCTGGCGCCCTCAAGATTGATCAATGGTTCTAGGCGACCTCAAGGCTCAACTACACTTACAGGCGCCCCAAAGCTTCAATCTATTACTTGAAGCACCCCCCGCAATTCCCTTTGTTAAAGTCTAAACTATATAAACAAAATGACTTGCTCATTTTGATGAGTTGGAAAATATACAACCACACACAGAGATACAGAGAGAGAGAGAGACGCAGGAGAAGAAGAGATGCAAAGCCATACATATACATTCTTCACCGGAGTTTTATATTGCAAATATATAGGGCTATTATAAAACATTCTCTGTCAGATTGATTTCCTTTTATACAAACACATAGTCAAACATTGTAATAGAAATCAGTCATATCTCTTTGTTGTAGCGAAGAACTAATTTGTTTTTTAGATACCGGTTCATTTAAAACAGGGTGTAGCACCCCTCTGGGTTTATATACGAAAGATATATTCCCCAAACCTTGCCTCGTTAATTTACTTGCTAATTTTCTACAACTTATATGTTTATTCATAAATACAGAAAATTAGTAAGCCACCCTCTTAAACACTACAAATAGCCAAACGCACTCTGAAGCAATAATTATTTATCCATAAATAAAGAAAAGAATTTACATTATTGTTAGTATCGTATTTAACCCCCCCTTCTATGATACTTCGGGACCTAACAATTGATATCAGAGCAGATTGAGTGATATACAAATCAAGATCCGTAGCTCAGTCAAACTCAGGGTGTCGAAGCTGTTAGGACTACACAAATTTAGAGGAATTGATAAATAAATTTATTTTATGAATTTAAATTTTGATAAGTTTATTTTATATATTTATTTTTAAATAAATTTATAAATTTTTTAATTTAAATGAGTTTATTATTTAAACTTAAATGAGTTTATTTCATAAACTTAATTTAAATAAATTTAGTTTATAAATTTAATTTAAAATAAATTTATGATGTAAACTTAAGTAAATTTATTTTTATATCTTAAATATATTTGTTTTGTCTATTTTAGGTTAGCGGCATTTCAACGTCACTCACACCATTTACAGTCTACTTCAAGTTTACATCTCAATTTAATTTTTGTTTTAGATTTATTTATTTTTCCAGAAAATTTAAAATTCTTGAAAACTAAAACTTTTCCTAATCATTAATTTACGATATTTTAATTTTTAAGAAAATTCAAAACTCTTGAAAATTAAGTTGTTATAAATTTTTATTTTTGATTAATTTATTTTCTAAAAAAATTAAAAATTCTGTAAATTCAAATTTTTCTTAAATATTAATTTAAGTATACTCAAGAGTTAGTAATTGAAGATTTTTCCGGGTATTGAAGACAACTAAAATTGAGTGAAGAAAATCCAATGAAGTTAATTCTGGAATAGACTGAAGAAGAAGTGATATTAATTTCCTTAGAGATTTACTCCATAGGATCCCACTGGTTATTCGGTTGCTGGAAAAGAAGAGGTTAATTTGGGTTCAGTTTCTGGTTGATTTAAGTTGAATTTTTGGATGAAGAATCTTAGGGGTTAAAATAGTGAAGGAGAACAAACTAAACTACCTAACATCTACAAGGAGATTACAAGAAGTTTGTACTAATACTGCAAATCATCTGGAATGTAGGGATACAACCATCGGGAATTTAAGGATAGACCACATCATCCTTAGAGAAACTATTTGTGTGCTGAAGACCTATGAACTAGAACAAGAGCTAAAGAAGATATTTTTTGGTAAAATAGGTTGTTAGCAAATCCACTATATTTGTGACTCTGGAACCAAATTTGATTGAAGTCAAGGTTGAGAACCTCTGAACAGAAACGAAATGATTCAAGAAGCTGAATTGAACATGTTGTAGCTCAAGGTAGTCGTCAAGGTGTTAAAAGTGAATCTTACACTTTGGAATAACTTGAGAAACTGGATGACAAGTCAAGCCTGCAAGGCAGTTGGAAGTTCAATGACATCAGATTCAGACGGAATCTCAATTCTTAATCTAAGGTCCTTACCTATAGATTTTGAAGAGGTGTTTTTCAAGATCAGTTTAAGAGGTGCTTGCAAGTCATGGATGATTTATATTTGAAAGACAAGATCAGGGTTATGCTACACAGTTTGAAGAAGTCTGAACAAGTAAATGATGACAAAGACTGTGTTAGGTTGAAGTAGAAATCTCAAGCATTAGTGAGGATGCAGCAAGAGAAATCATATGTTGGTGAAGTTAAATGTAAGGTTGATTCTATCAGTGACAGTGATGAACCAAATGGATATCTGGCATCAATTACCAACATTGGAGATGAATCACTTATTAACACTTTACATGTATGCATTCTAACTAGTATACTTTTATCTAATTCAGAACTATATGTTTATAAAGTTTTAAAATGTATTATATTCATGTCAGTATGTTAACATCTTAGGACATAAACACTTAATTGTTTGTTAAGCATAAGATATAGCATGCTATGACTGTTAGTACATTTCATATTTGATCTTCTATGTAGTAAAATGAATATCTAGAATTAGATAGATTGTTCTAGACGGTTAGGTGTATCCTTAAACAGCTGCTTGAACTTGATTTAAATCTTATGTGATTTAATCCCTCTTCTAATGTTTTGAAAAGTGCTAATAGACAAACAAGACTTAGATCAGATATTTTATATTGGTTCTTACTTGAAATTATTTATGTGCTTATTTTCACATAATTTCCTCTTACTCACATAGTTGCACTTAAATGTCAAATCACTTCATGCATTGCTTGTTAATGAATAGAATATTAAAAGATTGTAGAATTATCAAAGTAGTCAGTAAAAGTTGTAGATTCGAGACTTAATCTAAAACTGACTTAGGTAATTAGAGATAATTAAAATTTTAGAAACAACAGAAATTGATTACACAGAATTAATAATTAAATTTTTAGTTCTTCTACTCCATGTTCTTTTAGAAAATTATTGAAAATCTGTAAATCTGCTTGACACCTATCACATTTGTGTATGATGGTTAAAGTAGATAGTACTGAATTTTCTAATATACAAAACTTGCCTGCATTTTTCAATTCTTATATATTGCATTGAAGCTGAATGTTTACCATGTATTCTTATTTTCATGTTTTTTTATTTAAATGTGAAAATGCATATCTTAGGACTTGCATAATCTTAGGCAAAGCATGTATAAGAATCACAATAGGGTAAAGACTGCTAGTCCACCTTAAGTTAGGTTGGAACCACTAACCTCATAGCCTATAGACTACCTTATCAAGGTTGCTATAAAAGAGAAGTGATCAGTCAAAGACAAGTTTGTGCATGTTAAGGTTGAAGCTGTTGTTACCACAATTGAAACCAATATATCTAACCCATCTAGACTCAATTAAATTTGAGTACCAAAAAGCTTAATCATTTGTGATTGCAGAGTATGATACAAAAGGCAAAAGTCATGTGATTTCGTAACATTTATTGTATGAGACATATGATTAAGATTAAAGCTCTACCATCATAATTGGTTGAGAAATCCCTCCAAATGGTAACTTTTGGAGATGACAATAAAGGATGTACAAGGGACTTGGCTATCGTGATTTTGGAATTTTCATCAATGGAAGTATATTTCTTGTCAATGGACTTAAGCACTATCTACAGGGTACTAGGGAATTCTTTGTCAAGGGTTTTCTGGAAAAGCATTAAAAAGGAAAAGTGTTTGATTTCAAGCAAGAAATATGGAAGCTCACTCTATTTGGAGTGATGAAGTTTGTTCGTAGCTGACATGGATTTTATATGCAAAGGTGAAGTGAGTTTCTTAGTAAAGTTTCATCAGTAAAGAGTTGGCTATGGTATAGGAAGCTCTCACATATGTTGATCAAGACAATGGATTCTCCAATAAAGATAAAATTGGTGAGAGGACTGTTTCATATGGAATTCTATCCAAAAGGACATGGGGAAGTGTGTCATGTAAGGAAGTCAATGAAAACATCAAACTGAAGCAAGTTATGTCATGGAATAAATATGCTTAGTGTTGATGACAACCCTAGTTATAATTTGGTGTTGTTTGTGCATTCAACAGATAATGTATCACATATGGTGCTTGATCACATCAGGTGTTAGGAATACAAACACTGATGATTGTCAGAGAATACCAATCAAAGTTTAATGCTGATGTCATCAGAGAATAAAGAGCTGTCGATCGGAGTTTACTCTATCAGAGAATACTCAATCAGAGTTTACTCTAACAGAGAATACTTCAATCAGAGATTAACAACCGACAGAGTTTACAAGACAGAGTTTGTAAATGAAGCAAATCAAATCAGAGTTTGATTAGGATAGTGAGAAGGAATTCGAATGCAAGTATATTTCCTTGTTAAAGCTGTTCTTTTCATAATTTGATTTGTAATTGAATTATAACTGTGTCTATATAAACACAGACATAGGTTAACTTAATTGTATCTTTACAAGTCATATTATTCATAACCTAGCAGCTCTTAAGAATAAAGAACTTCTTAAGAGATTTTTGTAATCTATTCATTATCTTTAATACAAAACAGTGTTCATCTTTTACATACTTGTGTTCTTGTTTGATTAATTGGTATTATTGCATTCAAACTCCCTTCTGTAATAGATTATATATCTGGGAAAACAATTGGTATCAGAGCAGGCAGTTAAAATTCAACTGTTAGATCATAAAATTATTTCTGGAAACAAGTATGAGAGTATAAAAATTCCAATCAAAGTGTTATTCGTTCATTCAACAGATAATGTATCGCATATGGTGATTGATCACATCAGGTGTTAGGAATACAAACATTGGTGATTGTCAGAGAATACTAATCAAAGTTTAATGCTGACGTCATCAGAGAATAAAGAGCTGTCGGTCAGAGTTTACTCTATCAGAGAATACTCAATCAGAGTTTACTATAAAAGAGAAAACTTCAATCAGAGATTAACAACCGACAGAGTTTACAAGACAGAGTTTGTAAAGAAACAAATCAAATCAGAGTTTGATTAGGATAGTGAGAAGGAATCTGAATGCAAGTATATTTCCTTGTTAAAGCTGTTCTTTTCTTAATCTGATTTGTAATTGAATTGTAACTATATCTATATAAACACAAACATAGGTTAACTTAATTGTATCTTTATAAGCCATATTATTCATAACCTAGTAGCTCTTAAGAAAAAAAAACTTCTTGAGAGAGTTTTGTAATCTATTCATTATCTTTAATACAAAACAGTGTTCATCTTTTACATACCTGTGTTCTTGTTCGATTAATTGGTATTATTACATTCAAACCCCCTTCTGTAATAGATTATATATATGGGAAAATAATTGGTATCAGAGCAGGAAGTTAAAATTCAACTATTAGATCATAAAATCATTTCTGGAAACAAGTATGAGAGCATAAGAATTCCAATCTTGAAGAAAGTGAGTACCCTACATGGAGGGTGAAGATGTTAATGTTCTTGGAAGAAATAGACCCTGATTATTTGGATAGGATCAATGAAGGTCAATATCTTCCAACAAAATTGGTGTCTGCAACTGTTGTAGAAGGAAGACAAGTCCCTGAACACTATACACTGAAAGACAAGAGAGAATGGACCAATGAGGAAAAACAAGAAGTTCTCAAGGATGCCAAGTGTAACACCCCCAAATCCGGGGTCAGGGATTTGAGTCGTCACGTCACCATCCAATCATTTACAACCTGCAATAACTCAATAATCCAACGAAATCACATCATAGACCCCTCTCTCTCACACACACAAGTTATAGTCTTAGAAACGATACACAACAAGTATCATTAGTTATTACAAACCAAATATACTTATCCAGGATCTGAAACTATTAATGATAACCTCTACATGAAGTGACATTAATATCTTGCTCAATGCTAAAAACCTATCCAACTTATTTCTGTAGAATAAGGTTGAATTGAACCATCTCAAATGTGAATCTTCTACCTTCCTTCCTTGAAGTATGTAGTCAATTTCCTCTGAAAAAATTAATATAAAGCAAGGATGAGCGAATGAATGCTCAGCAAATTATCCACCCAATTATTTATGTGACTCTCATCCAAGAACATGATAATCATTACTATCTCAATAGTATAACATAGGTTACCGGTCTAGGGTAAGCATATCAAACTATCTCTCGACGATACATATAGTCAGAGTTTTCTGTTAAAAGTATTTATACTCAATATGAAGTTTAGAAGAATATAATTTGAACAATTTAGTTCAATATATAAAATAAGACACTATCGAATATAGTGTTATCACACTTTCATATATAACTGTGAATATACTCTTTTTAAACATCGTTTAAAACTGCAATATTATGCACACCTTACGTACTCCACGAGTTTAAAAAATAAACTTTTTGCCAAAATAGTTTGAATGAGTACGAAGATCTCAACACATCAACCACTGACAACACCTTCGGTAAATCAGCTCATAGGCTTTCATTACGATGTTGCAGAAAATTCTAATTGGAAGATGGGACTGTATCTAGAGCCTTTCACACGCCGGTACCGTACATACACGATGATCAGTCGTAACATATGACAGTTCTTGTTGTTTCTCTACATGTAGAAGAGGAGCCAACGGAAATACCTCCGACCTTGGTAATCACCCTAGACCGCATATGGGCCAAAGTGCTGGACTATGCGTCACTCGGCCTCTTACGCTGTATCTCCTAGTCCACTAGAACAATCTATAAACCTGGAACAGGAATTTAATCCTAGATCCCCAAGTATATCATACTTGTTAATAGATTCATCTATCTAACTTGGAACAAAAATTTATTCTTAGTTCCCCAAGTATCTCATACTTGTTAATAGATTCATTTAACTCTGAATAGGTATTGCCAAAATAATCGGGGCAATCACCTCACCACAAAGGTGTGTTGACCTCCGTCAACTGATGTCCTTTATCAAGGAATGAAAAAACAATTTAAAACCACGACCCAGGAGTTAATCGAAAAACCTCTTATGATTTGATAAGTTAAAAACCCTACTACAGTAGGCCAGTGATGTCAAAACACAACCGCTTTTGAGAAAATAAATCACATTTTTCTCCCTAGACTGAGTTCCCTATTTTTGATAAATCCGAGAATATTTTATTCTTATTAAAAGAATATAATATAATATAAATAGATATTAGGGAACCCTCATTATATTTAAATAAATTTTCTAAAGGTCCGAAAATATTTTAAATAATTATTAAAGACCTTTAATAATTTTTAAATTAATTTAGAATATTTAATAAATATTTAAATAATATTTATTAATTAATAATCAATTAATAAATTCCTTTTTAAATGAAAATTCAGAATAATATTCATTCCTTAAATAATTATCCAAATAATATTTATTAACTCTATTTAATTCCTTTATCGAAAGAATATCAAAATATATTTATTGGAATATTTATAATCATTATTTTAAAATAATCTATCTCCGGCATCTCCCGGATTATAAAAGTATTTAAAATAACCTTCCGACTCCCGGTCTACATTCGAAAACATGAAAACCAATCTACTCTTAGAGCCTCTATATAATACCGGTATATATTTATAATATCTTATAGCATATAAACCAATCTTTTGCGAAAATTAACAACAGTTAAATCAATTCAATTTTTTTAAGTAAACAATTATATCACAACATCAACAGTAGAACATAAGGCATAGGATTTGAAAACTTGCATAAACATACTTTAATTTCATATGCAAAATCAAGGATATAACATTTTGATATTAAGAGTATAAGGTTAGGAAAACTTGCCGGGAGTCCAAGATATGTTCTCAGAGTCTCACTTGTTCCAGAGTATCTATCAATAGATATCATAATCCTAATTAGTACTCTTAATCTCTTCAACTACTTATATTACTAATAAGTATAATTGCATAGCGAGTCCAATTATGACAACTTCAATTTGTACTTAGTCATTTTACTAACACGTAACTTACCTGACATTCACCTCATCGGGTCTATCTTGACTATTCGAAAACCATCTCGTCAACGACTTTTAATATAATCTTTTTACTTCAATACATAGTCATGTTATTCTTTAACATCTTTCGTGTTTTAACCGACCCAAAATTATCCTATTATCCTGGCCAAAGTGGCTTGTCAAAACAGTACTCTTAGAGTTGACTTTCCTGAGAATTACTATTACGCGACTCGCACTCCAACAATTTTAATAAATCAGAAAATTCATAATTAAATACGAAACTACCTCAATGAGCTTCTTGAGTATTTTTAATATTCGTCATAAAAGATTTGATTTGAAAACAAGAGTTTAACTTGGTGAAAAATATTTTAGAAATTGGGTCAACTATGAATTTTTACTATTTGCACCGCTTTCACTAAAATGTTCATAACTCACTAACAGTTAACTCAATCGATGCACCGTTTTCGCGTTCACGATATAGTGAATGTCTAGAATACAATCCATCCTCAAAAGACTCATTTTCCCGAATTTATTGAACAAGGCAGTAGCTTCTCCAATGAATAGTGTCATCACACAACTTTGGTTTTGACATTTGTATAAAATTGAAAATTAAACATCTGTACCTGAATTTTTGCAGAGATCTTAACCACTGTCCAAAATATTTTTCCTCCAAATATCATAATTATTGACAACTGTTAAAGGGTCTGTTTGTATTAACAAAGGGAGTCATTCGCAGCAGTTTGGTCATTTTAGTCACCTCCATTAAAACTAGCTTTTCTCCTAAACCGTAAATCGGAATAACATGATTTGTAATGACCGGGAAAATTACGTTTATTTTATAATATTTAAATATATTTTTAATATAATTTTTAGTGCGTCAGATTTTTTTTATTTTTTATATGCATTTATTTGTGTTAGGATTTTTAATAAATAGGAAAATTACATGTTATGTATTATGTGAATTCTGTGTAACTTAGAATATTTTATTTTATTTTGCTGTAATTTTTGTTTCATTAGAATAAATCTATTTCGATTATTATTATCTGGTCCAGCCCCTGTAGAGGACTAGAGACCTTGTTTTTTGTTCCTTTATTTTTATAGAAATGATAAAATCCTTAAAATAACTTTATTTTATTATTTTGTAACCATTCTCGAATTATGTTATTATTTGACTAAAAATGCTAGCCTTTGTATTTAATCTTGGAAAAATAATTGCATGCATTGCCACATATACACACACGTGTGCACCCCCCTTTCGACCCCCAACCCTCTTGTTTCATCAGACTTACCCCAGACTCTATTTCACTCATCTCTCTCTAATCAAACTCTCTCCTCGTCTCTCTCCTCCTTAACATCCTCTCCACTCTCTGCCTCATCCAAGCTCTCGTCGACAAGTGTACGGACAGTTCATTGACGGCGGGGAAGCTATTGACGCAGAGCGACCTTGATATTGCTATCAATTCGATATCGAAACAAGTTTGTGATTTGGATTTTCTTGTTAGGTCTGGTATGCTGGAACAATCGAATGCGATTGTGTTGATGGAACCGAGAAGTGGTTCCGGATCGGGAGAGCTAGGGTTTTATGTTCGCGATGTTTTTTTTACGCGATTGCAAATTGGAGGTTTGGAGTTTAAGAACAAGGCGATGGATTCGTTAATTCAGGTTTTGAGAAATGATGTTAAGGAAGCCAATATGATTGCAAAAGAAGGAAATGTTAGGTATTTGATTTGTTTACTTGATTGTAATGTGGATGAATGTTTACGCGAAAAGGGCAGTTATGGTTGTGTTTCACTTGCATTTGCGTGTGACGAGGCTAGGAAATGTGTGTTTGACGAAGGGGCTTTAGGTCCTTTATTGAGGATTATTGAATCGAGTTCAGTTTTGTTGAGTGAATGAGTAGTGATGGTTGTTGAGGAAATTACTGTTAATCGCGATAATGCTTGGGCGGTTTCAGCCTATGGCGGTGTGACTGTTTTGATTGATGTGTGTAGATATGGTTCTGTTGTTGCACAATCTCATGCGTTGGGGGAGATTACGAATGTTGCGTTTATTGAAGAGATAAGGATTTGTTTGAGGGAAGAAGGCGGTGTGGGGATTGTGGTTACTTTATTAAGTTCGGTACAAGCAAAAACTGTGAATTTTATATCAGTTTTGGCTTCTGTGGATGAGGATTGTCGTGATTTGATATTGCAAGAAAAAGGGCTACAAGTTCTTCTGCATTTGCTAGATGACTCATCTGATTTGTCTGTGCTGGAACATGTTTTACGCGCTATATATTCTCTTTTATCTTTGGATTCCATTAAGTTGTTATCGTTATCAAGCAATTTTGTGATTCATTTGTCAGAATTGATAAAGCATGGAAACTTGGTTCTACAGCACCTTGCTGTTTCTTTATTGGCTGATTTATCGATGATGAGTGAGAGGAATAAGCAAAATATTTACGGATGTATGTGTTATTTGGTGAAGTTAATGGAGGTAGCAAAGCCGGTTAGATTGCAGGAGACGGCGACACAGTCACTTGTTTTGCTCTTGATTGTTAAACCAAATTGAAAATATTTGATCAGAGGTTACGGGCTTTGCTTGTGGGGCTTTGCTTGACTTGATTTCTTTATCGAGTAGCTCTATTCTTCTCACTGGTTAGCATTTTCTTCTCACAAGGTCACTGGTTAGATGTGTGTCTCTGTTTTCATCTTTAATTTATGTGTGTCTCCATGTTTTCGTGTAACTGGTTAGCTTTGGGTCGATTGGTAAATATAATTAATTAGTCAAGTATGGGGCTTATGAGATAACCTGCATATTGGAGTTGGTCACATCTCAAGTAGAATGATAAACTTGTAGTTTTGAGTGCTTATGCGAGAGTCCTTCATGTTATCTTGCTTTCACATGATCAATCTGAGTTGGTTTTGGTTACTTGAGATTAATTAACTATTATGTAATAATTGGTAAAATGTGCTTAGTTTTGTCCTTGCCATAATTGGTGTGCCTCTATGCTAATGTTAGAATATTTGAAACCATTTTCTTTTGGCTACAAAATTTGGTGCAGAGAGTTGAGGTTACTAACATAAATAAAATGATCTGTTAAATAATTGATACAAATTTTCTGTGTGTCTGTCTTTACTTGTTATGTGCTTAATTGATATCTTTCTTGTCCAATAAATATTGATTTTCTTTTATCTCTGTTATGATATTTGCTTCCATGACTTATTTGCTTATATATATATATATATTTGATCAGATTAATTAGTAAAACTAGTTAATTTGTTAAAGGATGTATCTATATGCAATATCTTAATTTGGGAATTTAAATGAGCAATTAAGGGAGGATTACAAATTCATGAGCATTGGTACTGAAATATTGATACATAAGTATTAATAATTAGGCGCATGAATTGCTCTAGTGTATTGCATCAGTAAAAATAGTGTTCTTCATGACTTGTCTATTATTGTTTAAGCATGGAATGGTCTGATATGTGACAATTTGATAACATGTCTATAGTCTTAAATGAGCTTGTATACATTGCATATATTGTTTGTATAATTGTCTTGTTGTAACATGAAATTATATGTTTAAAATAAATACATCTGTGACATTATAAATATATGCAATTTGTATTTGCTGTACTTAAGTCATAGCATGCCTGCATAATTTTAATTATTACAACTGATATATTTATGTGTTTTCTCTTTGTAAAAGACATATGCATAATATACCTATTCATTGATCCACGCTTTGCTAATTTTAAATAGTATATAAATCCTAGATAGTTGTAAGGTTCATGTACCTATTCTATGATCCTTTTCTGCAAATTTAGGATTTTATATATTTTAATTATGCAGATATGTCCACTATTGTCTAGACTAGCAATAATAAAAGTATAAACTTAGAAAATATGTTGGTTGTTTATTCCAAGTAAAATTTTCCTCTGTAAGTGCTGTTGTGCATGAGCAATTATCCAGATATTATATTTGCTATTTTTTTTGTTTAAGCTATTTAATATTCATGTGTAGCTTCTTTCTCTAATGTGTTTCTCGGAGTTAGGCTAAATCTCTAAATATGTCATGTTTTAGTCAGATTAGTCGAGAACGAGTTGTATATTATATTTCTGTATCTTTATTTTATATGAAGTATGGCAAGAAATAATTATTTATTATACAGAGGCAATTGTAACTGAGGTCCCTGAAGCAATCCTTCATTTTAATAAAATTTATTATATGTTAATAAAATTAACATATATATATATATTCATATTGGTAATATATTAGGTGTTCTGTTAACATTTTTTTTGTTATGCTTGTTGTTATTGTTAATAATATTAAGATTTATATTGTTGTTGATTTATATGTTATTGTTATAGTTGCTTAATCTGAAATCATTTTGAGTCCTTTTGATTTAATAGATTAATCGTGCTTTTTCAGTATGTAAGCTTAATGCCGGTAGAAGTTTATTATGCTATGATTGGTCACTTGCAAATTTTATGTAGCAATTTGACAAGTTATATCACTTTTTAATGCTAAAGTTGTCAACTTGTGCATCTTATATTGTCCAACTCTGACCCTGAGCCAAAACTTATTCTTGGAAATTATTTCCAAATTTATTTTCGAAAACTAATTACAAACTCAAAATAAAATATTTTATAAATTAAGATAAATTATTTGTATCTCAAAAAAATCAATTTGATTTGATTATTTTAATTTATTTGGATAATAACTTAATTAATTATAATTAGCTGATTAATTTATTTTAATCAATTATTTTAATTAATTAAATTTTATTTAAATATAATTAAAAATAATTGAAAACAATTATTTTGAGAAATAGAAATGATTTATTTATTTATATTTACTTAATATTTCTTTTACCCGATTTAAACTAGACCAGTTTGTTTGAGACCCTAAAAATAATCTGGAAGTGATAAAAATAGTATCAAACTCCCTAATTTATTTATAAATCTGGATTAATATTTTATAAAATATTTAGGGATCCAATAGTTATTCGGAGTGGATAACAATGATCCACTTTGACTCAAATAATATTTTAGAGTCTATTTTTAATTATTTGACTGCTCTATAATTTGTGAGTCTTACATGTTATATGATTTATGTGTCTATTCGCCTGTTAATTGATGCTACTTGTTTATTAATTATTATTTGATGTTCGTTATTGATAGAACGCATGGGTAGACACTAGACTCTAAATTAGAATATTGTATCTGTAGATATGAGTGAAGTAGTAGATAGACGAGCAGTGTAGTGGTCCCATTCTATCTTTAGGACAGCTTCGATATCAGGCAAATATTTCTTCTTTGATCCTCTTAAACACTTTTGTTTTACTATTTTTAGTTATTCTTATCATGATAAATAGTTATTGTTCAGAACTATTTATGATTCATATTTTATTCTGTGCATCAGAGTTACTTGTTATTCGTACTCTGTTTTATTGCGCAACAGAGTTACTTGTTATTGCAAGTATTTTCTCCTTGATCATCCTAAACATTTTTATTTTACTATTTCGATTATTTATATTATGATAAATAGTTATTGTTCAGAACTATTTATGATTCATGTTTTATTCTGTGCATTAGAGTTACTTGTTATTCGTACTCTGTTTATTGCGCAACAGAGTTACTTGTTATTTCAAGTATTTTCTCCTTGATCATCCTAAACATTTTTATTTTACTGTTTCGATTATTTATATTATGATAAATAGTTATTGTTCAGAACTATTTATGATTCATGTTTTATTCAGTGCATCAGAGTTACTTGTTATTCGTACTCTGAATATTGGAAGTTGAATATAATAAACACGTCATATCTGGTGTTGTCGTAGTAAATAATGGGGATATGACATGTATTTAAAATTAAGCATACCTTTATTTTGTTTGGGATGCTCTATTGGATTGGAAAAGTTTGCATATGAGACCACCTAGTTCGTCTAGCACTTATTGAGGAGGATATGGTAACCATTTCATCTTCCTATAGACTAACATTATTTGCCTATTTGGTAACCACTTTGAGAATCCTTGTTATAACTACGGGTATAAAAATGTACCGGTAGGGTATAAAGAGGTCCTATTGCTTTTCGACTGATCAGGGAGCAATAGTGTTTATTTGTGTTGTATCCAATCCATATTGCCTGTGTGGCTATTATATATTATGATTCTGGAATTGATTCATTTTGATGACATACTGCATTGTTTCAGTTTGAGATAAACTATGATTTATTTACTGTTCAGTTTTTATAATAAACTGTTTTATATTTCGTTCGCGATACAGATTTTTATTCTGATTTTATTTCTATTATTCATATACTTGCTGAGCATTTCTTTGGCTCATTCTTGTTTTTTATTAAATTCTGCCAGATATCCAGTATGAGTCACAGCGGTAGCTCTAGCGGGCATAGAGAGCCCCAGGTGTTAGGGTAGCTCCCTTCTCGGACTTCCTAGGTATTTAGTTGTTTACAGTTTTGCTATAGATAGAATATGTAATAAAATAAATCTAGACTTAAAACCTATCTAAACTTATGGATTTGAGCTTTAGATTTAGTTTCTAGTTTTTAATAAATAATTTGGTTTACTTTTAGTATTGGCTGCTTTATTTCATACTATAACCTGTTTGGCGGGGTCAATGCGCACCTGATTTATATTATTTTATTGTTGATTGGTTGGTGACCCCCAAATCTAGACCCCAGATTTGGAGGGCGTCACAATTGGTATCAGAGCTACAGGTTGATAGTCACTGAAATAAGCAGAAATATAGGCCGTGTAAGATTTGATAGATCACATGAGATAGGTTTACGTTCATATGAGACAGGTTTATGTTGGCTTTAGTTTTAAGCCTATGTTGTGAGTTGTGGAGAAATTCACTTGTTGAGAAATCAACATAGGAGTTAGAAAGTGAAATGTTCGCTCAATACCCGCATCTATTTTCTTAAGTTGGATTCTGGGGACAGAATCCTTATAAGGGGGAAAAATATAACGACCGGGAAAATTACGTTTATTTTATAATATTTTAATATAATTTTTAGTATGTCAGATTTTTTTTATTTTTTATTTTTGTATTTTTTTATATGCATTTATTTGTGTTAGGATTTTTAATAAATAGGAAAATTACATGTTATGTGTTATGTGACTTCTGTGTAACTTAGAATATTTTATTTTATTTTGTTGTAATTTTTGTTTCGTTAGAATAAATATATTTCGATTTATTATTATCGGGTCCAGCCCTTGTAGAGGACTAGAGACCTTGTTTTTGGTTCCTTTATTTTTATAGAAATAATAAAATCCTCAAAATAACTTTATTTTATTATTTTATAACCATTCTCGAATTATGTTATTATTTGACTGAAAATGCTAGCCTTTGTATTTAATCTTGGAAAAATAATTGCATGCATTGCCACATATACACAAACGTGTGCACCCCCCTTTCGACCCCCAACCCTCTTATTTATCAGACTTACCCCAGACTCTATTTCACTCATCTCTCTCTAATCAAACTCTCTCCTCGTCTCTCTCTTCCCTAACGTTCTCTCCACTCTCTGCCTCATCCAAGCTCTCGTCGACAAGTGTACGGACAGTTCGCTGACGGCGGGGAAGCTGTTGACGCAGAGCGACCTTGATATTGCTATCAATTCGATATCGAAAGAGGTTTGTGATTTAGATTTTCTTGTTAGGTATGGTATGCTGGAACAATCGAATGCGATTGTGTTGATGGAACCGAGAAGTGGTTCCCGATTGGGAGAGCTAGGGTTTTATGTTCGCGATGTTTTTTTTACGAGATTGCAAATTAGAGGTTTGGAGTTTAAGAACAAGGCGATGGATTCGTTAATTCAGGTTTTGAGAAATGATGTTAAGGCAACCAATATGATTGCAAAAGAAGGAAATCTTAGGTATTTGATGTGTTTACATGATTGTAATGTGGATGAATGTTTACGCGACAAGGGCAGTTATGGTTGTGCTTTACTTGAATCTGCGTGTGACGAGTCTGGGAAATGTGTGTTTGAGGAAGGGGCTTTAGGTCCTTTGTTGAGGATTGTTGAATCGAGTTCAGTTTTGTTGAGTGAAAGAGTAGTGATGGTTGTTGAGGAAGTTACTATTAGTCGCGATAATGCTTGGGCGGTTTCCGCTTATGGCGGTGTGACAGTTTTGATTGATGTGTGTAGATATGGTTCTGTTGTTGCACAATCTCATGCGTTGGGTGTGATTACGAATGTTGCGTTTATTGAAGAGATATGGATTTGTTTGAGGGAAGAAGGCGGTGTGGGGATTGTGGTTAGTTTATTAAGTTCGGTACAAGCAAAAACTGTGAATTTTATATCAGTTTTGGCTTCTGCGGATGAGGATTGTCGTGATTTGATATTGCAAGAAAAAGGGCTACAAGTTCTTCTACATTTTCTAGATGACTCATCTGATTTGTCTTTGCTGGAACATGTTTTACGCGCTATATATTCTCTTTTGTCTTTGGATTCCATTAAGTTGTTATCGTTATCAAGCAATTTTGTGATTCATTTGTCAGAATTGATAAAGCATGGAAACTTGGTTCTACAGCACCTTGTTGTTTCTTTATTGGCTGATTTATCGATGATGAGTGAGAGGAATAAGCAAAATATTTACGGATGTATGTGTTATTTGGTGAAGTTAATGGAGGTAGCAAAGCCGGTTGGATTGCAGGAGACGGCGACACAGTCACTTGTTTTGCTCTTGACTGTCAAACCAAATTGAAAATATTTGATCAGAGGTGACGGGCTTTGCTTGTGGGGCTTTGCTTGGCTTGATTTCTTTGTCGAGTAGCTCTATTCTTCTCACTGGTTAGCATTTTCTTCTCACAAGGTCACTGGTTAGATGTGTGTCTCTGTGTTCATCTTTAATTTATGTGTGTCTCCATGTTTTTGTGTAACTGGTTAGCTTTGGGTCGATTGGTAAATATAATTAATTAGTCAAGTATGGGGCTTATGAGATAACCTGCATATTGGAGTTGGTCACATCTCAAGTAGAATGATAAACTTGTAGTTTTGAGTGCTTATGCGAGAGTCCTTCATGTTATCTTGCTTTCACATGATCAATCTGAGTTGGTTTTGGTTACCTGAGATTAATTAAGTATTATGTAATAATTGGTAAAATGTGCTTAGTTTTGTCCTTGCCATAATTGTTGTGCCTCTATGCTAATGTGAGAATATTTGAAACCATTTTCTTTTGGCTACAAAATTTGGTGCAGATACTTGAGGTTACTAACATAAATAAAATCATCTGTTAAATAATTGATACAAATTTTCTGTGTGTTTGTCTTTACTTGTTATGTGCTTAATTGATATCTGTCTTGTCCAATAAATATTGATTTTCTTTTATCTCTGTTATGATATTTGCTTCCATGAATTATTTGCTAATATATATATATATATATATATATATATATATATATATATATATATATATATATATATATATATATATATATATATATATATATATATATATATATATATATATTTGATCAGATTAATTAGTAAAACTAGTTAATTTGTTAAAGGATGTATCTATATGCAATATCTTAATTTGGGGATTTTAATGAGCAATTAAAGGAGGATTTCAAATTCATGAGCATTGGTACTGAAATATTGATACATAAGTATTAATAATTAGGTGCATGAATTGCTCTAGTGTATTGCATCAGTAAAAATAGTGTTCTTCATGACTTGTTTGTTATTGTTTAAGTATGGAATGGTCTGATATGTGACAATTTGATAACATGTCTATAGTCTTAAATGAGCTTGTATACATTGCATATATTGTTTGTATAATTGTCTTGTTGTATCATGAAATTATATGTTTAAAATAAATACATCTGTGACATTATAAATATATTCAATTTGTATTTGTTGTACTTAACTCTGTTGGGTTCCGAGGCATAAAACGCAGCGGATTAAACGTAAATATAACGAAAAATTTCGGAACCCTAACGCAGGATCATGTATAAGCTTGGACAGATTATGGTGAAATAGAATTATACCTTTTTCTGGTCTTGACTTTCACGAACTCAACGGAGATCCTTGCTTGATGAATCACAGTAGTCCTTGCTTCAAGAACTTCTCTCTAACGGTATCCACACGAACGTCGATTCGTCCAACGATCAGCGGAGATGGTACTAGCCAAAACAGCCACGAATTATCTCTTCTCTCTTGCTAGCCTCTCTTTTCTATGAGCTGCTAGGGTTTCTGTTGTAAAACGAATTCACAAGTAATACCCTTGTAAACACATCATAATGTATTTATATGAGCTAGAGATAATAGGCCAAACCCTAATCCATGGGGCTTCTTAAAAAACCATTCTGATTTTGGGTTTAATTATTAATCCGAATTCTAGTATGTTTATAATTAATCAAGTCTTACTTAATTAATTATAAATTCGAATTAATAATAATAACATTATTTAAATTCATAATTTAAATAAAGCTCTGTTTAAACGTTCTTTGTGTGTGACCCTTTAGGTTATTATTACGTTAGCAATAATTTTATTTTCTAATAATAAAATTATAAACAATGAGTGGCATCTAGTAATACATCATTGCTACCCAAGTAATAATAATAATTGGTGATTCAATTAAACCTTTCGTGATTAATGTTTCTGTGTAATATAATCCCTTTAACCACATATATTATAGATTAAATTCGAGGCATGTATTTAGTCATCCTCTACAACATTTAATCCGGGTTTACTTGATCCATGAGTAGACTATGAAAAAACATTATTTGAGCACGGTGATGCATTTTATAGTGTCACTCAATCAAGAGGCCAATAATATCTCTCCTAATTATAGGAGGGTTAAATCTTTTATCTATCATTCATATTTCTCATATGACTCATGATATACCCGATGTCCACTTTTATCATCACCCGGTCAAAGGTAACTTTTAATGTAGTCAAAGTATAATAATCCTCGTATAGAAATATAATGATCTCAAGTCAGAGGATCATTACACCATTATCACTGTGAGTCTTTCTTATGACTTTATTAAACATGAAGAATCTCACTATGGGTCTGTCCAGTACCATGTACTCCTACATGTACCTATGTATTGACTTTAGTATCCCCATACTTATAACGAATGAGATGTGGTTATCTGTCAAACAACATACTAGTCTATTTAAGTATTATTATTGTCCTATAATAATAATACTCGACTAGGGACCTTTAAGAATATGATATATTATATAATCTCAAGTTCAAGTCATGTACTAAACTATACAATGTGTATCATGATTCTAAGGACATTTATTATGCTAACAAATATATCGCAGAAATTAAAGTCATAATAAATACGTTTATTGAATAATCAAATGACATAAAGGTCTATTAAAAGAAACATTCTATTGCCTCTAGGGCCCTACACTAACAAACTCCCACTTGCACTAGAGTCAATCACCCATGTATCTAATACCCATGGAACTAGTGTGACCGTCATGCTTCGTCTACGACAAGCCTTTGGTCAGTGGGTCTGCAATGTTATCATTTGTGTGCACTTTACATATTGTATGTCACCCCTTTCATTAATCTCTCGAATGAGGTGATATCTCATGAGTATATGTTTTGTTCGGGAGTGATATCTAGGTTCTTTAGCCTGTGCAATAGCTCCATTATTATCGCAGTATAGATCAATGGGATCTGCGATCGATAGAACTACTCCCAAATCAGTAATGAATTTTCGAATCCAAACAGCTTCCTTTGCTGCTTCACAAGCTGCAATGTACTCAGCCTCCATTATAGAATCAGCTACTGTTTCTTGCTTTGAACTCTTCCAACTTACAGCACCTCCATTTAGACAAAACACAAAACCAGACTGTGATACAGTATCATCCCTGTCTGTTTGGAAACTTGGATCGGTGTAACCTTTTACAACCAGTTTCTCCTCTCCTCCATACACCAAGAATGAATCTTTAGTCCTTTTCAAGTACTTTAGAATATTCTTGACTGCCGTCCAGTGACCTTCACCTGGATTAGATTGGTATCTTCTCGTCATGCTTAAAGCATACGAAACACCTGGGCGAGTACATACCATTGCATACATGATAGATCCAATTGCTGAGGCATATGGAACCTTACTCATGCGGTCCTTGTCATCCAATGATTTTGGACACTGATCTTTAGAGATCGTTATCCCTTGAGACACGGGGACATATCCCCTTTTGGCATTTTGCATACCAAAACGATGCAAAACCTTATCAATGTATGTACTCTGACTTAGACCGATCATCCTTCTAGATCTATCCCTATAGATCCTCATTCCTAGAATATAGGATGCATCTCCTAAGTTTTTCATAGAGAAGTTGCTCCCTAACCAAGTCTTAACAGCCTTAAGAGAAGGTATGTCATTCCCCATTAGTAGTATGTCATCAACATATAATACTATGAATGCCACATGGCTCCCACTAACCTTCTTGTAAACACAAGGTTCATCCTCGTTTTGAACAAAGCCATACTCTTTGACTATTTCATCAAAACGGATATTCCATCTCCTAGAGGCTTGTTTCAATCCATAAATGGATCGACGTAATTTACATATCTTGCTAACATTCCTTGGATTGACTAAACCTTCAGGTTGTGTCATGTACACATCCACATCATCTTCAAGGCTTCCATTAAGGAAGGCTGTTTTGACATCCATTTGCCAGATTTCATAATCATGGAATGCTGCAATAGCAAGCAAAATCCTTATGGACTTGACCATAGCCACTGGTGAGAAAGTTTCATCATAGTCAATACCATGAATTTGTTTGAAACCTTTTGCAACCAGCCTTGCTTTATAGGTCTGAACATTTCCATCCATGTCAGTTTTCTTCTTGAAAACCCATTTGCACCCTATGGGTTTTACCCCTTCAGGTGGATCAACCAAAGTCCATACTTGGTTTTCATACATGGAATCCATCTCGGATTTCATGGCTTCTAGCCATCTCTTAGAGTCTGGACTGTTCATAGCATCTTGGTATGTGAGAGGCTCATCTTCATCTATGAGCATCAAATCACCACATTGAGTCAAGAGAAATCCATATCTCTCTGGCTCATGGCGAATTCTACCAGTTCTACGAACAACCTGTGTTTGTTGAGCATTATCATTATCCTGCTCATGTTCCACTTCAGGTTCAATGCTATTTTGTGGTTCTCGATCTTCATCGAGGTCTATAGTTCTCCCACTATTTCTTTTGGAAACAAAATCTCTTTCCATGAAAACAACATCTCGAGCAATAAACACTTTCTGCTCAGAAGGACTATAAAAATAATACGCCTTTGTTTCTTTAGGGTATCCCACAAAATTGCACTCTTCAGATTTAGGTCCAAGCTTGTCAGATACTTGACGTTTCACAAACGCCTTGCATCCCCAAACTTTCATAAAGTTCATGCCTGACCGTTTCTTCTCCCATATCTCATATGGAGTCTTTTGAACCTTCTTAGTAGGAACACGGTTAAGTGTGAAAGCCGCTGTTTCTAGAGCGTAACCCCAGAAACTAATTGGAAGATCTGCATGACTCATCATCGATCGCACCATGTCCAATAAGGTGCGATTTCTCCTCTCTGAAACTCCATTCCATTGAGGTGTACCTGACGGAGTGAGTTGTGATACAATACCACACTCCTTTAAATAATCTTTAAATTTTGTGCTCAAGTATTCTCCTCCACGATCAGATCGTAAGATTTTAATACTTGCACCTCCGCCAATTTGCTTCTCTACTTCAGCCTTGTATTCTTTGAACTTTTCAAAATAATCGGATTTATTCTTCATAAGATATACATATCCATATCTACTGAAATCATCAGTAAATGTTATGAAGTAGTAGTAGCCTCCTCTAGCTATTACACGCATTGGGCCACATACATCACTATGTATTAGCTCCAGACGTTCGGTGGCCCTTTGACCCTTACCAGTGAAAGGGGCTTTAGTCATTTTACCAAGCAAACAAGATTCGCATTCTTGGTATGATTCAAAATCACACTTATCTAAGTATCCATCCATATGTAATTTGGATATGCGTTTCTCATTTATATGGCTTAGACGACAATGCCAGAGGTATGTTTGATTTGAGTCATTAACTTTAAGTCGTTTGTTTTCTATATTATAGACATGATTATCTAAGTCAGGAACATATAAACCATTAAACAAACGTGCAACACCATAGGTTAAATCATTCAAAGCAAAAGAGCAACAATTGTTCTTTATCATAAATGAAAAACCTTTCTTGTCCAAACAAGAAACAGAAATAATGTTTCTGCGAATCGCAGGCACGTAAAAACAATTCTCCAGTTCTAAAACTAACCCTGAGGGCAAAGATAAATAATAGGTTCCTACAGCTAAAGCAACAACTCTTGCTCCATTGCCAACTCGTAGGTCCACTTCTCCTTTAGCCAATGTCCTACTTCTCTGCATTTCCTACACATTTATACAAATGTGAGTAGCACATCCAGTATCCAATACCCAAGATGTAGAAATAGACAGATTGACTTCTATAACATATATACCTGAAGTAGAAGCTTGCTCAGCCCTCTTCTTCTTCAGATCCTCAAAGTAAACTGAACAGTTTCTCTTCCAGTGACCAGTTTTCTTACAGTAGTGACATTCACCCTTAGCGACCCCACCTTTAGGCTTTAAAGCCTGTTTAGGACCTGACTTTGGCTTGGGTGTAGAATCAGATCATGTCTTCTTCTTACCCTTCCACTTGCCTTTCCCTTTGGCCTTACCTTTATTGCCCACCATCAGTATGGGAGCAGGTTCAGCCGTCTTCATGTTGGTCTCATATGTCCTCAACATAGCTAACAATTCAGTAGGTGTTTTGTCAAATTCATTCATATTGTAGTTTATGATAAACTGGGTGAATTTGTTGTTCAAAGAATTCATGATTAGGTCAATACCAATTTCCTGAATAATCGGGAAACCCAAAGTTTCAAGGTACTCAATGTAACCAATCATCTTCAGAACATGTGGGCCAACTGGTTCACTTGCCCCTTGTTTGCAATTAAAGAGTGACTTACTCGTGTTGAACCTTTCCTGACGAGTTTGGCTTGCAAACATGCTTTGCAAGTGCTCATTGATAGTATATGCATCCATATGCACATGCTATCTTTGAAGCTCAGCACTCATACTTGCCAACATAAGACATGCAACATCATTTGCATCATTCCCATCCTTTGTGTGGGCCGCTCGTTCCTCAACAGTAGCGCCCTCAGGAAGGGGACCTGCCGGAGGAATATCAATGACATGAAGCGCTCCTGTCTGAGGACGATCCTCAAATTCCTCTGCCAGTCTAGGAAGTTGTTTCCTCCTGTCAGCTTATCCTTCTCAAGGACTGATCGTACGGATAGTGTGTTTGTGTTGTTTGCCATTATTTGGTATCTACAATGATAAAAGCCCAAAATAAACATTAGATTGTCTGAGTTATTTATTATGTTCAAATGATTTTGATATATTCATAATATATCTCCCACTATTTTTATCAAATTAATAGCCTTTACTATTAATTTGGAAAGTATATCCCATAATTCTTTCTAGTGAGCCAAGATCCATATTTCGTCATATCCAAAGACAACCACTGGAAGTCCTTAAAAATGATTATTTAGGTAGACAACAATTGTCAAGGTACCTGGCTGACGAGCGAATTTCAATGGACTCACCCTGTTGAGAGAATGATTCTAGAGACAGTTTTATTGCCTTTTCAGCTCTGCATCCTTTTGAGAAGATGTAGATAAGCTTACAGTTACCTCAGTTATATACTACTTTCCTTCTCTGGAGGTAGAGCTGTGGGTGCACTTCCGACTTCATCCTTATTTGCTGCATCAGGTGTAGTTTCTTCCTTATCAACCTCTAACTTACATATGTTCCTTATATCTCCAAGGGTTAATATATGGAAGTGGATGAATCAATATTTGGTATTATGGCCTGGGTAAGAGATTGATGGGTTTTCAACCTCTTGGCCAGCTTCTGTAGCAACTGGGGGCTAATCGGATAGAATCAATCAAGATAAAAAAGATAATCACCATAACATTCCAAAATATATTTTTCATCTCAAAGAGAAGGAAAAATATAATAATGAATGGTAATAGATTGCATTAAAGAACTTTTAGTAAAAGGGTTTTGTCGGTTCTAAAGATTTATCATTTAAGAACATGATACCAATAGAAATTTTCTTTAAGATACTTATCCCATAATAAAATGCGAGAAAGTATATCAGAGAAAAATTCTATCTCTTATGAATTTCTTATAAGGCAAACTTCCCATAATAAAACAAGTAGAGGACTATGATTTTTCGACTCATAATGCAATTCAACTCTCTTACCACATTCTATCTCAATAAAATGACTATTTTCCTTTAAAACCTTTGCACTGTAAGTTTTGAAAATAGTTTTGCAACACATCCTTATTAGATAGAGGATATGATTTTTCGACTCATAATACAATTATGATTTACATCATTTTCATCCACCTGGTAGTATTCCCGACTTAAGATAAAAACATGACAATTGGGGTAGGATGGATGCTTAACAATACAGTACTAGGCCTTCAAAACAACAACAACTGTTTAGGTACTCTGAATCAATGTGAAATATACATTGAAACAAGTATTTAAAAACATATAATTTTACAAGTGATTGGTACCTCGAAGTAAAAATAATTTCTCCAAATAAAATAGCAGTCACAAAGTATCTGCCACTTTAAAAAGAAAAATTAAGAGAGAAAAAGCTTTTAAAGATAAATTTTTTAAAAATAGCTTTTGAGAGAGAATAATAGATTTTGAGATTGGAGAAAAATTATCCTCAAGAAAAATTTGATTCACACCCTAGGTTTGGGAAAATGAAGTAGGGCTGTAAATCAAACGATTTTCAAAAGAGAAGTTTTGAAAAAGAATCTTGATGTTTTCTTCTCTAAAACTGATAGAAAAATGAATGTATCTTTGAATAATACATTTTGAAAAAGAAATAGACAAGAGTTTCTTTTTAATACATTCAAGTTTAAAATTCAGTCGAAGAAAGAAAACTAATATAAATACTCATGTAATACTAAACAATTACCACAGACATGCATATATAAATCAAATAACATGTGGCAATTATTCAGTAGAACAATAAGTATTTAAACATATTTTTATTATTAGTGATTTCAGATAAACAACTTGTATTATCACTAATATTAAAAATATCACAATTAATTATAAATAAATAATAAAAAAATATCATTATCTGATAATTATCAATAATTTCAAGATGCAAGAAATTATTCTTCTAATAGTTTATCAAATCAAAATTATGAAACTAATAATCAATGAACTACTTCAATCCATAATTTTAATAAGATAAAATAATTTTGTTAAATACTAAAGGTTCATAGGATTGAATATTAACATCTAACTTCCTACGCTATATCTAATAATTATCACTCTAGCATATTACAATTATACTCATAAAAATTATTATTGATATAGGTAAGCTCGAGAAAATAGTTGAAGAGAAATTCACAAGTCCTTTAAATATTGATATTTAATACTTGTGATCCTAATTACAACTTCTCGCTAATAAAATCAAATTTTAGAAATATTTTTTAAGTATATAAAATATTGAGAGTTTTATACACATGACTTAGAAAATACTTCATCTTCCAATATTAGTGAGTTTTGAAATATGCATTATTTATTTAGAACAGAAATTCTCAATACTATCACTAATATCAAACGCATCACAATTATTTATAATAAAATATTTAAAAATATCAGAGCAAAATATCAAAACAATTAAGCAAGATATCATTGACTAATATTCACCAAATATTTAACATACAAATAATTATGCTGCTAAATTATGCTAAATAATTTAACTACCACATATGCATATAACATTGTAAGCATGATAATTAAACTAATAGCAAACAGTATGAGGTACTGGATTTTAAACAAATTCACAAGTCCTTTAAATATTGAAAATTTAATACTTGTGAACTCATTTAAGAATTCATTGTAGATGGGATTTCCAACAAATATGCACATAAATAATATCCCAAGTTCACTAACCAACTTAGACAAAATGAATTTATCAAGTTGTTCAGCAAATATCTGCAAGTTATTCTACTTAGGAAAACTCTCAAAAGAAATGATACCTGGTATCCATGCTCTTATTCCTTAAGTGGTGTGGAGTGATCAACAGAGTTGTTGGAGTCGAAGAAGTTTCCTTGTCCAGAAGATCAGAGCATCACATTCACATGTTGCTTTAATTTCAGCCTTTGTTGCAACTGTGTGTTGAGTGCTTCTTCTCATTTAAGCAAGAAATCAACTTCTTCTACGAAATTGACAGCTTCTAGGAATGACTTCCATGTCTTTCTTACAACCTGCATTATCTATATCTATATAGCTAATTAGGTTAAACCTAGTATCTTTAGGGTACCTAATTCTAAGAATTGGAGATCCCCTAAGATATCTAACATTTCATAACTTAGCTATAAGATAAGATTCTCTAGTATCCACTTGGAAACTTGCACATAGGCATATCGAGAATAAAATATATGGTCTTTATGCACTTGAATAAGTAATGAGCTGATCATACTTCTATAGCTTGTCACTTCGGTTCATATACATGATTTGCCCTGCTCAAGCTTAGTGGTTTGTTGGTAAGAAGTTTTGGCAGGTCTAGAATCTTCTAAATTGTGCATCTTCAAAAGATCCTTGACTTACTTTAATTTCCATTATTCTTTTGAATTAATTGTAATCCAAAAAGAATTGCAACTCTTCCAACATGCTCATGTTGTACCTACTATGCATTAACTTAACAAAAAAACTCTTGCACAAGTTTTCGTTAGTAGATCCACATATAATATAATCATGGTATACTAGCACATATATGACAATATGTGTGTGCCTTGTATCCTAGAGATATATGTGTATAACGACTCTACCAAAATCATTTTCAGGTAATTAGTAGTTAGAGTGTCATACCATGTCCTTGACGATTTGCTTGAATCCCTAACTCTGTTAGGTCCTCATCTTGTTAGGCCCAATTTTTAGGTCCTAAAAGGACCAAGTCTCGTCACTGGTGCTTACTGTTTGATCTTGAAAGTCCCGAAGATTCTGTTTCCATCATCATCGATACCTTCTAGTTGATAGTAACTTGTAGCAACCAGTTTGGCATTGTCCCTCATAACAATGCCAATAACTACCCAGTTTCTGAGAACCCTTACTGTACCAATTTCAACTTTATCTTCTGGTCTGGGTTCCAACTTCAGTAGATTCTGCCTTCGAACTGATTGAGATCATCTTGCAATGCAATCACCCAATCTGGATCAATCAGTGCTTCTTCAGTATTCTTTGGGATTCCAGATATTAGATCCTGAAAAATATATGTTCATTTTGTTTAGCACTTCTAGCCTTTACTCGATAATCAGGTTTACTAAGAACTAGACTCCAGGATTGACTTTGACTTCAAGCCTTTTGTCTTGGCAGATATGTTCTTGATGTATTACTTTGATCTTCATTGTATTGAGTACGACTAGTAGATCCTTCTTTTATTTGCTCCCCAGAGTTACTGCTAGGATGTGTTGAGGATCCTTCACCTTTTTTAGTGGATTCTGTTAAAGTTCACGAGTTATGTAGTTTCACTACCATTTCCACTAATAGGATTTGAATCATCATCATTATCATTGTTTCCTTCTGCAACCTCAGTTTCATCATCAGTATCTGAATTTAACTATGATGGGATGTCAAACTTCAAAGATTCAGAATAATCTTTCATTTGAATGCTTGGGAGCTTGGTGTAGTAGAACGATACTTTCATACTTTCAATCACCTTCTGGTTTTACATCATTTATGCCTTGAAAGCTTTCGACTTCAATGAGTAGCCGAGAAAAATTGTTCTATGAGCCTTAACTTCAAACTTGCCAAGATACTCATATAAATCTTCAATAAATATCAATTTCCTCCAAACACATGAAAGAGCTTCATTGTTTGCTTCTGGTTGGCCATTAACTCATATGATGTCTTTTCTTGATCTTTGTTGATTAAAGTAGCATGTTGTGTTAATTTCTTCAGCTTCAACGTACCTTTATCAGTGCAGAATTCATATAGAACTTCATTCGCGAAATTCAGTTCCATTATCTGACTTCAAAGTTCTCGCAGCTTACTTTTCTTCCAACTTGATCTACCTGATGTGATCAATCACCGTCTGTGATATATTATCTGTTGAATGCACGAACATCACCAACTTGTAACTAAGGTTGTCATCAACCACCACTAAGCATATTTCTTCCATGATATAATTTGCTTCAGTATGATGTTTTCATTGACTTCCCTATGTGACATACTTCAAAATGTCCTTCTGGATATAATTCCATATGAAGCAGTCCTCTCACCAATTTCTTCTTTATCAAAGAATCCATTGTCTCGAATATCAAGTGTGAGAGTTTCCTATGCCTATGCCATAGCTAATTCTTTACCGATGAAGCTTTACTAAAAAGTTTACTTTATCTTTGCATATGGAATCCATGTTAGCTACGAACAAACTTCCTCACTCTCAGTTTGAGTGAGCTTTCAACCTTCTTATTTGAGAACAAACACTTTTGCTTTTCAATGCTTTTCCAAAAAACCCTTGACAAAGAATTCCCTAGTGCCCTATAGATAGTGCTTAAGTCCTTCCACAAGAAAGATGCTTCCATTGATGACAATTCCAAAAACATGATAGCCAAATCCCTTGTACATCCTTTGCTGTCATCTCCAAAGGTTACCGTTGAGTAGGCTTTCTCAACCAACTGTGATAACAAAGCTTTAATCTTAATCATATGCCTCGAACAATAAATGTCACGAAGTCACATAACTTTTGTCTTTTGTTACATACTCTGCAATCACAAATGATTAAGTTTCTTGGTACTTAAATTCAATTGAGTCCAGATGGGTTAGAGATATTGCTTTAAATAGTGGTAACAATAGCTTCAACCTTAACATACACAAACTTATCTTTGACTGATCACTTCTCATTTAGAACAGCCTTGACAAAGTAGTCTTAAGGCTATGAGACTAGTGATTCCAACCTAACTTAAGGCGGACTAACAATCTTTACCCTATTGTGATTCTTATACATGCTTTGTCTAAGATTATGCAAGTCCTAAGATATGCACTTTAAAATTTAACTAAATAAGCATGGAAATAATAACACATGGTAAACATTCAGCTTTAATGTATTATATAAGAATTATGCAATTCAGGCATGTTATGCGTATTAGAAAATTCAGTACTATCTACTATAATCATTCTGCATAAGTATAACAGATGTAAAGCAGATTACAGATATTCCATTATTTTCTAAAAGCACATGGATAGAAGAACTAATAAATTAATTACTAATTATGTCTAATCCATTTCTGTTGTTGTCTAACATTTTTAACTATCTCTAATTACCCAAGTCAGTTTTAGATTAATCCTCGAATCAACAAATGTTACTGACTACTTAGATAATTCTACCATCATTTATTATTCTATCCCTAACAAGCAATACATGATATGATATAACATTTAAGAGCAACTATTTGAGTAGGAGCAAATAATATGTAAATAAGCACATAAACAATTCAAGAATATGTAGAATATTTGAATAAAACATTATGAGCAATATCAAATTCCGCATACACTTAACAAGTCATTCATAAGAACAAATATGAAATATATGATCTATGACCTGTTTGTCTATTAGCAATTTTCACAATATTAGCAGAGGTATTAAATCACAAAAGATTTAACTCAAGTTCCAGCAAATGTTCTGAGATACACCTAACCGTCTAGAACACCATATCTAATTCTAGATATTCATTTTAATGCATATAAAATTAAGTATGAAATGTACTAATTAAACTCATGAATCCTAGCATGCAAATCTCATTCTTAACAATCAATTAAGCATTTAAGTCCTAAGATGCTAACATGAATATAATACATTTCAATACCTAATTATCATACAGTTCTGAATTATATAAATGTATACTAGTTAGAATGTGTACTTGTGAAGTGCTTAGTGATCCATCTCCGGTGTTAGTCATTGATGTCATATATCCATTTGGTTCATCACTGTCACTAATAGAATCAGCCTTGCATTTAACTTTAACATATGATTTCCTTTGCTGCATCCTCACTAATGCCTGAGATTCGTGCTTCAACCCAACACAGTGTTTGTCATCATTTGCTTGTATGAGCTTTTTCAAACTGTGTAGCAAACCCTTGATCTTGTTTTTTATTTCCAACCATCCCTGTTTTGCAACCGCCTCTTGAATTGATCTTGAAAATCTCCTTTATGGAATCTATAGGTAAGGACCTTAGATTTAGAATTGGGATTCCGTCTGAATCTGATGTCACTGAACTTCCTGTTTGCCCTGCAAGCTTGACTTGCAGTCTAGTTCTCAAGTTATTCCAAAGTGTCAAACTCACATACAACACCTTGACCACTACCTCGAGCTACAACATCTTCAATTAAGTTTCTCGGATCATTTCGTTTCTGTTCAGAGGTTCTCAACCTTGTCTTCAGTCAAATTTGGTTCCTGGGTCACAAATACAGTGGATATGCTAACAACCTGCTTTACCAAATATTATCTTCTTTAGCTCTTGCTCTAGTTCATAGGCCTACAACACATACAGGTCTTTTACAAATAATGTGGTTATATCCTTAAATCCATGTTGGCTGTAATCATGTGTTCTAGATGATCTGCAGTGTTAGCACGAACTTCCTATAATTTCCCTTAGAATAATCTTTAAGGCTTGTACTGAGATTCCAGGTAGTCCAGTCTATTCTCCTTCACTACTTCAAACCCCTAAGATTTTTCATCCACAAATACAACTCAAATTAACCAAAAACTGTACCCAAATTAATTTCTTCTTTTGCAGCTTTCAAAATATTAGTGGGATCCTATGGAGTAAACCTCTGAGGAAATTAATACCACAACTTCTTCAGCCTGTTCCAGAATTAACTTCATTGGATAATCTTCAGTCAATTTTAGTTGTCTTCAATACCCAAAAAATGTTCAACTACGAACCCCTTAAGCACCCTCGAATTAATATTTAAGAAAAATTTAGATTTACAGAATTTTTAATTTTCTTAGAAAATAAATTAATCAAAAATAAAAATATACAAATAATTATTTTCAAGAATATTTGAAATATCTTAAAAATTAAAAATCCGTAAATTAATATTTTAAGAAAAATTTTAGTTTCAAGAATTTTAAATTTTCTGGAAAAAAATAAATCTAAAATAAAAATTTAAAAATTAAAGGATAAAAAACTTGGAGTACCAAACTGCACTTTGGGAATTAGTGGCACCAAGTAATTATGTTGCGCTTCTCCACCTAAAGCCTAGCGCAACGAATTTTATTATTTATTTTTTTTGATTTTTGTGGCGCTAGACACAGTAGATTCACAGAGTAGGCGCAACAAACTAATGTACTTGGTAAACATCTCAAGTTGCGCTTTAATTGGCCAATTCAATCAACTAACGCGTGTACTTCACTAACTCAATACATGTTGCTTTTTTGTGGCGCCGAGTCAAACAAAACTGAAGCGCGTGTAATAAAGTTTGTTGGCTTTCTGTACTTGATTGTTGAGTACTACTACCCCTTTTTTAAAAAAATGGATCAACTAAAAATAAATTTAAGATAAAAGTTTATAAAATAAATTTTATATCCAATTTATAAAATAAACTAATTAAAATTTATAATATAAACTAATAAAAGTTTAGAAAATAAAATTTATATTAAATTTATAAAATAAATTAATTAAAATTTATAACATAAACTAATAAAAGTTTATAAAATAAATTTTATATCCAATTTATAAAATAAACTAATTAAAATTTATATCATAAACTAATAAAATTTATAAAAGTTTATAAAATAAATTTTATATTAAATTTATAAAATAATCTAATTTTTATACTTAAACTTATTTATCAAGGCCTCTAATCATTCTCAGTCCAAGCAGCTTCGACACCCTGAGCTTCACTGGGTTACAGATCTTAATTTGTATATCGATCAATAAGCTCTGATACCAATTGTTGGGTCCCGAAGTATCGTAGAATGGGGGTTGAATACGATACTCACAATAATTTAAATTCTTTTCGGAATTTGTTGATAAATAAATTATTGCTTCAGAGTGGGTTTGGCCATTTGTAGTGTTTAGGTGAGTTGCCTACTAATTTTCTGTGAGTCCGGATAAATCAATTAGGTTCAAGAAAATTAGCAAGCAAAATAAAAGAGACAAGTTTCCGAGAATATATCTTTCATATATAAACCCAGAGGGGTGCTACACAGTAAAAATATAACTGGCTTCCAAAGAACAAATTAATTCTTTGCTACTAACACAAAAATATAAGGCTCAGTTCCTATACAAATATATCTAAATTAGTACAAGGAAAAATTGAGTCCGTAGGGAGTGATATCCAGGAGTCCTGAGCAATTTTAATTAAATAACTGAGTCCTAATATCTGACCTGGAGCAAGATATGAGTATGTATAAATTATCTCTTTTTGCCCCGACTATGGCAGAAGCTCCCTACATATTTTTGTTGAAGAAGACGACTCCTTAATAAGTGACTATTTTTTTATCTGTGTAGACTTTTTAAATCAATAAAGTAGCTGTTGTAATTTGATTGGCTGAGGGCTAAGTGGGGCTAAGAAATATTTTGTTGCGTCTTATAATTTATGTTGTGCTTGTAGAGTGAATCCCCTGTGTAGATTTATCTGGCGCCTTGAAAATGACTTGAGCTATTCGGAATGTTTGTTGCGCCTATACTCTTACTGCCTTGTATAGGCGCCACCAAATATTGCCTTAGCTTCTTTAACCAAGTCATGCTTTCGTTGCGCCTAATACATTGTCTGCCCTGTAGAGAAGTTATGTTGCGCCAATTGAAAATTCATGTTGCGCCTGATTTATTAACATTTATGGTCAAAGTGCTGTTTAGTTACTGCACTTTGACCCTCTATTTATTCCTTGACTGAAGTTCACCAACTTCCATTTCTTGTACCAAAGTCTTGTCACATTATACCCTGTACCCTGAGCTGTTTCCGTTCTTCGACTATAGTTCAGAAACTTTCACTTTTCATACCAAGGTTGTGACACTTGGCACCCTACACCCTTTGAGCTGTTTAACTGTTTAGCTGTTTGGTTGTAGCATCTACAAATCACTTTTTGTACCTTAGTAAATAACTGTTCTTTCCAAGTACGTTCTTCAACTTAACAATTCTTCTTTAGTTAATACTCAGATTCCTTTCACAAACTGCTGACGCCTAGTGCAACTGGTTTGGTTCACAGACGACTAACTTTGATCTAGGTCTTCATATTATTGTTTTACTTGCATTGTTAAGTTTGCAGCAACTTCATTGCTTCAAACACTGACTGTCAATAAACATAGTACTTTTATTGGAATCTTTTCTAATACTTAGACAACATCTTCGCTACTACCATAATCTTGAATACTTCATTCTCTATTCTTCACTGACGCTTGAACATATGACTGAACTTCTTTCAGTGAGTATAGCTTCAAGATTGTAGCTGTCTTCTTTAACCTTTGTCTTTACCCTTCTAGATTCCTATGCTTCGAACACTTCTATCTTCAATCATTTCCTTTACACTGAAATCTTCTAGTGGCACTTCTATACTGAATCTTCAACACTTCTAAAACCCTAAAAGTCTTCAACCATTATTCTTCACTGAAGCATGAACATATTAATGAACTTCTTTCAGTGACCTACAGTAGACTTCAAAGCTTCTTCTAATGTCTTGATTCACTGTATCTGCCTTGTCTTCATTTCTTCCTGATTTCTGTGTAGGCGTAGTATTATTTACTTGTCCTGTTCTAATGTTGAGTTATCATGATTACTATTCATACAGTTTCGTAATCTCACCAACAAATTCTATTTGGTAGTACCTCATACGGTCGCTAATAATTACATCCTCAACCCATTAATTACTACATAATTCTTTTTTTCATGTATTTCCTCTATGGTACCAATCACGATTGCCCAACAACCTATCCTCCAAAGTGTAATAGACATTTCACTTCCATTGTAATCAAAATACCTCAGTTTGTCTCTATGTCCTTTAACACAATTTCATCATTATTGTGTAATCTTAACTTTCACTATTTTATCTCTATCATTAGTTTGGACATCCTTATGCAGACGATATTTTTATCTTGACATTACATCTCTTCTCTTTTCTCAAAAGAAATCAAATCTCTATTGAATGGCACTAGTAAATATCCGTATAATATTACTCTTTATGCCTCAGTCTTGCACTCTCGAATCACCACTCCTTACGTTTCCACTTTTTATTATGGCAATTTCCTGAATCATCACCAGTTAATAAGTTTTATCCATCATGAAAATTTTATTTGGTCACAGCATACGAGACAACGATTCAACAACTATTGTAAACATTAATTCATAATATTCCATACTTAGATTATTTCGTCATAGTCCTAATTTCAACTTCATCCAGCTTCCCAAATATTTAGGAAAGTATTTGCAAGATACACAACCTAGTTTTGGTAATAAACAGATTCACTTAAGAAGTTCATACTTACTCTTATGAAGCAACAATTTCTAGGCTTGACTATACACAATGATTATTCTACCAGATCGGGTTTAAACTCAGCTCTGGGTTATAACCTTCTTGGATTTTTCCCTCAATCACAGGTCTTTGATGAATTGAACTCATGGGTGGAACTTTCTGAGGGTGAAAAAATAGGTACATGCCAAAATAGGTTGACGCTCATCAAATATATCCTTATCACTATTCATATCAGCAGGACTGTCATATTACTCAACAGGCTATCAAACCCAACACGTGAGATATGCCGGATCAATATTATATATCAGGTTGATGGCTAAGGGGAGATTCCTCAGAATTTGTACCAATTTCGTGTTCATACATTTATCGTCTGATCCTTCTGACCTTCACTTTTCAAAACTCTTAGTCTACATGACATATGGTATAATACAAAAAGGACGAGACATATTATCAATTATGTAGTCTCAATCAATTCACACGTAAAGGTCTATAATAGTATTACGGGACCTCTTTCCCCGGACCATTTATCTCAACTAAACCATTAAATCCTCAATGATTACTCGGACCCCTTTTCTAGCCGGAGTCCCACCACTAGTAAAAGGAGCTTCATACCAACACCTACACACTAGGTCATTCATACTTTTCATCCTGACCACAATATCCGGAATGCGTGGGTCACTACATTAAAAGGCTTACTTTGATCAGAAAATACTTAACGTACTTAGAAGATACAATCAAATGTGCATCTTAACTCCTCGTTGTGACTTTATACCGTATCAATACCACACATTGTCTTATCAATTATCCTTGACTTCTTATCCCCAATAGAATCCTTGATATCTTTCTGCTTATCCGATTTCTACAAAATATATCATTGCCTCTTCTGGTACGGTCTTGCCAATTTCCGTCCAAAATCTATATCCCGAATGTCATTCATAAATCTCTTCACTACTAACTCCAAGTAGATGGCCTTTTCTTAACTCATTCATTGGTACTACATCCGGTAGTCCAATTATGAACTCTACATGAGTTCTCATGTTATCCTCTTATATAGGAACAACTCTTAACACTCTCATATCTAAGTACTATAACTCATGCTCTGATACTAATTCTGTAACGCCCCCAAATCCGGTGTTAGGGATTTGAGTCGTCACGTCACCATCCAATCATTTACAACCTGCAATAACTCAATAATCCAACGAAATCATATCATAGTCCCCTCTCTCTCTCACACACACAAGTTATAGTCTTAGAAACGATACACAACAAGTATCATTAGTTATTACAATCAATTTGTGAGAAACAATGTTTGGGAACTAGTGCCACCTCCAAAGGACAGATCAGTAATTGGCACTAAATGGGTCTACAGGAACAAAATGGATGAACATGGAATAGTAATAAGAAACAAAGCAAGCTTGGTTGCAAAAGGCTATTCACAGGAAGAAGGCATTGACTATGATGAGACTTTTGCTCTGTTGCAAGATTTGAAGCAATTAGAATTTTTCTAGCTTTTGCAGCACACTCAAATTTTAAGGTATATCAAATGGATGTGAAAAGTGCATTCCTCAATGGTGAATTAGAAGAGGAAGTATATGTGCATCAACCACCTGGCTTTGAAGATTCAAACTTTCCAGACTTTGTGTACAGACTCATCAAAGCATTGTATGGACTCAAACAAGCCCCTAGAGCATGGTATGACACCTTGTCAAAATTTCTTCTGGAAAATCAATTCACTAGAGGAACTATTGACAAAACTCTTTTCTACAAAAAGCATGGTGAGGATATCATATTTGTTCAAATCTATGTAGATGATATAATTTTTGGGTCTACAAATGAAAAATTGTGTCAAAGGTTCTCTAAGCTAATGAAAAGTGAATATGAGATGAGCATGATGGGAGAGCTCAATTATTTTCTAGGCCTTCAAATAAGTCAAAGGGATGATGGCATTTTCATAAGTCAAACAAAATACATCAATGACTTACTCAAAAGATTTGACATGCAAGACTGTTCAACTGCCAAGACTCCAATGTCTACAGCTACAAAACTTGATGAAGACAAGAAAGGAAAAAATGTAGACATGAAGACCTACAGAGGAATGATTGGATCTCTCCTCTATCTCACAGCTAGTAGACCTGACATAATGTTTTCTACATGTCTATGTGCAAGGATCCAGGTAAATCCAAAAGAATCCCATCTCATTGCTGTCAAAAGAATTCTGAGATATCTCAAAGGAACACAATTCATGGGATTATGGTACCCTCAAGAAACAGGATTCAATTTAGTTGGATATTCAGATGCTGATTTTGCAGGGTGCAGAGTGGATAGAAAAAGCACCTCAGGAAGCTGTCAATTTCTTGGACAAAGATTGGTGTCTTGGTTTAGTAAAAAGTAACAATCAATTTCTACCTCCACAGTTGAGGCTGAATATATTACTGCTGGAAGTTGTTGTGCTCAAGTGCTTTGGATCAGGAATCAACTAAGGGACTATGGACTGGTGTTTGAAGGAATTCCTATCATGTGTGACAACACTAGTCCCATATCAATTGTTGCAAATCCAGTAAACCATTCCAAGACAAAGCATATTGATGTAAGGTATCATTTCATAAGGAAACATACAGAAAATGGAGTAATTAAATTGTTCTATGTTCCTACACAAAAATAGTTGGCTGATATATTTACTAAACCACTTGATGAAGCCACCTTCAACAGGATGGTTAGTGAAATTGGAATGCTAAATTCTTCAGGATAAGTGGCCTAATAAATATCTCTCTCCAACTGTTACAACAATTGTTTCACAGACATGAACCCAAGTGATTTATCTAAGTGAAACAAAACTGGTGTATATTTATGAATATGTCAGTTATATTGTTATACATATTGTTAATAAATGTTTTAAAACTAACTTGGAACTATTTTCTTGTTCTGAGAAAGCTAGAAAAGAATTATTATGCTTGTCCATTATTAAATAACAAGTGTGATAATTAAAATTTTAGGAATATCAATTAAACTCATTTCTCTTTTTAAGATGAATAAATAACTTTTATTTATCTAAGAAATGTTGTTGACAAAGTATTATCTTGTTTTCCAAGTGAAAATAAAGTAATTTCTCAAAAACTGGAATTTGTAGTTAAGTTGCCATTCTTTCTGACTTCTCGACTAAGTATTATTGAGAGTTCTCGAATCGTTCATTTCTGAGAGTTCTCGAATGGTTTGAGTTCTCGAACAGTTTATCCCTAGAGTTCTCGAATCATTCATTTCTGAGAGTTCTCGAATGCTTTGAGTTCTCGAACAGTTCTTTTCCTGAGTTCTCGATCAAGTACTATTGAGAGTTCTCTAACCCTTAAAGTTCTCGACCATAGCTTGAATGAGTTCTCGATTGTCTTAGTTCTCGATCAAAGTCTGACAGTTCTCTACTAAAACAGCTTTACTCTTTTCTGAGTTCTCGATCACTAAAATCGATTACTATTCTAGTCGAGTTATCTCTATCATTTAAATAGCAAAGTAGATCTAACATTTCATTTCTACGCTTAACTACAAACTCAAAGAAACCCTTGCATTTCAACTGTTATTCTTGCACCCTTCTCTCTCTCTCTCTAAAACTTTCGTTCCTTCTCTTCTCTATTTCTATACACTAATTCCATGGCATCCTCAAGTTCAGTCTCAACTGGAGTATTTGTCATTCCCAAAACAAACTTCTTGGTCATCTCCAGAGATGCTGACGCAAAACCTCAATACAAATGTTTCACCAAGTTTCTAATAGACTCATACCTAAAAGAAGCCTTGTTAGCTAACTCAACTCTTTATCTAGACATTCTTGAACAATTTTGGGCTACTGCAGAGTGGGAAAACATAGCTTTGGAAAATGGAAGCTCAAAAATAGTTGTAACCTACAAAATCCAAGGAGTAGATATCAGTTTTGATGAAGAAGATGTTAATAGAATCTTAAAGATTCAAACTGCAGAGTTTAATGATGAGCCAACTGATGAAGATTTACTGGACTTCTTAGAAATTATAAGGTATTCAGATTCTGTGAACAAGGAAGGGGAGAGGTTCAAGCTGGGAAAAATCAATAAGAAATTCATGAGAAAGGAGTGGTCATTTTTGTTCGACACAATTCTAAGAGTCTTCACCTGCAGGAAAACAGGATTTGACCAGGTTAACCTCATTGCTATGAAGCTGGCCTACTCATTGGCCTACAATCAAAGGCTCAATATTGGAAAGCTAGTTCTTGGGGAGCTCATAACCAGGATTCCCAAGAAAGGTAATGAGATTTTCTTTCCTCGCTTTATTCAATTAATTCTCAATAATAAGAATGTTAATTTAATTGAATTGCCTGGAATGAACAAACAAAGAATTGGCTATTCCAAATCCATGTCAAAAATAATTTTTGTTACATTGGATAGGAGAAACACAGTGAATGTGCCCCTTCAAATAACACCTCACATGCTGAGTGTATTTAAGTGGTACCCACTTGTGCAACCTAAATATGGTTATCTTGATGCAGTAGAGGGTCCTAAGGCTGTAGAAGAACCAAATGCACCTAACCCAACTGTTAGACCTTCTGTGAATCCATTAGATGATAGTCAACCAACCTCTACATCCTCTCAACAGGGTGTAGTTGTAAAGAAGAAAAAGGAGAAAGCTATTAAGAAAAGAACAATAGAAACTGTTGAAGAAAGTGATGACATTGTAGATGAGTCACCTGTGGAGCCTTTAACCAGGAGGAAGAAAATTTAAAAGGCCACAACAGACCACTCTACATCCTCTCAACAGGATGTAGAGGTTAACAAGGGACTAAACCTACTACTAGGTGCACTTTCTCAACAAGGTGCATCTATTGAAATTGGGAGCCAGTCCACTCCACTTTGTACAGAGTCTGCACCATTGCAGGAACTCACTCCTGTCAATGAAGGAGTTTTAGTTGAAAAGGAGACACACTGTGCACCAGTAGAATTTTCTCTTGAAACTTCCCCATTTTCTCAGGGGGAGTTGCCAACACTCAGTTCTATTCACAATCTCCCGTCAACCTCTCAAATTTCTTCTCAACTAGCTGTGTCTAGCCAAACATACAAGTTTGTTGATCATCACGATTCTCATTTCCCTGGTGAGCCCCATTCAAGTGACTTGGTGCATGACACCTTGCTCACCACTCAGGAAATACATTTATATGGTGATGGAATGCATGCTGAGGCATATCCTGATGACACCATCAAAACCACAGAGGTTTCAGGAGTTTTTACTTCAGACTCTGTGGGGGCTCAGGCATTTAATAGCCAAGTGTCTTCACAGACATTGGGAAATCTGGGGGACCTCCACACCATGCAAATGGCATCCCCTGGACACTCCCCAGTCATTCAAAGACTGTCTCCTCAGGAGAAATCACCTATCCATCCAGTGTCTAGAGAATCATCTGAGAAATTGGATGAGGAAGTAGACACTGAGGGGACCACTGTAACAAGTGGCCCTAGCTCTCACTCCTTGTCACAATGGCTGGAACCTGTGCAACATGACAGGGATTCAGGACCATCATCTCTTGGTGGGTCACTTTCTGATGAGAAACTAAAGGAGTTATATGGAGATCAATTAGAGGGATTCTATCACATTGCTCAGCAACTTGTGACTTCTCATTTGCCAAACAAAGACTATACTGCCATTATGCTTGAATATGCAAAGGATCAAGAGGAATTAAAGGAGAAGAATGCAAATCTAGCTAAAAATGTAGAAGAAAATGTGGATGCCTGGCTGGATGGTAAATTTGCAGTTAGTATGGAGGAAGCTTTGGAGTGGACCAGGTAAGAATATCTTACTTCTCTTGGATCCTGTGAGAAGACCTTCACTCCAAGTGCTATCTATGATGCAATTCATGAAGCTGCCAAGGTTCAGCTACAGTCCAACCACTACCTTGCCAAGGGAGTTCAATTTGAAATTCAAAATCACAGAACCAAGGTAGAGGGTACATTGCTGGCTATTGAAAACAAGCTCAGGACTGGAGGAATGTATGGGGGCAGTGCCATGGGAGATTCTGTGAATACTTCACTTCTCAATTCCAAGATGGATTCTCTAGAGAAAGTGTTTAAGGAAATGGTTCACGGTAACGCAGCCATCCTAGATAATCAAAGGAAAATCAACAATATGGTTGAAATATTGTACATAAACAGGTATGCAGATAGGTTGCCTGAGGATGTGCCCATTCACACCCTGTCTCCATTTCAAGTGGATCTGTACTATCAGTCTAAGGCCAAAGATGAAGCTGCCAAGGCCTCCACTATTGATACTTTAAATGCTAGAGTGGATTCTCTCACATCCACAGTTTCTCAAGTTGTCTCAGATGTTCAAAGTCTTCAAAAGCAATTTGTTAATTCCCCTGCCAGTCAAGGGACTTCACTTGCCAGCATTTCAACACAACTCACTTCTCTACAATCACTCATCTCCAGAATGGGCACACCTAGTCAGGCTCCTCCAGAAAAATTGCCAACTCAAATCAAGCCAAGCCATTCTTCCTTTCTCCAAAGTCAAGATATCAACCCAAAGGGGGAGAAGGAAATGAGAGAAAAGATAGAGGCTGAAAGGCAAAGGGCAGTTATGAGAAAGCTTAGGAGTGAAATTTTAAAGCCTAATTCTGATAAGGATTTTCTTGACCTTCTGCATCATATCAAAAAGCAAGTCAAGGGAAATCATTGGAGTTATAAGAAGATGCTTGACAATGCTATTGTTGCAGTGAGGGGAGTTAAGTTTGAACAGAATGGACAAATGTTCAAAGAGACACTCATTCAAATGGAGTCTGGTTACTTTAAAGTTTTAGTTGCTCTATTCCGAAGGCTCTCATATACTGAACTGGAATGTTTGTACAAGGCAGTGGAATTGGTAACCCAGGAAGATGAAGAATTGAAGAATCAAATTTTGGAGCCTCTCCTACCTCATGCTCTGCCTGAATCCTACTGTAGTCCAGATGGTGTGATGTATATGGCTAGAGGAGAGAAGCTTGCTCACTTTAAGATTCCTCAACATCTCAATTCAGGAAATAAAAGTCAAATCATAAATCTGATTGAAAAGAAAAAGATTAAACAAGTTGAGGACAATGTGATAGTGAAAAAGATGAAGAAGTTTATTAAAGATCAACTATCTGATTTTGCACGTGAAGAATTGAAAAATCAAAAGAAAGATGATGATGACAAGGATCAGAATAAAAAGGATAAAAAGCCTGAATCCAGGAGTGATAAGGATGAAAATAAGGAGAGCAAGAAAAAGGAGAATGCAGAAAAGAAGAAAAGAGATAATTCTGAAAAGGAGAAACAGTACCAAAGGAGAAATCCTTCCAAGCAGTAAGATGTTGGTACTCACTCTAGCACACCTACCAAATCTCAGGATACTAGTGTGATATCAACAGTTTCTGAAACTGCAACTGCCATCAAATCCAAATCTCCAAGAAGGATGTTCATGAAAGTAACTGCACATGGAGTAATAAGGAGGGAAATTAAAAAGGATCAATCAAGGAAATTGAAGCCAAGTCAACATCTCAAAGTCAACACTGCCACAACAACTAAATTCAAGAATTCTACTAGCTCATTGCTAGTTAGATGTCCTAAGTGGAGAAAATAACTTGTTGTTCCAGATAAGGGTCTGCAAGTTAAGCCTATCCAAGAAATTGCATAAGTCAATAAACAGAGGTTAAAACAGTGGAAGGCTAACAGGATTGCTAAAGTTGAAATCAGGGACAAAAGGATGTTTATCACAACTGTTGATGGAGAGGAAAGAGGCTTTCACCATGACAACAGTAATGCTACCACTCATGACATTAGGAGAGTGATAAGTCTCTTCGACAAAAGAAGCATGATTAACAAGTTGAGAATGATGGAAATGGCTCAGTATTTAGAAAAGAAGTATCAGAAAAAGCTTGACAAGGTAAGGAACATGGAGCAGATGGTTGAAAAGAAAAGAAAAGAGGAGGAGAGAATAGAGAAATTGTCTGAAGAGTTGAGAAGGCAGGGAAAATGCAGGGTGTTCAATGACCCTGATAGAATTTAGTTTAAACTAAGAATTGGATCCACAATCAAAATCAGGCTAAAGTTTATTCAAGACTATCCTATGCAAACTCTCAAGATTGCTGCTGACATGTTAAAGGATTCTATCTTGATAGAGGAAGTTATGTCCAGGCAACAACTTTTGGAAGTCATTGAAGAACATAAGGCAAGGGAAGAAAGAGAAAGAAAAGAGAAATATGACCAGGCAGCTCACCAACAACAACAAAATAAGTAGGCTTGATATCTTGTATTAATTTGTAAAATTCATCATTTCCCAAATTGGGGGAGATTGTTGGACTTAAATCAAGCCTAGCCTATTTAATTATCTGTCTTGCTGTAACATAGTCTACACTTCTATAATAGTTTAGTGACTTAGATATTCTTGTATAAAATTGCAGATAGAAGTCTTCTCAGTCTGTTTCTCAATTGTAAATAAAGTCAAAATAAAGTCTGTTAGAAGATTCAAGCTGAATCATGCAACAAGACAAAGAAGACTTGTGGAGAAATAAGGAAAGCAATCTGAGAAATCTACTAAGGCAATTGCTCAGTCGAGAAGTCTACTATTCGAGAAGTCAGAACTGTGGAAACATTTCGAGAAGTCTCAAAACACACTCAACTACTCAGTACTCGATCGAGAAGTCAGACATTCGACAAGTCAAGATTTGAAGTTATTCAAGTAGTGTTAATTATGAATCATTCGAGAAGTGAGAAAAGTAAATCAATTCGAGAAGTTAGCAAAAGGAGCATTCGAGAAGTGGTAAAGCTGAGGCATTCGAGAAGTCACAATTTCAAGTGTACATTCGAGAAGTCTATCCTGATCGAGAAGTCATCAAATAGAGTATGTGATCGAGAAGTCTAGTCATTCGAGAAGTCAATCATTCAAAAACCAATCGAGTTGTCACAGCCAGTACTCAATCGAGAAGTCAATATCTGTGACTTCTCGAATTAATTCAAACAGAGTACTCGACTGCACCAAGGAGCTATTTTCAAGGAAAATTGCAGAATAAGTCAGATAATACTGAAGCTCTATTTTTACAGGATAAGTCTAGCCTGCAAAGATAACAGCCCAAAATTTAGTTGGTAGATTTGCTTCTGTTAACATGGTTCTTGCAGCTTCAATGAGAGTCATGTTCTTTCTCTCAACCACTCCATTTTTTGTTATGGAGTTCTTGGGGCTGAGAATTGGTGAGTGATCCCCTTTTTTTTGCAGAATTCAGTGAGTATAGCATTTTTGAATTATGTACCATTATCACTCCTTATGGAAACTACTGGTGTAGGGCCTTTATCCAATCTTCTCAAATTTTCAATGATGACCTCAGGAGCTTCATCTTTTAAGTGCAAGAATTCTACCCAAGTGTACTTTGAAAAGTCATCAACCATGACTAGAGCAAATCTTTTCTTGGACATGGACATCACATTTACTGGTCCAAACAGATCCATATGAATCAATTGTAGTGGTTTGGTGATTGAAGTGAATTCCTTACTCTTTTAACTTGATCTCTTCATTTTCCCTTTCTGGCATGCCTCACACAATCCTTCTATGCAGAATTCAAGTGTGGGCAGGTCCTTCACTAATTCTCTTTTTACTAAAGAATTAATGTTTTTGAGATTTAAGTGAGATAACCTCTTATGCCAAAGCATACTTTCATTTTCTGATGCCTTTGTGTAGAAACAACAAATTTTCTCCTTGTTTGCAGAATTTAAATCTGTTACAAACAGGCTTCTTTTTCTTACTCCTTGCAGAGCGATTTTTTTGGTCTTTCTGTGTGATATGAGACACAATTCCTTGTCAAACTCCACCTTCATATCTTTGTTGCAGAATTGAGTGATGCTGAGAAGATTATGCTTCAAACCATTAACCAGGGCTACATCTTCAATGATAACATTTCCATGAATCAACTTGCCATATCCCATGGTGAAGCCAATGTTGTTGTCTCCAAAGGTTACCATTGGGCCAGCCTCTTCTTTGAATTGTGACAGTAGGGCTTTGTCACCAGTCATATGCCTTGAACAACCACTGTCCAGAATCCACATGACCTTCTTCTTACCTGTGCCCTGCAAATACACACAAATCAAGTTTTCTTTGGTACCCAAACAAGGTTGGGTCCTTTATGCTTAGTTACATGAATGTCATTCCTGATTTTAGCATTTGTAGTTGCCTGCACATGCTTGTTCTTATCTTTACTATTCTGATTTTTAGCTTGATTAGTACTCCTAGAACTAAAAGCACGCTTAGGTGACATGGAATGCTTTCTATGCTTTACATGACTTGCAGATTTAGGCCTAGTGTTTGTGTTCAGATTCTGACTCATGCATCCATCAATAAACTGTTTCCTGAGCCTAAAGCAGGTATTCATGATATTCATGTTACATGGCATACAATCAAATTGGTCACAAAATTTATGATCATCATGCATTAAAGATTTTACATATCCACAGGCAAATTCATCATTTTTAACAACAGGTTTCTTGCACATATGAGTAAGATGATTTGTTGAACCACAATTTTTACAAATCTTCCTAGGTGCATTATGAATAGGTGCATAATTGTTGTGTTTGTTGATGCCTATTTTTCCATTTCTGTTTGCCTTTTTCTTTTTAGCATGCATGTTGTCATTTTTCTGAGAATTCTTTTTTATTTCAGTTTGAACAGGAATGGACTTGCTTTTGATTGTGGGTTCTTCTTTTTCAACAGAAGGCACACTTCTTTCAGCTGCTTCCTTATCCTCATCATCCAACTGTTGTTTAATGACCATACTAGCTTCATCAAAATCCACAGTTGCTTTCTTAAAAATTGGTTCCTTGACATTTTTCAAAATGTGAGGATTTCCAAGGATTTCAACTTTCTTGCCTTTTGATGAAACAGATTTCTTTTTCTTAAGATTCTCATAATCAAAGCCAACTCCAATCCTAGAATTTTCTTTATGCTTCTCATGGAATTCTTGAACAACAGTAGCTGAGTTTTGATAAGATTTGATTTTTAACTCATTTTCAGAAATTTTTTCTTTAAGAATTTTTTCAATTTGTTCAGAACAAACAACCTTGTTTTTTAAATACTCATTTTCCTGTTTCAAGTTTTCCAGAGTTATCACAGATAATTCTAGAGTTTCATTCCTAGCAGACAGTTCATCATTGGCTTTCACTAATCTAGCAATCTCCTCATAAGCAGCAGTCATACTAGTGTGAATATTAAACATTTTAATGCTTAAATCTTCCACAGTTTTCTTATATTGTGAATTTGACATGTCAAGAGAGATTAGTGAGGGTACCTGAGAGTTTGAGGATGAAGATCCATTGTCTGAGTTGGCCATGAGTGCCAGATTCCCATATTCTTCTTCCTCATCTTCATCTGTATCATCCCAACATTTTCCTTCAACAATATATGCTTTTCCTATCTGCTTTTTGAGCAGAGCTTCATACTTGGCTTCCAACTCCAAGTAGTCCTTGTCCTTTTTGATTGACTTAGGCTTTCTGCATTCTGTTGCAAAATGTCCAAGATCATTACAGTTATAGCATCTTATCTTGGATCTATCAACTGTTCCAGTTTTGTATCCTCCATTGTTGGAGCTTCTTGCTAGATTCTTTCCCTTGCTTGAAGACTTGAAGGTTGGTCTTGGTTTGAAACTTTTGTTTCTTTTGAATCTCAAATTTCCAAACTTCTTTGCCATGAAGGCCAATGTTTTGTTGTCCATGCCTTCAAGTTCTTCAATGGTGTAGAAATCATCTTCTTCTGACTCACTCTTGACAAAGTCCTTGTCTTCCTGTTCCTGGTCTTCAAACACTTCAGATTTCAACTTCCTGCTTGCACCAGTCTTTTCAGTTGTTGATGGTTCCTTAGCAACTAGGGCATTTGAGACATTTGTCATTTTTCCTCTACTAGCTAAAATGGCCTTTTTTTGATAAAATTCCAGCTCATATGTCTTCAGAATTCCATAAAGTGGCTCCAGTGGAAGCTTTGTTAAATCTCTTTCTTCCCTTATTGCAGAAATTTTATGCTCCAGGTGCTCTCGAAGAGTTAACAAGAACTTCATGTTCTTCTCCTTTGTTTCATAATGTTTCCCATGAAGTTGAAGATCATTGATCAGTTTATTGAACCTCTCAAATACTTCAGTTATGCCCTCATTAGGTTTTGACATGAATGCTTCATACTGAGAAACAAGGAGCTGCCTCTGATTTCCCTTACTTCCTCGGTTCCCTCATACAGAATTTCTATTGTCTCCCATATGTGTTTGGCAGATGTGCAATTGGCAATATTATTGTACATCACAAGATCCAGTGACTCAATTAATATTAGCATTAAGTTGTTGTCAAGAGACACCTTTTCCTTCTCTGAATCTGTGTACTGAGAGGGATCTTTGGGTATCCATGTTGCAGGAATAACTTCAGACCCACTAGTAGTTTCAGGAACTAGAGTTACTGGCATGAAATGACCATTCTTTAATATTTCTGGATACATGGGGTTTGCAGCCTTTATGAACATCAGCATCTTCCTCTTCCATAGGTTGTAATTCTCTCTGTCAAATGTAGGAATCTTTATGTTGCTTAGATTCTGAAAAATCATCTTGATCTTTAGTCTGTATGTATGTGTACAGTCTACTCTGATACCACTTGTTAGGAATTATGAGTTCAGAAGTTTACAGGGGGGTGAATGTATACTTCAACCTTTTCTTTTTCTTTTTCTTCTCTTTGATGAACTTAAGGAAGGTAGATGAACTGTGATTCTATGAATGAATTTTAAACAGGTTAAGTGTTTATCAAAATATAGAACATGAAAATAAACACATGATGTAACTTTCAATCTAATTGTATTAGAAAGAATCTTTGCTACAATCTGAAATTCAAATTGAATTTCAGCTTCTTGTTCTAGGAAGATTACAATTGTAAAATTACTCAAGACACTATCAAATGTGGCTGTGCATAAACTATATAGACAACATGTCCTGTGCACATGCTCACATAAGATAGATTAGCTATAACTAGAAATAGATAAGACATGCTTTACATTTGACCGATATCTATTTCTAGCTAACACACTACTGTGACAGTCTGCTACATCTAGCCTTGTACCTTCTGTCATTTGTCTTGACTAACTTCCCAGCTTCATTGTAGACTTGTCTCTATCTTTGCAGGCTTGACTTATCCTGTAAAAACAGAGCTTCAGTATTATCTGACTTGTTCTGCAATTTTCCTTGAAAATAGCTCCTTGGTGCAGTCGAGTACACTGTTTGAATTAATTCGAGAAGTCACAGATATTGACTTCTCGATTGAGTGCTGGCTGTGACAACTGGATTGGTCTTTGAATGATTGACTTCTCGAATGACTAGACTTCTCGATCACATACTCTATTTGATGACTTCTCGATCAGGCTAGACTTCTTGAATGTACACTTGAAATTGTGACTTCTCGAATGCCTCAGCTTTACCACTTCTCGAATGCTCCTTTTGCTGACTTCCCGAATTGATTTACTTTTCTCACTTCTCGAATGATTCATAATTAACACTACTCGAATAACTTCAATCCTTGACTTGTCGAATGTCTGACTTCTGGATCGAGTACTGAGCAATTGAGTGTGTTTTGAGACTTCTCGAAATGTTTCCACAGTTCTGACTTCTCGAATAGTAGACTTCTCGACTGAGCAATTGCCTTTGTAGATTTCTCAGATTGCTTTCCTTGTTTCTCCACAAGTCTTCTTTGTCTTGTTGCATGATTCAGCTTGAATCTTCTAACAGACTTTATTTTGACTTTATTGACAATTAAGAAACAGACTGAGAAGACTTCTATTTGCAATTTAATACAAGAATATCTAAGTCACTAAACTATTACAGAAGTGTAGACTATGTTACAGCAAGACAGATAATTAAATAGGCTAGGCTTGATTTAAGTCCAACATCACTCCTAAAATTAGGAGGATTAAATATCAGCTAGATCATTCATATTTCTCATACGATTCATAATATACCCAATGTACACTATTATCATCACTCGGTCAAAGGTAACTTTTAATGTAATAAAAGTATATTAATTCTCGGATAGAAATATAATGATTTCAGGTCAAAGGATCATTACACCATTATAACAGTGAGAATTACTTATGACACTTATTAACATGTAGAATCTCACGACGGGTCAGTCCAGTGCAATTCATTGAGACATGCACTTATGTTCTTGACTTTAGTATCACCATACATATGACCAATGAGATGTGGTCATCTGTTAATAAACATACTAGTCTTATTGCATTATTATTGTTCTGCGGTCTAAACAAAACTACGTATGTCCTGCAATAATATTTTTGCATTGATCATGTATTAGTGTGATTGGTTAATCTGATTACTGATAAGTGATATACGTAATTTTGTTTAGACTACAGAACACTGCCTTTTTTAGTCTTTTATGCAATAATACCTTCACTCATATTATTAGTGTCCTGCAATAAAAGGCATATGTCAAGGCCTATTTGTAATAATTAGATGACAACTCAACTCAGATAAGAAAAAGCAGTAAATAATAAATATGATAACATAAATCAAGATGAAGAAAGTCAACTAGACACAAAGAATCAGATTGTTAGAAGTATTTTTATGAGGTTACTACTCTACACCGGAAGAAGTTCATTAATATGTTCAAGTATGGGTGAAAAATAAAGAAGTAGTATTTTAGAAGACAAAGAAGATTCCAAGTGGCTACTATAGAAAGATTCCAAAATAAGAAAATTATAGAGATAAAGTCAGAAGCAAGAACAAGACAGAAGATCACAATTTAATGTTAAATAGGTAAAGAACATTCATTATAATTAGACACAAATGAACCAGACAGTATATTGTGTATCAATTATATAGATGAAAGTTCGACATCAAGTACAAGTGATTTTCAGACAGAAGATAGTGAAGACTGAAAGACTCAAGTCAATCTACAAAGGTTGTGTAGTAAAGAAACCAATTAATTCTTCTATCAAAAGTTAATTAATTATTTAATTTATCTACTTAAATTAATTCATCTTGAATTTATTTAATTTATAATTTGGTGGAATTAATTAAGTTAAAAGAGCATTTTATTTATCATATAAAGAAAGTCTTGATGCACCATATTAAAAAGTCTTACCAAATTTGGAAAGAGACTTTAACAAAACTCTTACCGAAAGTCGAATTAAGACTTTATAAAAAGTCTTACCGAAATTAGAATTAAGACTTTTTCAAAAGTTTTACCAAGCTATACAAAAGTCCTACCGAATTTCTAATAGTCTTGTCCAGCTTATTTCAAAAGTCTTGAAGGCTAATTTATAAAGTCTTTAAGATTTTTTAATAAGTTTTATTAAAATGTCTTGCTAGCTTCCACCTCTATAAATATGAGGTCTTTGGCTTCATTATTTTCATTGTTGAAAATATTTAAATTCAGTAATTTGTCTGCATTGTAATATTCACAGACTTTCTGTGCTGGTTTAAAATATAATTATTAAACAAGAACAATTCATGTTAAAATCGTTCTAGAATATTTCATCAATTATAAACACTTTTATCATATTAATTTTATAATACTTTTCAAGTTAAAATTATATCTTCTACTTGAACAGTATTTCATTAAATTCGTGATTAATTAAAATAATATTTTTAAATCTGAAATTTTGTGATTAAATATAGATATTTTATTCAACCTCCCCCCCCCCCCTTCTACAATATCAGGAACCAACAATTGTTATCAGAGCTGGTTGATATTTCTAATATCAGATCCGAACCAAATATTCTACAACTCATACAGAACTCAAAAATGATTTTTAATTCGAAATAATTTTTACCCAAAAATTATTTTTGGTCAGAAATTATTTTTTAAGTCAAAAATTATTATTTTTTGAAACACTTAATTTTCAATCTTATTAAAGATGAGTACACAAAAAATGACGAGCATAAAAATTCCACCGTTTGATAAAGATCACTACAATTTGTGGAAGCACAAGATGCAATTATTTCTAGGGAATGCCAATATCAAATATGCAAAGATTTTGGCCAATAGTATTGAGCCTCCAATTACAGTTATTCTCGAGCATGAGGTAGATGGGGTCGTAATTCCTCATAGATAGTTTTCTAAAGATCCGTATGATTATACGAAGGAAGAAAAGGAAAACATGGCTCTAGATAACAGTCTCAAACTCATACTGGTAGAATCCCTAGATTACATTATGTACAACCACGTTGTCAATTACAAAAATGACAAACAAATCTGGGATACCATTGAGATAATAAATGAGGGGACTGAAGAAGTAAAATAAAATATACTGGAGTTCCTGACAGCGCAATATGAGTAGTTTAGATTCAAACCTGGTGAGGGTATCTCTGAGGTGTTTTGGAGATTAAATAAACTGATAAACGAGCTCAACCTCAATGGGGAATATTACAAGAATTAGGAGGTCAACAACAAGTTTTTGCTAACTTTACCCGAGCATCTAGAACATAGGATCGCAACGGGAGTCTAGGGACATGAAAGAGGTAACCCTAGAAAGACTCAATGGAGTATTGAAGACCTACGAATTAGAATAGATCCAGATCAAAGAAACGTATGGAAGAGGTAAGGTTCATAGTTCCTCTAAAGCACTGATAGTGGAAGCACAAGAGAATAAGGAAGTGAAGGCTGTTGTACCTTCAAATAGTTCAATGGAGTATGTGGTTCCAGAATTTGGACATACTTCATATTACCAGGAAGATGGTGAGTTCTACTCAATGGAAGAACTGGATCAGCTAGAAGATGAATCTCTAGCTTTGGTTTACAGGAGGTTTGGCAACATGAGATTTCGAAGGAACTCTTCATACAAAGTTAAACCTAATTTTGGAAAGTTCTAAAAATGAAGTTCTTCTACAGTTGTATCAAGAGGCGGCTACAAAACTGGCTTAGTTGACAGAAGCAAGTTTCATTGCTTCAAATATAATGAGCTAGGTCACTTTGCAATTGAATGCAAGAAGCCGAAGCAAGGGAAAAAGATAGACTCTTATGAAGAGCTAAAAGAAAAGTATGATGCACTTGTGAAAAAGCATCAAGGCAAGTATTATCTAGCAGATGACAAAAGATGGGAGGACTCAGAAAATGATGATGAAGAAGAGCTGGGAAATCTTTCTCTAATGGCTTCATCTGAAGATTCATTATCTCCAACTCGACAAGGAGGAATAGATATAAATCCCTCTTACCCTAAAATATTTAAATTGCGAGGTAAAGAACTAGATGATACAAGAGATATAGTTAAGAAATTAATTCTCAAAAACAAAGTTCTAACTGATGAGAATGATGTTTTAAAATTGTTAAAAAGAAAAAAATGATAAGTTAAATGAGGACTTAACTTTTCAAGTCAATAGAGTCAGTTGTTATGTTAAGGTTGAAGCCTATCTTAGAAACCAGATAGAGGAAGAAAAGAAGAAGTGTCTAACTTATAAAAATTATTCCTATATTGTAAAAGACCTAATTTACCAACAGAAGATAAAATGAAAAGTTGGAATAGGATTTGAGTACAATAAATCTGTAGGAAAGGCAAGCAACATTACCCTGTTTAGAAAAAGTGCCGAAGAAAGGGGTATTTCACATGTTGTTAAGGACACACTTAAACCTCTTTTCATAACCCCTGTAGTAGAACCAATCCTTGAGAGCTCTATATTAATTGCTTATGAAATGAATTTAAAAGACCTCGAGGAAGAAAAGAAAAGAGAGCAACAAGTTAGGACATACAAGTAGTTAATGTCCAAGAAGAGAGAATTGCACCTGAGACACCTGTGAAAGATATGGGAACTTCTAAATCGCCCAATCCTGGTATAGGTGCCAAAGACTTAAAGAAGAATTTGAACAGACCAAATAAGTTTTTAATAGTAGGAATAGTAACAACAGATATCATTCTACTGAAAACTTTAAAACTAATAATAAAGTTGAAGTAGAGACTGGTAAGACACCTACTATTTTGAATAACATGCATGTTATTGATGTATGCCATAAATCTTGTGGTGTTATAAATTGTATATCATGTGTTTTTAATGTTATGTCTGCATATTTCAAACGCATAATTGCTAAGAAAGATAACATGACACCTAGACAACACATCAATAATAAATTTGTGAAATCCAAGACTGCGATTCCTTCACCTGTCAAGAAGGAAACATATGTTCCAAAGTCTAAATAGAATTTTATTAAGCTTGTTTATATGAATGTAAGAATAGTAAAGGTAGATGTTGCTGTTGTTCGAAAAGGATCTGTTGTCAACGATGACAAAGGTTAATTCTTTAAGTACGTCGGGCCCAATCAATTTTGGTCTCCGAATATGATTTAATCCGTTTGATATTTGCAGGGAGTTAAACAGGTAAACCGGGTTGTATGGATCCTGGACAACGGATCTTCAAGGCATATGACCGGAGATACAACCCTGCTATCAGACGTGGTTGAAAGAGTTGGCCCAATCGTCACCTTTGGAGATAACTGCAAATGAATGACTACGGGAGATGGCAAGTTAAATGTTGGGAATGTTATCATTGAGAATGTCTCTTTAGTGGAAGGACTTAAGTACAATCTACTCAGCGTCAGTCATTTCTATGATAAAGGATACAAAGTAAACTTTATCAAGGAAAATTGTTTAATAGCTCATTCTAAAGATGACAAACTAGCCTTACGTGGAGTAAGAAAAGGAAACTTGTACGTAGCCGATCTCAACTCAGGAACTGAAAATGAACCAAATTGTTTCTACTAACAGGCTTAATCAAAAGAAAGCTAGCTATGGCACAACAAACTCTCACACTTAAATTTCAAAACAATGAACTCTCTAGTCAAAAGAGATTTGGTGAGAGGACTGCCTCCGATGGAATTTACACAAGAAGGGTTGTGTGAGGCATGTCAGAAAGGAAAGTCAAAGAGAGCAACTCACAAAGGCACATACACTACAAACATTATTGAACCACTTCAACTGCTACACATGAATTTATTTGGTCCAGTTAATATTATGTCAATGTCAATGAAAAGATATGTCTTAGTGATTGTAGATGACTTCACAAAATACACATGGGTTTTATTCTTGAACTCTAAGGATGAAAGTCCACAATTGGTGATTGATCATATAAAGATAATTTAGTTAGATTCAAAGTTAGTCATCCGAGCAATCAGGTCAGACAATGGTACAAAATTCAAGAATGAAGTTCTGAATGACTTTTGCTCAAACAAGGGGATAAAAAGACAATACTTAGTACCAAGAACTCCGCAACAAAATGGAGTTGTAGAAAGGAAGAATTGAACCCTGATTGAAGCTGCAAGTACAATGTTAAGTGAATCAAGGTTACTTATCTACTTCTAGGCTAAAGCGGTAAATACTGCATGTTATACCCAGAATCGAACTCTAATAACTAAAGATCATATGAAAACTCCCTATGAATTAATGACTGGCAAGTAACCAATACTCAAGTACTTTCATGTATTTGGAGCCAAATGTTATGTGTTAAAAGATGGAGATGAACATCGTGGGAAGTTCGAGGCCAAGGCACACGAAGCTATTTTTATCGGTTATTCCAGAAAAGCATATAGGGTGTACATAATTAATCAGCACCAAGTGAAAGAAAGTATCAACGTAAATTTTGATGACACTAAACTCCCAAGTATCCAAACTGAAGATCCTTCGGAGTCATTAACATTTGATAATTATCCAGACTCGCATTCCCATGATGATGAAGAACCTGAGGTTGCAACAGGACATGACAATAATGATCCAAGTAATAGTGGTGGAAATAATGGAAACACTAGAGATGTTGGTGAGATTACGAAGCTATATAAATAGTAATCGCGATAACTCAACACTAGAACATGACAAGTAAATAATACTACGCCTACACAGAAATCAGGAAGAAATGAAGACAAGGCAGATATAGTTAATCAAGACATTATAAAAAGTTTTGAAGTCTACTACAGGTCAGTGAGAGAAGTTCATCAATATGTTCAAGCCTCAGTGAAGAATAATGGTTGAAGACTTTCAGGGTTTCAGAAGTGTTGAAGATTCAGCATAGAAGTGCCACTAGAAGATTTCAGTGTAAAGGCATTGATTGAAAATAGATAGTGTTCGAAGCATAGGAATCTAGAAGGGTAAAGACAAAGGTTAAAGTAGACAACTGCAGTCTTGGAGTTATACTCACTGAAAGAAGTTCATTTGTATGTTCAAGCATCAGTGAAGAACAGAGAATGAAGTATTCAAGATTGTGGTAGTACTGGAGACGTTGTCTAAGTACCAGAAAATATTCCAGTGAAAGTACTATGTTTATTGACAGTCAGTGTTCGAAGAAATGAAGTTACTGCAAACTTAACAATGCAAGTAAAGCAATAATACGAAGACCTGGATCAAAGTTAGTCGTCTGTGAACCAGACCGGTTGCACTAGGCGTCAGTAGTTTGTGAAAGGAATCTGAGTATTAACTATAGAAGAATTGTTAAGTTGAAGAACGTACTTGGAAAGAACGGTTATTTATTAAGGTACGAAAAGTGATTTGTAGAGGCTATAGCCAAACAGCTAACAACTAAACAACTCAAAGGGTGCAGGGTGCAATGTGTCACAACCTTGGTACGAAAAGTGAAAGTTTCTGAACTACAGTCGAAGAACGGAAACAGCTCAGGGTACAGGGTGTAATGCGACAAGACTTTGGTACAAGAAATTGAAGTTGATGTACTTCAGTCAAGGAATGAATAGAGGGTCAAAGTGGAGTGACTAAATAACACTTTGACCTTATACACGCGCAACAAAAGTGATCAGCGCAACATAAGTTTTGGAGGTGCCACATATTTTCTCACAGGGTATCCAATGTGATAGGCGTAACAAAAATATTACATGACTTGGTTAAATAAGCTAAGGCAAAAAATGGCACCAAGCTTATTCTAAGTACAGGCGCCACTTGAAGCTACACAGGGAAGTCACTCTATAGGCGCAACATAATATTCTTGGCGCAACAAATATTTCTTGGCCCCACATAGCCCTCAGCCAATCAAATTCAAGCAGCCTACTTTATTGATTTAAAGTCTACACCAATTAAAGAAGAAGTCGTCTTCTTCAACACAAAAAATATGTAGGGAGCTTTTACCATGGCCGGGGCAAAAAGAGAAAATTTATAGAGACCCATACCTTGCTCCCGGTCAGATATTAGGACCCGGTTCTTTAATGAAAAATGCTCAGGGCTCCTAGATATCACTCTCTACGGACTCAGTTTTTCCTTGTACTAATTTAAATATATTTGTATAGGAACCGAGCCTAATATTTTTGTGTTAGTAGCAAAGAACTAATTTGTTCTTTGGAAACTAGTTATATTTTTAACTGGGTGTAGCACCCCTCTGGGTTTATATACGAAAGATATATTATAAAACTTGTCTCATTTAATTACTTGCTAATTTTCTTGAACCTAATTTATTTATTCGGACACACAAAAAATTAGTAGGCAGCTCACCTAAATACTACAAATGGCCAAACCCACTCCGAAGCAATAATTTATTTATTCGTAAATTCCGAAAATAATTTAATTTATTGTTAGTATCGTATTCAACCCCCCCTTTTACGATACTTCGGGACCCAACAATTTGTATCAGAGCTCGCTGATTGATATACAAATCAAGATCTGTAACCAAGTGAAACTCTTCAAGCCCAAGCTGCTTACTCAAAATGAGGCCTTGTTAAATACGTTTAATTATAAACTTTTAATAAGTTTATTTTATAAACATTTATAAAATTCGTTTTATAAACTTTTATTAGTTTATATTATAAATTTTAATTAGTTTATTTTATAAACTTATTATTAAATTTATTTTACAAACTTTAATAAAAATTATTTTATAAACTTTTATTAGTTTATGTTATAAATTTTAATTAGTTTATTTTATAAATTTTAAATAAAATTTATTTTATCAAATTTATTTTATAAACTTTAATTAGGTTCTGTTATAAATTTTAATTAGTTTATTTTATAAATTTTAACTAAAATTTATTTCGTAAACTTTTATAAAATTTATTTTATAAACTTTTATTAGTTTATGTTATAAATTTTAATTAGTTTAATTTATAAATTTAATAAAGTTTAAGATTAAAATTTATCAAACAAGCGTGACCAGTTTTGTAAAACAAGCGACATTGACTTGACACATTAAACATGTTTCGCCTCTCCTCTGTTCCTCCTGTGCTAGCGCTGGTTAAAAGAAAAAAAAGAGGAAGTAGTGCAGACAGAAGCACAAAGTCAAAGTCACGCGCCAGTTAGTCACGCGCAGCGCCACATATATGTTGCGCCTGACTTCTACACGCGCTTGAGTATTGAGGCGCCACCAAAAACTGTGTTCCCATATTATTATTTGGTACCCCAAATTTTGTATCCTTTAATTTTTATTTTAGATTAATTTATTTTTTTAGAAAATTTAAAATTCTTGAAAACTAAAAAAAACTTAAGATATTAATTTTCGGATTTTTAATTTTTAAGATATTTCAAATATTCTTGAAAATTAATTATTTGTAAATTTTTATTTTTGATTTATTTATTTTCTAAGAAAATAAAAAATTCTGTAAATTTAAATTTTTCTTAAATATTAATTCGAGGGTGCTCAAAGGGTATGTAGTTGAAGATTTTTCCGGGTATTGAAGACAACTAAAATTGAATGAAGATTATCCAATGAAGTTAATTCTGGAACAGGCTAAAGAAGAAGTGGTTCTAATTTCCTCAGTGGTTTACTTCATAGGATCCCACTAATATTTTGTGTTAGGAATTATGAGTTTTGATGATAACAAATTACATAGAATTACAATAGGGATTTAAAATTCATTGTAACTGGTCAATGGATATGTGACTTATAAATATCCATTGACTAGGAAACCAATTATCAGTTGAAGCTTGGTTATCAACTGATAAACTGGATTGTAACATTTGATTCATGTTTCATTATCAATTGATTGTATTGCCTCGATGGATGCTGTGAAGTAGTCGACTGATGTTATTGACTTCAATTTATAGCTTCTCAGCGGATGTGAAGGATAACTGATTAATTATAAATATTCTAAGTCGGAATTCTTACAAGTGAAGTGATCAACAGATATTGGAATCGATGGATGAAGACACTACTCAACGGATTAAAGCTATCAACGGATACAAGCCATCAACGGATAAAAGCAATCAACGGATAAGAAATTATCAATGGATAGGGAGTCGATGGATAACTCAAATAGCCATCGATTCAACAACTGATCAATGGATATCATATCCATTGATGGATAAGAAAATAAGAATCAACTGATAAGCTTAACAGCATTTATCAGTTGATTAAGGTTTCCCAATTTAGTTAAAGACAAGAAGAAAGGGAACGCTGTAGAAACTGAATCATTGGAAGACAGTCCTGTCAGGATTGTAAAGACTTTCAAGGAAACATAGTCTTCAAGGAATGCATCAAGACAAAGATACTTTCAAGACTGGGCATAGTCTAATGAAAACTGTGAAAGTAGCTAATTTCTATCTTCATATAAACATTGTAAAATGTAATTTATAATGTTATCTGTCGATAGAAAATAGATTTAGAAGAAAACTACTATATAGTAGTTAGTAACTTATTGTAGCAAAGTGTGTAGAAATATAGTGAAAGGAATTGTAAGCACTGTAGTGCAGAAAACACTTTATAAGAAGCTTGGTAATTTTACCAAGAGAAATTGAAGGAAAAAACACACTAGTGGAAAAACCAATCCACTAGTAATTTTTATATTGCTTGTTCTGTTTTCAATTCATAATTATTACATTCTTAGTTCAATTAGAAATATTTTCATACACCCAAACTCTTCTGTTAAACAAACTTAAATCCGCAAGAATTTCATTTAATTCTTAAGCTAGTATTCAACCCCCCCTTCTCCAAACTTATTGTACTCAAAGGCAAATAACAATTGATATCAGAGCGAGGTTTCAACATACAGAAAGTTAAGATCTAAAAGTACATCAAGTATGGGTTAAAAAGACACAGGAGTCAAGATTCCAGTTCTAGAGAAAGATGAGTACTTTCCCTGGAAAGTGAAAATGCACTTGCATCTGCTATCCATTGATCCTTCCTATGTTCACTACATAGAGAAATGTTAGGTCCAAATGATTGTAGAAGGGGGGGTTTGAATACAATCATTAATAAATATTAAAATCTGTTTCGGATAATTTTTGATTAAACAATTTAAATTTTTATCACGAAATAATAATCAAAGAAACACAGTTCAAGTAAAATACTTATATTAAACTTGATGTGGGTTACAAGATTAAATCAGAAAATATTCACTAATTTAGCTCTTAAAATTCTAGAGAGATTTTGACATTAACTGCTCTTGAATTTTTGTTTAAGCCGAATAGAATGTTAATAGAATTGTTTGTATCTACTGATCTAATCTGGTATTTATAGGCAAATTCAGATGCTGGAGACTTTTTCCACTCGGGGAGACTTTCTGATCTCGGGGAGACTTTTTCTGGGCTTGAAGAGACTTCTGGAATTAAATGAAAAATCATTTAATTTGTTGGGGAAGACTTTCGCAGCTCGGGAAGACTTTTTAAATAAAATTCGGGGAGACATTTTGAAATGTCTCGGGGAGACTTTCAAAATGTCTTCCCGAGTATATATATATCTGCCGACTTGAATGTGCTAATGTCACGTGAATCTTCTGACTTTTCCTTTTTCTTTTTTTTGTTTTCTTTATTTCTTTTCTTGTTTTCTTTTCATTTTAATTTAAATTCTATTTGATTTATTATATATCTTATACATTAAATTAATTCTTTTTGAATTAATCTAAGTAATTAGGATACATAATAAATTATCTTTTTGATAATAGAATTAAATTAAAGTCTTCTTCATTCTAAAATAATTCTAAATTAATTAATTTCTTAATCAATTTAAGAAATAAATTAATTCTGATTGAATTAATTTACCAATTAAATTAACTAAATAATTTAATCAATTAATAGAGAATTAAATTAAAGTCTTGACTCCACAGCTGTTGATGATATAACTTTAAATCTTCTGTCTTCTCACCAATGTCTGTAGCTGACCATTTCTTCTGTAATAAAGAACTTTCTCTGTATTTTGCCAACACTCCGTGTACTGTCTAGTTCACGAGTGATTCACAACAAATAATATTCTTCACTTGACTTTTATAATGGTTCACTTCTGCTCCTTCTGACTTGACTATATTTGTTGTCACACAATATTGAAATCTTCTGACACTGTAGCTTCTTCAAACTTAAATACTCCACTGAGGCATGATCAATTAAATTGAGCTTCTTTCAATGTAGTACTGCTTTAAGTCTGTAGATTGACTTTGATCTTCTTTTTCTTGTCAGATAATACCTGCTGAAGATTCCTGTGACAGATAATATATTTACTTACAAATTATCTATGTTTGTGTTGAGTTGTCATCTCACTAAACAAATAGGCTTCTAAACATATACCTTTCAAGAAAGGTCCACATGTGCCTATGAACATAGTTATAAGTGTAAATGCAGATGGTACTCAGGCACCAGACAAACTCATTCCAAAATCTATAAGTGAATACACAGATGATGATGAGAAGGAAGTACATAAGGACAAAAAGGCTATGAATATTTTATTCAATGGTCTTGACAAGGATATGTTCGACAATGTTATCAATTGTACAACCTCCAGGGAAGTCTGGGACACTCTTCAAACTCTATGTGAAGGCACTGAACAAGTGAGAAAGTTCAAACTCTATGTGAAGGCACTGAACAAGTTAGAAAGAACAAGATGCAACTCTTGATTCAAAAATATGAAGCCTTTCACTTTAAGAGTGGTGAAGCAATCAATGACACATATAGTAGGTTTCAAAAGCTGTTGAATGAGCTAAAGCTATATGGAAGAGTATATGTTGTTGAAGATACCAACCTCAAGTTCTTGAGGTCCTTACCCAAGGAATGGAAACCAATGACTGTTTCTATAAGACAATCTCCTGACTTTAAAGAATATACTCTTGATAAGCTGTATGGCATCTTGAAAACCTATGAGTTGGAACTGCAGCATGATGAGGAAATTAAGAAAAGTCAGAAGAGAGAAAAGTCCATTGCTTTGGTGGTCAAGGATAAGCAAGTTACAGAATTTGGTGAAGATGTTTCTGTCAAGGAAGGGAAGAAAGAAAGTCATGGCAATAGTGCAAGTAGTGTCAGATATGATGAATCTTCAACTGGGAAATGTAAAAAAATAGTTGAGAATGATGAGTCATACACCATTGATGAAATGGATGAAATAGATGAGCATCTGGCGTTTTTATCAAGAAAATTTTCAAAACTCAAATTCAAGAGAAATCCCATACAAAGGCCTGGATCCCAGTTCAAGAAAGACAATCAACAAAGTAAAAATCTTGTTGACTGGACTCTATTCAAATGTTTCAACTGTGGATTGGCTGGTCACTTTTCTAATGAATGCAGAAAGCCAAAAATTGAGAGGAAATCTAAGTACAGTGATGGTTTGAATAGAAGAAGAAGTACTTTGACTTGCTCAAATAGAAAGAAAAGGCTTTTGTAACAGAAGAAAATGACTGGGCTGCTGAGGATGATTCTGAAGAAGAAGAATACATCAACCTTGCACTATTGGCAAATCATGATGATCAGGAAGCTAGTTCTTCTAGCAATCAGGTAATTTCTACAAATCTATCTAAGTTATCCAAAGATGAATACAATATCACAATTACTGAAATGTCAAATGAATTGTATAATTTGCATATCACTCTTAAATCCTTAAACAAAGAGAACACTAGGCTAAAAATCACCTTAGAAACTCTCACTGAAAGAAACAATTATTTAGAGGGAGAGCTAGTGCACATGGATAGACTCAAGGTAGAAAACAAAGATGCTAGAAAAGAACTAGTTGAGTGTAAAAAGGAAATAGAGAATTTGAAGGAAAAATTGGAAGAAGAATTAAGAACCATTGACAGGTGGAACAGGTCTAGTAAAGCCAGTAAGAAGATGAATGACATTCATGGAATAAACTCTTTCACCGTGCTATCTGAAACTCTTGAGAAAATAGCCTTTAATGAAAATCAATCTTTGAAAAAGAAGCAATCGATTGTTAGTTCTGAATCTACTGATAAGAATTATCCATCGATTAAGGAATCATCAACGGCTAAGAAATGTGTTTTAAAAACCAGGCTTAACAGACCTGTTAAATTTGTCAAAGAAAGTAGCTCCTCTAAACCTGAAGTTAAAGTTAAAGAAAATAATATTGGATTCTTATCTAAAGATCAACTGAAGGACAAATTAGAGAAGATAGAATCCAATATTAAATCAAATGAGAAGAAGAAGAAAAACAGAAATGGTAAAATAGGCATAAACAAGCACAATAACTACACACCTGGCAAGTATGCTCCTAGAAAGATATGTGCTAAGTGTGGTAGCAAAAATCACTTATCTGTACAATGCAAGATCAATATGCCTGCAGCAACCAATGTGCCTGGTATACCTAACATGCATTCTAATTCTGTTTTTCCTCATTTAGTTGATTCTCATGCTGTTCATGCTCAATATGCATCAATGCCTTATATGTTTAATCCATATCTTGTATTTGCCAACATGAATATGCATGCTATGCCATGGAATATGCTTAACAACTTTCATGCTCCAAATTTCTCCAATTCCACAAGTATGAATATTCCAAATATTAGCACCGAGAATTCTGAGGTGAGGAAGCCAATACCTAAGGTTGAAGTGGAAGTAAAACCACCTAAACCAAAGTTACAAAAATTGGAAACCAAACCAAAATCAACTTGATTGTTTTTGGATGTGTGCAGGGAAAAAGAAGAAATCTTTGGTAATTGGACAGTGAGTGTTCTAAGACACATGACTGGAGAAAAATCCCTGCTCACAAAGTTTGAGGAGAAAGCTGGCCCTGGAGTAACTTTTGGAGATGACAGTAAAGGGTACACCATGGGATATGGCTTGATTTCAAAAGAGAATGTCATCATTGAACCTGTTGCATTAGTTGATGGCTTAAGACACATTTTGTTAAGCATAAGTCAACTATGTGATAATGGAAATGAAGTGTGTTTCACAACTAAAGCATGCATAATTTCCAACAAGAAAAATGGAAGCCTGATTATGACTGGAAATAGAAAAGGAAATGTGTACATAGCTGACTTTGATTCAACAAGTGCAAACTCATTGACTTGTCTTCTCTCTAAGGAAAGTACAGATGAGAGTTGGCTATGGCATAAGAAATTAGCTCACTTAAATTTCAAAGCCATGAATCAGTTGGTCATGAAAAATCAAGTGAGAGGTTTACCACAAATGGAATTTGTCAAGGATGGACTATGTGATGCTTGTCAGAAAGGAAAACAAAGAAATGCATCATTCAAGTCAAAATTGGAATCATCAATTGAGAAACCACTTGAGTTATTGCACATGGATTTGTTTGATTCTGTGAATATCATGTCCATTGCAAAGAAGAAGTATGCTCTAGTCATTGTGGATGACTTTTCAAGGTTCTCATGGACTTATTTTCTGCATTCAAAGGATGAAGCTAGTCATCTCATCATCAAGCACATAAGAGAAATTGAGAAAAGTCTTGGATTGGATGTAAAGAAAATAAGAAGTGACAATGGAACAGAATTTAAAAATTCCACAATGAAGGAGTTCTGTGAATCTAAAGGAATCATACACACCTTCTCCGCACCAAGAACACCTCAACAAAATGGAGTAGTTGAAAGGAAGAACAGGACACTGTTTGAAGCAGCTAGAACTATGTTGGAAGATGCTAAATTACCAACATATTTCTGGGCTGAGGCCATTAACACAGCATGTTACACTCGGAATATCTCCATAGTAAATCAAGCTCAAGGAAAGACACCTTATCAATTGATCAAGAAAGTCAAAAAGCCAAAAGCGGGGTTTTTTCATGTCTTTGGTTGCAAATGCTATGTGCTAAAGAATCAAGGTGAAAACCTAGGAAAATTTAAAGCCAAAGCTGATGAAACTATATTTGTTGGGTATGCACTATCAAGCATAGCCTATAGAGTCTATAATCTTATACTACACATTGTTATGGAATCTGTACATGTAGTATTTGATGACAAAAAGATTTAAGGGCTGTTTGATGATGGAAATCATGACACACTGCATTTTGAGAATGAATCGAATGATGTAGATGATGATGAAGAAGAAGAAATTGTAAAATCACAAGTACTCAGAAACCCAATATCAGTTGATGTTACTGCATCAATGGATAATTTATCAGTTGACAGAATTCCATCAACTGATAATGCATCAACTGTTAATCCTTCAATAGATAATCAACACTCTATAGCTAGGGTATCCAATTCAGGGGGAGGGTTTCAGAATCAGTCCATAAATTCAAATCAATTTGAGTACAACACTAATGATCTTGAAGCTTCATCATCAAGGCAAAATTTGTCTCCTCAAAGAAAATGGACAAAATGTCATCCATTTGAACTAATTATTGGAAATGCAGAAGATGGTGTCAAGACAAGAAGTGTTACTCAAAATGAGTGTCTGTATAGCAGCTTCTTATCTCAAGAAGAACGTAAAAGAGTTGAAGATGCTCTCTTGGATCCTGATTGGGTTTTAACTATACAAGAGGAACTCAATCAATTTGAAAGAAATAAAGTGTGGAAGCTGGTGCCTAAACCAATAGATAGATCAGTAATTGGTACAAAATGGGTATTCAAGAACAAAATGGATGAAAATGGTACTGTGATTAGAAACAAAGCAAGACTTGTGGCAAAGGGGTACTCACAGGAAGAATGAATTGATTTTAATGAAACCTTTGCACCAGTTGCAAGGCTAGAAGCAATCAGAATCTTTCTGGCCTATACTGCACATGCTAATTTCAAAGTCTACCAGATGGATGTGAAGAGTGCATTTTTGAATGGAGTGTTAGAAGATGAAGTCTATATGGAACAACCTCCTGGCTTTGAAGATCCAAATTTCCCTGACTTTGTCTACTATCTACTCAAGGCACTCTATGGCTTGAAGTAAGCACCAAGAGCCTGGTATGACACTTTATCTTAATTCCTCATTGAGAATCACTTCATAAGAGGTACTGTTGATAAAAATCTATTCAGTAGAAATGTTAACGGCTCTATTATTCTTGTACAAATATATGTGGATGACATTATTTTTGGCTCAACTAATGAGGGACTTTGCAAAAAGTTTGCCAAATTAATGCAGAACAAATATGAAATGACCATGATGGGAGAACTTACCTACTTTCTTAGTTTGCAAGTCAAACAAGTTAGGGATGGTATTTTTATAAATCAAACAAAGTATATTCATGACTTGTTAAAGAAGTTTGACTTAAGTGAATGTTCTTCTGCAAAAACTCCCATTGTTACTGCCACCAAACTTGAATTGAACACTAAGGAAGCCAAAGTAGATATTTCAAGTTACAGGGGCATGGTAGGCTCACTCTTATATTTAACTGCTAGTAGGCACGATATAATATTCCCTAAATGCTTATGTGCTAGATTTCAGGCTAATCCTAGAGAATCTCATTTAGTGGCTATTAAGAGAATTTTTAGATATCTCAAGGGTACATCAAATTTAGGTATTTGGTATCCTAGAGATTCTGGTTTTAATCTAACAGGCTACTCAGATGCAGATTATGCAGGTTGTAAAATAGACAGTAAAAGTATTACAGGCACTTGTCAATTTCTAGGAAACAAACTTGTGTTATGGTTTAGCAAAAAACAACACTCAGTATCAACTTCAACTGCAGAAGCTGAGTACATTGCTGCTAGAAGTTGTTGTGCTCAATTATTATGGATGAGGAATCAATTATTTGACTATGGGTTCAATTTGAACAAGATTCCTATTTTCTGTGATAATACAAGTGTCATTGCAATAACAGAAAATCATGTGCAACATTCCAGAACCAAACACATTGACATAAGGTATCATTTCATTAGGGAACATGTAATGAATAGTACAGTTGAATTACATTTTGTCCCTAGTGAACAACAACTTGCAGACATTTTTACCAAACCTATAGATGAATCTACTTTTAATAGATTAGTCTATGAGTTAGGTATGCTTAATTTTACTCAATCTTGAAATGTATGCTAAGTTTTTCTTTTTGCCATTGTTCACAATTATCTGTTGAAACAAAGTGATCAACTGATAACTGTGTTAATTATCAATGGATATTTATGCAGCTATCGATGGATATATTTGATCAACAGATAAAATATACTCCTATCGATGAATATTTATCTATCGACAGATAATTACCCCAGTAATTGTTTATAGATTGATAAATTCCTTATTATTTGATCAACAGATAAATTCTATTCCTATCGATGGATAGTTATTTATCGACAGATAATTATCTTGGTAGTTATTTATCGATCGATAACTCATTAATACTTTATTTTATCCATCGATGGTAATAGAATTTCTACAGTTTCTTTTATCAGTTGATTAAATTATAGCCATCGATTAATTACCTTATTTGTCAACAGATGAATATACCCATCGATTGTCATTTATAGTAATTAACTTTAACTCTTTTTTCCTCACAACGGTTATATCCTTATTTAAACTAACTACTCAAGTCCTTTTAAGCACAGAGAATATAAATAGCAAAATTAATTCTAACTTCATTCTCAATTGTTATTTTATTTTCTATCTCAAAGTGTTGCACCTCTATTTCTCTCTCAAGCTTACTCTTGTCAAAATCACTTACTCACTTTCAAGTTCTTTCTGATCTTTCAAGAATCATAAATGGCACCTCAAAAGAAGATTGTCTCCTCCACTGGGTTTACATATGAACAAAACAACTTCACAACATGTCTAACAGTGAATGAAGCTCCCGTAGATTTCCATATGTTGATGAAATTTCTGGGAAACTGAAAAATGTCCAAAGCGCTCAGTGAAGCACCCACAATAGTGTGTTCTTTCGTTGAAGAGTTATGGAACACTGCAGAAGTCTCACAAGATGGACATGCAATCTCTTATACTTGCAAAGGTAATTCCTACACCATCACAAGTACTATTTTGTCTGAATGCTTAGAATTACCTGAAAATAATTGTGATAGGTCACCCACTAAAAATGAAATTATGGACATACTAGAATCTGTTAACTATGCAAATGCTGAAACTAGTTTAGGTGAAGTTGTTAGGAAAAATCTAAGGAAAGAATGGAGTTATTTCTTTGATGCTATAATTAAGGTATTTTCTGGAAAAATAAGCAATTTTGATGCAATTACCACAAGTATGCAAGAGATTGCTTATTCCATCCTATTTGATAAGTACTTTAATTTTAGCACATTACTCCTAAATGAATTAACTGCTAAGTTAGGAAATAAGGCATCTAGGAAAAATAACATTTATTTTGCTAGATTCTTTATGTTGTTGATAAATGCCTCCATTGGAGAATATGAGATTAGTGCAGATATGGAGACACTAGATCCTTGGATGCAAAACAAAAGGGTCTTCAAGGACTTGGTGAGAATCAACTTACATCCTAAGTTGTGTCTCATCTATCTCCCTTTTATACAGGTATACCTAAAGACACTCAACTTTTCTTTCACCTCTTCTGGTATTCAAATTTCTTTACCTTATGTAATAATGGAGGGAGATGGAAATGCCCCCATCCCTCCTACCTAAGTTGCACAACCTTCCAAAATCAAATCTAAACAAACCACCTTAGTAGTTTCTCAAACGACTACTGTTGTAAAAACTAAGAAGAGAAAAATAACTGAGGGGAGTGTAAAGGTGGTTGATAAGGGTGAGGGAACTGGCCAACATCAAGAAAGCCAGAAGGATAAGGAAGGAGAGGTTGAGAGTGTCCAGCCAGCCACCAGCCCAATCTCTCAACAGATTGAGGCTGTGATAAAGGAATTAAACACATCCCCAGTTGCACCTTCTCAACAAGGTGTATATATTGAACAAAGGTCTCAACCAGGACCATCAGATGGGAGTAAGGGTCACAAAATTCTATAGCCATACAAAAGGAGAAAGAAGGACAAAAAATATTGCACAGGAAATTCACATACCTGCAAAACCAAATGCCAATTTGGTGGAGCCTTCAGTTTCTTCATTTGATGTGTCTAAGAATTTTCCTGAGGCACAGCCCCACTCTCTATCTATTTCTTCTCCTCAATCTCCTTCAAAATCTATTTCTTCAGAAACATTGTTAATTGATAACCTCAATGTTTCAAATTCACCCTCTTTGCAACTCAGGGTGGATCCAACACTCTCACCTGTATCACCAGATAAGGTTAACACCTTGGCTGATTAGGAACTTACTGCAAATTCTCACAAGTCAATGGATATTACTCAATCAACTGATATCCAACATCCATTGACTAATGTACTTCCATCGATGGATATCCTTACATCCATCGATGAGCTCCAATCACTGGATATTCATCAATCGATGAATATTTCTTATTCATCGATCGACACATTCATTCCTTTTCATGAATTATCCATTGAAACAATTCAAGTTGCCAATACACTACTAGGATTGAGTGGAGTGAGTGAGGTGTGTGAGGGGCAAGGTTTGCATACCTTGGCAAAATGAGAGTGTGTGAATGAGGGGCCCTCAAATTCTTCTGAGGTGGCAAAAGGAGAAGGTGTGAGCAAATAGAGTTCCACCTTAGCAGGTGATGCAAAAGGAGAGGAAAGTAAGGGAGAGGTGAGGATCCAGAATGAGATCCTGATGCAAAAACAGAGAGATGAGAGTGAGAGAGAAAAGAATAGAGGGAATTCCATTTAACCATTCAATGAAGCATCAACTTCTAAAACTGAGCAGGTTGCAGCAGAACTCACCCAGGAGTTGGGGTTGGAGTCAGGGGGAGATAGAGGAAATGGAGTCCCTGCAGGAGTTGCAGATGCCCACATGGAAGTGGATGATGAGACTGAAGTCAACCTTGATGCTTCAACCTTTCACCATGAAGATCCACACTATCAAGAATTAGCAGCAACCACTAATCAAGTAGCTGAATAAATGTTGGGATTGGTGTAGACAGAAGAATAATTCAGGAGTGGAAAGGAGCATCTAGCTAGTCAACCTGATGATGTATCCCACATGAATCCTGAAGACTTTGAAGATAGTTCTGATGATGAACTTCTAGACCCTGATGTGGCCAGTGATGAAACAAGTTTGGCTGATACTGAGAAGGCCATTATTTCTCACTACAGGAGATCCATGGCTGAAGTGAATGTAGAGGATCCTTTGCACAGAAGAATTCTCAACTTTTACAGGGACAACATGAAAATTCAGAAAATGCATGTCACCAGATCTAAGTATGAATTAAAGAAGATCAGGGAGGCAATTGATAGTTCAAGGATGCACTTTGACTCCACAATTGACTCCAAAGAAAAGGTAGTGGCATTGGAGAAAAGATTGACTGCTATGGAGCACAACATGGAATTAATTCTGAAGAATCCAGTCACCCAAATCAATCTTCTGAACCAACTTTTAGAAACTCTCATTATTTCTGTCTCCATGGCACAATCAGTTGCTGATAAAAAAAAGGAGGAGAAGTATGAGGAGAGGAGAAATGAAGTTGAAGCTATAATCAAGAATACAGAGTCTGTCATCCAAAGGAAAGATGCCTATATCAGCCCCTTCCCAAAATGAGATGAGGGATTACTTCCAAACCACAAACCTGTATATAGAGTACTAAAATCCACCTTATAATAAATAAATATGTCCAACAATGTCTCCCAAATTAATATTAAAACCTCCAAAATAATTCAAAATAATAAATGTGAATAAATCTAAAATCTCTAATAATGAAAATGACTAAAATAATCCGAGAAGTTCAAATGTCCTACTAAATGAAGTAAGGGTAGCTCTCCATCACACAATCCAAGATCCCCCTAAGTACCTGCCAGAAGAAAGAATACGGCATGAGCCAAAAGCCCAGTACGGATTGGAATACAGTTTTATTAAACAGAAATAAGATATATATTTTGACAGTTATAAACAAACATTAATTTTTTTAAAACAAGGTTGAAGCAAAGAGGGGTTAGGACATTTCATACCGATACAGAATAGATAACAGATACACACATCATAGGGTACCTAATGCGTGCAACAAACCAGACAACGTGTACTTCATATACAATGTCATCGTCAAATATCAAATCACAAATCAAATCAAATCTGGGTGAACCCACGTATCCTCAAACAAATATCAAAATGGCCAAATCTCGCCTCCTGAGCTAATAGAAGGATACGCCGTGACCAATCACACTGCCACGGAAGTGTCATGTCACTGGTGCCACAATGACATGGCTGTAGTACCCCTACAGCTGGTTTACTCGGTATACCCTATTTCTCTCTAAGGGTTCAATAAAATAATTTCACAATTTTAAAATCACCTGAAACAGATATTTCAAATATTTTACGCTACTTGTAAAGCAAAATGTAACGTAAAGTAACATGTAACCGAGGAACTAACTCAACACTACAAGTCGGTAACTTATATTAAAGTGAAGCACGGAATCGACTGCAAATCGTTTATAAGTTGAATACGAAAAACCAAAATATTAGAGGAAGCTTTGAAGACATTGAAGATCACTGAAAGAAGTTCATTAACATGTTCAAGCCTCAGTGAAGAATAAAGTTAAAGTGTTTCAAAGGTTCTGAAGATGAAGAAGGTTTTACTACAGAGAAAGCAGAAGATTCCAGTGAAATTTAAGAAGCACTTCTTAACATGATGGAACAGGTCAATTGCATAGCAAAGAAGATGTGAAGATCAAGTTCTTGCTAGTCGATTGTGAACCAGACCAGTTGCACCAATCGACAGCACAAAAGAGTTTGAGAACTGCATCACTGATTCAGAAGAATTGACCAGATACTGAGATGAGTAACCTAAGTGGTACGTGATTAAGCCCAGAATAAATCAAGGTCGAATTAACCAGGAAATATTTATTTGACTTGGTTGCAGTGGAAGAAATTATGTTAAAGGGCTTAACACATTCGAAATATGGCTAAGTGAATGAGACTGCAGAAGCTGTATCCAGAATCAAGCTGTTTCGTCTTATTCCTGTTTTGTCCTATTCACCAATGGTTAATAACCATCGGGTGAGTCAAATGGATAAGCAAAGAAAAGCTATGCCACTTCCCGATAGTTATTAACTATCGGGTAAAGAAAATAAAAGCAGCCATGAATTTCCGATAGTTGCTAAGAGCAAGGAAATTCCGATAGTTAATTTATTGGAAGATAATTCCGATAGTTAATATATCTCCGATAGTTGCTCAGCTTGAAGTAGTTAATTCTATTTCATGAATTGTTTTAAGTGTCCGATAGTTAATTTACAGACTCATCGATAGTTAACAATTACTCAGAAAATGTTCCCGATACTTAAGGTTAAACAGAAGCGAAGAAGCAACTGATTTACTTGGCACAAAATGGGCCACGTATCAAGAGTTGAAAAAGTCTACACAAATCTAAGATTTCATTCAGTTAACAGACGAAGATACACAGAGCAATTTAAGAGAGAAACACAGAGAGCATTCAAGAGAAGTAAACACAGAAGCCATTAATTTTGTACTCAGCTGTTGTTACTTTGATTGTTCTTATTAAAGCTTGTAATCTAACTGTTGTACTAGTGAATCATTGTAACTGATCGAAAGATTAGATTTGTGGAGCACCTCAGGGTTTATATTAATAAAACGATATATTCCCCGAATGAACTGTTGTTGTGATTGCTCACCTTGTGTTTGATTTAATATCTGTTCGAACTGTATTAAGTCCATCAAGAACCATTCCGCGAATATTTTATAAATTGGACAATATCGTATTCAACCCCCCTTCTACGATATTTGGGACTAACAATTGGTATCAGAGCTTACTGATTGAGTTTACAAATCAGGATCTATTGTTCGGACTTCAGTATTAAGCTTTTGGAATTTTTCGTGAATTTTTTAATTTTCAAAATATTTCACTCAGAAATTTTTTTTGAATCTTAAATAGTTTTGAAAAATTCAATATCATGAGTTCTCAGAAAGTAGGAAGTATCAAGGTTCCTCAGTTTGATAGAGTGAATTATAATCTTTGGAAAAAGAAGATGACCCTGTTTATTAAGGCTGCAAATCCGTTGTACATGGGTATCTTAGAGAACGGACCGTTTGTACCAATGAAGATGATTTCTGAATCTACAGTGGACGGAGTAAGAGTTCCTCAAAGGTCTACTCCAAAGGATCCTATAGAGTTCACTGATACAGAGAAAGAAATTGTTGCATTGGACATAGGCCTTCAGTTGATTATTGTTGACTCAATGGATGAAGACATGTGCCATCAAATTCTAAATTGTACATCTGGAAAGCACATGTGGGAAACCATCGAACTGATTATGGAAGGAACAGAAGAAGTAAAAGAGAACCGGTTGGATATACTGACATCAAGATATGAAGCGTTCAAATCTACTCCTGGAGAAACAATCACTCAAGTCTTTGAGCGATATAATAAATTGTTAAATGAATTGAGTATCCAGGGGAAGAACTATCCATTAAGGGAAACGAACAGGAAGTTTATGTTGACTCTTCCACATCATGTTGAGCATAAAGTTTCTTCAATTAGAGAAAGGGACAACTTCAATGTCATGCCCCTTGAAAAGCTATATGGAAAATTGAAGACTTATGAAATGGAACAAGAACAGAGGTTGATTATCTATGGTTCCGGCTCAGTGGACAGTAAGAGTGCAGCATTAATGAAGACCACAGCTCTTGTGGCAGATGAAGTGAAGACTTCTGAAGCAAAGGTTGTTGAAACCAAGATTGGTAAAGAATTGATCATTGAAGCTGAAATGGCTACAGAATCACAAGCTGAAGAGGAAGATGATTTTTATACATTGGAAGAGCTTGATGAGATGGAAGACAAATCTATGGCGTACTTGGCAGGGCGTTTCAAGCATATAAGATTCAGAAGGAATCCCAAGTACAAGAAAAGTTTTGGTAGCAGATTTCAGAAGACAGGATCATTTTCGGGATCCAACTCAAGAGGTGGTTACAAGTCAAACATGGTAGACCGTAGTAAGTTCCGGTGCTACAACTGCAATGAACTAGGGCATTTCGCCACTGAATGTAAGAAACCGAAACAAGCAAAAGACAATAAGGTTTATGAGAAGAAGAGTTCATACGAGAAGAAAAGCTATGATGAGTTGAAAAGGGAGAATGAGAAGTTGAAACAGAGATTGGATGCTTTGGTTGCAAAACAACAAGGCAAGGCTTATATTGCTGAAGGTAGAAGCTGGGATGACACAGATTCTGAAGAAGAAGAATATGGAAATATTGCATTAATGGCAGACACTTCAGAAGAATCTCCATCATCAGCACAGGTACCTATTCTCACCACTGTAGATATGTCTCTATCTGAATATAAAAATACTGTTAATGACTTGAGTATAGAGATGTTTAACATTCATACAAGCATGCTAGCTTCTGAAGCAGAAAATGCTAGACTAGTTGCGAAGATTAAAAAGCTAGAATCTGGAAAGGAACAACTAGAGCTTGTAGGAATCACAGTTAATAACCTTAAGGAAAGAAATGAATATTTAGAGAATAAGGTTAACTGTAATGCAGAGGTTGAGACAGCACTTATGGCTAAGATTTCTGAGCTAGAGTTAAAATTGGAAGCTTTTAAGAACTCAGCTAATATTGCTAAAGACATAATGGATAAGCAGAGCTTAGATAACAAGACATGTATAGGCTTTGACTACGATGAACATAAAAGGAAAAATAAGAAGGATAAAAGGAATATAATTTTCAATGCTTCTAGTACTGTTTTATTAGAAAATGAAAATGTTCCTTTTGTCATTAAGAAGAGTAGTAATCCTGTCTTTAAGCTCCCACTCTCAGAACCCTTAGACGAAGATACTATCGTATGGAAACAAGAAATGCTTGTTGAGGATGAATTAAAAAGAAAAGAAATTGAGGAAAGTATTGTAGAAGAAGTTACACCTAATGAGTCAGTTAAAATTGAATCTGTTAAAACTGAATTAGGTGGTAATAAGAATAAGTCAAAGAGTAATAGGAATGGGAAAGTAGGTGTTAAAATTGCTAATTCTGCTACACCTGCACCCACTGCACCTAGGAAATTGTGTACTAATTATAATTCTGCTGGACACCTTAGTCATGCATGTAATAAGGTTAAAGTAGAATCTAATATTCCTGTTGTGCAGAACATGTTTAGCATGAATAGTTCTCATTTGCCTTGTGGTATTACTGGATGTATGCCATGTGCTTTTAATATTATGCATGCTTATTTTAATTTGATGAATGCATCTACTTCTAGTAATTGCATAGGAATACAAAGAAGCATGAATAAGAAAAAGGTAAGGGCAAAGACTGCTAGTCCTCCTAAGGTTAGGAAGGAGACTCAATCTCCTAAGCCAAAAGACAAATCTGTCAAGGCAAAGGAACAAGATTCGAGTTCAGTCAAAATAGAACTTAAAGATGTTAAAACTGAACCTGTTACACCATCTGCAAGAACTTCTAAATTTCTTGGACCCAAACAAGTTTGGGTGCCAAAGAAACCTTAATCACTTTGTGGTTGCAGGGCATAGGTACTAATGAAAAAGTCATGTGGATTCTAGATAGTGGATGTTCAAGGCACATGACAGGAGACAAGTCCCTGCTGACAAATGTGGTTGAGAAGACCGGCCCAGTTGTAACCTTTGGAGATGACAACAAAGGATTTACTAAGGGATATGGTAGTCTGGAAGTTGGAAATGTCATCATCGAAAATATCTCTCTTGTTGACGGTCTGAAGCACAACTTGCTGAGCGTCAGTCAATTTACAGATAAAGGATATAATGTGGACTTCAGGAAGGAAAAGTGTCTGATCACCAACAGGAAAGATGAAAAGCTTGCTCTTAAAGGAGTAAGAAAAGGAAATCTGTTCGTAGCTGACTTAAACACTGCAAGCAGAGGAGAAGCAAGTTGTTTCTACAGTAAAGCATCCTCTGAGTTGAGTTGGTTATGGCACAGAAAACTATCTCACCTGAACTTCAAGGCGATGAATTCTTTAGTTAGAAGAGAATTGGTGAGAGGTTTACCACAGATGGAATTCTACCAAGAAGGACTCTGTGAAGCATGTGAAAAGGGTAAGTCAAAGAAGGCGTCACATAGAAGTAAAGACATGTCAAGCATCAGCGAACCTCTCCAGTTGATTCATATGGATCTGTTTGGACCGGTTAATGTCATGTCAGTTTCAAAGAAGAAATATGCATTAGTGATTGTTGACGACTACTCCAAGTACACGTGGGTGTTGTTTTTGCATTCTAAGGATGAAGCACCTCAAATGGTAATCGATCACATTAAAAAGATTGAGGTGGAAGCTGGATTGCCTTTGCGGACGATCAGATCAGATAATGGAACTGAATTCAGAAATGCAGTTCTAAATGAATTCTGCACGGAGCAAGGAATTTCAAGACAATACTCAGCCCCAAGAACTCCACAGCAGAATGGAGTGGTAGAAAGGAAAAATAGGACTTTGATTGAAGCAGCAAGGACTATGCTAAGCCAGTCAAAGCTACCTACATATTTTTGGGCAGAAGCAGTCAACACAGCTTGTTACACTCAAAATAGGACCCTGATTAATAAAGATCTAGAAAAGACATCCTATGAGATTATGACCAACAGAAAGCCATCACTGAAGTACTTTCATGTGTTTGGTGGAAAATGCTATGTATTAAAAGATGAACATCTGGGCAAGTTTGATGCTAAAGCAGATGAAGGGATTTTCCTTGGTTACTCACTGGAGTCTAAGGCGTACAGGGTATATGTGATTGAATCTCATAAGGTCATTGAAAGCCTTAATGTAACGTTTGACGACACCAAACTCCCAAGTCTTCAAAAGGATAAAGATTCTGAATCTCTGGAAATTGAAAATCTATCAGAATACTACTTAGGAGATGAAGACGTACCTGGTGTTGCATCTGGTAGTCATGTACACACGGAGATTGATAATCCAGAGCAAAGCAGTGGAAGTGTTGGTAATACCACACAGTCACAGTCACAGACATTGTCTGAACATCGGTCTGTTACTGAACCTGCTAGCTCAACTGGTGGATCATCAAATAATGGAAGCAACAACTCAGGGGGAGGTGAAGAAGGATCAGCTAGTCGCTCTCAACACAACTACGAAGAAGGACAATCATCAAGGGCTAATCTGCCTAGACAGAGGGTATGGAACAGAGATCATCCCTTTGAATTAATCATTGGTGACCCAGAGAGTGGTGTGAGGACTAGAAGAGCAACAGAGAATGAATGTCTGTACTCTGGTTTTCTATCAGAGGAAGAACCTAAAAAGGTTGAAGATGCTCTAGAAGATCCAGATTGGGTGATTGCGATGCAAGATGAACTCAATCAATTTGATAGGCAGAAAGTGTGGAAACTGGTACCCAGACCTAAAGACAAATCTGTGATAGGCACTAAATGGGTATTCAGGAATAAGTTGGATGAAGATGGCATTGTTACGAGGAATAAGGCCAGACTGGTTGCTAAGGGGTATTCTCAAGAAGAAGGAATAGATTATGACGAGACCTATGCACCAGTAGCAAGACTTGAAGCCATCAGGATGCTATTGGCATTCGCAGCACATTCAGACTTTAAAGTTTATCAAATGGATGTGAAGAGTGCATTCCTGAACGGGGAGCTGGAAGAAGAAGTATATGTAGAGCAACCTCCTGGTTTCGAGAACAAAGATTATATGGACTTTGTGTACTTCCTTTTTAAAGCTCTTTATGGACTCAAGCAGGCACCTCGTAAATGGTATGAAACACTATCTGAATTCTTAATTGAAAATGGTTTTATCAGAGGTGTTATAGATAAGACTCTCTTTCATAAAATGCATAAAGATGCTATGATATTAGTACAAGTATATGTTGATGATATAATATTCGGTTCTACTAATGATGAGCTTTGCAAGAGATTTGCTAAGTTGATGCAGAGTAGGTACGAGATGAGTATGATGGGCGAGCTGACATTCTTTCTTGGACTACAAGTGAGTCAGAAGAAAGATGGGATCTTCATTTGTCAGTCAAAGTACATCAGAGATCTTCTGAAGAAATATGGACTTGAAGATTCAGCTCCAACCAAGACTCCAATGCCAACTGCCACAAAGCTTGATGAGGACAAAACAGGTAAATCTGTCGACATCACAAGCTATAGAGGTATGATTGGATCTCTACTCTACTTAACTGCAAGTAGACCAGATATTATGTTTTCCACTTGCTTATGTGCACGGTTCCAAGCTAACCCAAAAGAGTCTCACCTTATAGCTGTCAAAAGAATTTTTAGATACTTGAAGGGTACTCCAAATTTGGGAATTTGGTATCCTAAAGGTACCGGTTTTGACCTAATCGGCTATACAGACTCGGATTATGCAGGTTGTAAGATTGACAGGAAGAGCACTTCTGGAAGCTGTCAATTCTTGGGAAGAAGATTGGTTTCATGGTATAGTAAGAAGCAGCACTCCGTGTCTACCTCAACAGCAGAGGCAGAATACATCGCAGCTGGTAGCTGTTGTGCTCAGATTCTATGGATGAGAAACCAGCTTCAAGACTATGGCTTTATGTTGAACAAGATTCCAATATTCTGCGACAACACAAGCGCCATAGCTATAACCAACAATCCGGTTCAGCATACAAGGACAAAGCATATCGATATCAGGTATCACTTTATACGAGAGCATGTCATAAATGGAATTGTGGAGTTGCACTTTGTACCCACAGAACAACAACTTGCAGACATCTTCACGAAACCACTAGACGAATCCACTTTCTCTAGGTTGGTTAGTGAGTTAGGGATGTTAAATTTAAATTAATATTTGTTTGCGAGAAGTTGTGTGGATTCACAAGTTATTGAATCTTTATATCCAAAAGACTTGTGAAATCCAGTCTAACTTATGATCTCGGGCTTATGAATATCAATATTAATTATCATAAGTATACCAGTTATGCTTTGTGGTAATTACTCGATATAGCATAAGTAGTTAACTGCTACATAAATGTTTATAGTTAACAAGAAGCATAACAGTCTGTGGTTTAGAATTAATTGGTAGATTTCAATGTCATGAAATCTTGCTGAGAAATTCTATATCAGACAGTTGTGATCTTTGGTGAGAAAATGGTAGTACTGTCATGATTATTTAAGTTTGCTGGCTCTCACTGATAGAATACGTAGCAATTACATTTCATGTTTTTCTTTTGCATAACTGCCTGTATGGTTTATTCACAGTATGCTTGCATGATTAATGATTAATTGAATTGTGATTGGGTTGTTTGTTTTAAATTTTTTTTGAAAATCTCAAATGCAACAGGGTATGGAACAAAATTTTTTTTTGGTTTTCAAATTCTTTAAACAACCACCAGTAAATATTATATATTTATATGTCTGTATGTGTAATTCAAATTGAATTATATTTAATTTTTAGTTATTTCTAAATTAAAATTTAAATAATTCTATTTTAGAAATATTAAAATTTTAATTCAAGAAATCTCTATTGAATTAAGTTTATGACAATTTGAATTTATGTGTTTTAAATTATTTGGTAAATGTAAGTTTTAATTTATTTTTTAAATCATCAGTATATAAATCACTAATGATTTTCTAATGTATCGATAGTTGTTAACTATCGGAAATATTTTGATTAATAAATTGCATGTTCCGATAGTTAAGAATGTCGTGTCTTATTATTTAAATTGCATGCATCGATAGTTGTTTACTATCGGGAATTTTATTTTAATTAATTAATTAATTAAAAGCTTGCCCGATAGTTACAATTATATATATATTTTTTTATGTTTCTTTAACTTAGTATCGGATAATTGTTTTTTAAAAAAAAAAAAAAAAAAAAAAAAATTAAATTTCCGATAGTTGCTAACTATCGATGGCAGGTGTTTTAATTAATTAAATTTAAAAAAATTTCTCTCTCCTGCGTTGCTGGTCCCGATACTTAAAGTTAATATATATATATATATATATATATATATATATAATTGTTTTCTTTACCACTAGCCGATAGTTAGCATCATTTTACAATATACATACACACTCCGACTGTTAGCTTTTATCGGATGAAAAACTGATTTTTGCCTTCGAATATCTACAATTCTAGGACTCTTTTTGAAAATCTAAAACCGTAGAAGTGTAGATCTGTTAACTAGCTTCATTTCCATACTAATTTTGTATAGTTTTGTTTCGAAAAATTTACAAATATTTCGAACTTTGGGAATTTTTCTAGGGTTAACTAGAAGTCAAAAAATCAAAATAAAAATAGTGGTGTATTTCAAATCTCTCCTAGTTTATCATATATTATTTTTAGAATTTGTGGAGAAGTTTGAAATATTGAGTATTTTTGGTTCGTAATCGAATAAACTAAGTTCGTTTTTGTTTTGAAACAGTTAAAATTTTGGTAATTTTTACTTGTTAAAAATGGCTGGAATTTTTAATATTACTCGTACGAATTTAGTTGCCGAATATAATATTCAAACCCTACCTGCTAATTATCGGGCTTGGGCACGAATATTAATCGAATATTCTAGGATCAGGTATGCTTTAGTGACAGACGTGCTATTAAATCATAATATGTTGCGTGACTGTTACTGCTCAGCTACTGACTCCTCAGAGGGTGAAGTGTTGGCTTTTACTTTTCAATTAGGCAATCGGGAAATTAGGGTTACTGAACATGATTTGAATCGTATTCTTCGATTCCCACAGGATAATTTTGTTCAAAACCCTACACCCGAACAATTAGCTGATTTCTGTACTTTTGCCAACTACTTCAATTTCGAAGTTCGTGACTTAGGTGAAATGTATAAACAACATTTTCCTAAGGCATGGAATTTCTTTTTCCATACAATTATTCAATGTTTTTCCTTTAAAAAAACTAGCACCCATGGTATTCCTTATTTTTATCAAGCTATTGGATATGGTGTTGCTAATAATCTTAGGTTAAACATTGGTCATTTGTTAATGCATAAAATTCTAAGCGTAATGGGACTTCCGGATAACAGAAACCTCCAACTTCGCAATGTGGACTGTTTCTTTCCAAGGTTCCTACAGCTTGTTATTAATGATTTATCTACTGACGATGAAAAGCTACGCTATTATAGTAGTCCTACTTCTTTTCCTGTGAAGCAGAAGAACAAGATTGCTACAACGTTGCAGAACAACAATGACTATAACAACAACTCACCAGCACTAATGACAGATTTTATGAGGAGGTGTGTTGTTGATATGGACAGAGACGTCCCTCTTGGACCACAAGAAGATATTCAAATCCCAGAACAAGATCAAGTGCCTACCCCTGAATTGGAGTTGTCACAAGAAGAAAATGTTCAGGTGACCGAAGAGGTACAAGTTACATCTGGAGGAGATTCACTTGGGAATGCTGATAGTCAAGATTCATATCATCCCATATCTCTAACAGGTAGTCAAACAGGTAGTCCAACTGAATCTACATCTTCACTGTTTATTAATTTGCAGAATTTGTTTGAAGCTGCTGGAATGGAACTTGCTGCTGAGCCCTCTGTGGCATTAGGAACAGGCAATGAATCTGCAAACCAACAGATTCTAACCCCTGCCTCAGAACCAAACACTACTCAATCCTTACCGTTATCTTCTCTCCAACCCCTAAAAAGAAAATTTATGAGTGAGGGCGATAGTGCCTTAGAAGCACCACATAAGGAAGGTGAGGGAACCCAAACAGCTCTACCTCTGACTAGAAGGAGATTAGAAGAACCTGAGGTATCTGTTAGCCCATCTATGCCCTCTCAACAGGACATAGAGCTGAAAAAGGCAAATACACAGTCTCTGGGGACATCCTCTCAACAGGGTGAACCTATTGAAATTCGCCCGTCAGCCAGGGCATCTGAACGAGTGTCAATAATTGAGCCTCCAACCAAGTTAAATGTTGCACTGAAAGGAGCACACACACATGAGGAATTGACGGATATTGCTACTACAGTAGCAGAACCTATGCAGGTAGATCCTGTACAGGTCATGCCTTCACAGGCTATTGCGGGAGTCACGGGTCCTTCATTGCTAAACATTACAGGATCCAATGTGATAAGCCCCCCAGGAGGAACATTCCTGGCTCCTCATAAGGAGGTCTCCACCACTATTAGTGGAAAGGAGAAGCAACTACTTGGCAATAGTTCTTCGGATGAGCCATTTAGGATTTTCACTGCAGGTACAGAAGACTTGCTGGAGTCAAGGAGAGTGAGTGAAACACCAACAGAACGATTGAGTGATCATAATTCACCCACACCCCTAAGACCGAGCGAGAGAATTGAGAGACAAACACTTACAGAACCTGTCAGTGAGACACCTACCAGCCAAATAAACACCCTCACAATGCACACACAATCACTAAGTCAAAGGGTTTATAACCTGGAGACTACTGTCACCGAAATGAAATCTGAATTTCACAGCAATGTCATGGAAATAAAATCTGTTCAGTACAACATGCTGCAAGATTTGCAGAATTTCAAGACAGATATGAAGAAGTTTGTAACAGATTTGTTTGAAAAGCATCAATCTCAATCTACTCAAATCCCTGCTTCGAAGGATAACACAACTAAGGGGGAGATAATAGTGCGAGAACAAGAAAAAGAATCTGGTGCAGAAATGAGGAGTAAAGACAGAGGTAAAGGAAAGTTGGTAGAGGAAGAAGCAAACATCTATTCATCTCAGGGGGAGCAAGATATACCGCTGGAGGTCAGGCTTACACTTGAAGAAGGAGAAATATGGGAACCTTCTCATACAGCTCCTACAGCTCAGGAAGATGATGTGTTTGATGAATTCGTAAATGATGCCGCTTATCAGTTCACTGAAACGGACTTCGTGGAAACATTTGGTTTGCTCGATGCGAATCAATCCATGATAAGGGCATATGAAGTTGCACGCATGTCTCAGGAGAAAATCAGAAGGGAACACTATAACCACTACATTGAAAGGAGACAAAGGCCGTTGATGTTATCAAGAGAAGGAAGTGCATGGGATCAGGCTAGGAGTCTTTTGCAGAAACCAGAATTAGGAATAATTCAAAATGAAGATCAAAAAGTTCTGGAAGCACTGCAAGAAGCTCACAAGAGTCATCCATCAATAAACCAGTTCTTTCATGCACTAAGACAAACTATCAAGTTGATATTCATCACGACCAACATAAATGGATGGCAGATTCAAATTCAGTTCAATAATTCGACCACAAAGACCATTTCTTCGAATTTCATCAAGTTGAGGTCTCTAACAGAATTGTATGTCATGAAGATTAGGACGGACAAGAGATCTCATGTGAATGAACTTCTTACTGATATGATTGAAGATCAGATGAGCAAAACAGTAGCTGAAGTTCACACAACTCCTTACACAGTGATATTCTACAAAGACAAGTTGGTTCAAACACTGTGTTTGAGTGATGAAAGACTGAGCCTATATCCTATAAAGCGTCTGAAATATATTGAAGGGCTTCTTAGGAGTGAAGGACTTAGGACAGAAGAAAAATGGAAAGCTGCAGAGCGCATTTATGCTTATAGACTTAATGTCTTATCAAGTCAATCTGTAGATATTTCCAAGGTCGGGAGAATAGATCCTTCAAATGGATCTCAACCAAAATTGCCTGTGTACACAAGAGAAGAAGGAGATTGGGACTTTGAAAAAGTCAAGGCAATGACTGAATACAGATATAATCATCCAGGGAAGGTGTTCGAGTACGCAGAAAAGCCAAATTTTCCAATTGTCTTTCCAGATTTTGATATAATCAGGGAGACAGAGACAATGGTGCTAAAGGATCCTCCAGCTATCAGGTATAAGAACCCCAAAGGAAAAACTGAAATAGTTGATATCCACAAGATGTCTTATATGACTTCTAGGGAACTGGGTTTTATACTTGAACAAATCAAGACTTCAACGAACTACAAAGACAAATCAGCATTGGCAGAAATCTCTAAGCTTTACATGGAGAAGTTGAGAGCAGAAACATACTACAACACTGATCGGGTTAAAGCAGTACCAAAAAGTTTGAGTGTTAAAGGAAAGACGAAAGTTCTTGAATTTACATTCGAACAAGTTAAGCAGATCAGAAGAGTAGCTGTCTTGCAAACACTTCAGGAAGCTTTGTCAGATCCCAAGCCAAGTAATATGCTAGAAAAAGAAGCGCTGGATCTAGTGAATGACCAGCTTGCAAGTCTTGTACAGTGAGAATGACTAAATGTATATCAGTTCAGGCTAGAGGAACATTCATTCTACATTGTAATTGTTTTTGAAATCTGGAAATGTTTAATGTAATCCAGAATTTGTTTAATATTAGTTTACCGTCTTCTATTTACTTTTTCTTGTAAATTAGTTGAGTTATCCTCTTAAGGGATTTGCTTGTCGAACTCTAACAATCAAATAGGGGGAGATTGTAAAGCAAAATGTAACGTAAAGTAACATGTAACCGAGGAACTAACTCAACACTACAAGTCGGTAACTTATATTAAAGTGAAGCACGGAATCGACTGCAAATCGTTTATAAGTTGAATATGAAAAACCAAAATATTAGAGGAAGCTTTGAAGACATTGAAGATCACTGAAAGAAGTTCATTAACATGTTCAAGCCTCAGTGAAGAATAAAGTTAAAGTGTTTCAAAGGTTCTGAAGATGAAGAAGGTTTTACTACAGAGAAAGCAGAAGATTCCAGTGAAATTTAAGAAGCACTTCTTAACATGATGGAACAGGTCAATTGCATAGCAAAGAAGATGTGAAGATCAAGTTCTTGCTAGTCGATTGTGAACCAGACCAGTTGCACCAATCGACAGCACAAAAGAGTTTGAGAACTGCATCACTGATTCAGAAGAATTGACCAGATACTGAGATGAGTAACCTAAGTGGTACGTGATTAAGCCCAGAATAAATCAAGGTCGAATTAACCAGGAAATATTTATTTGACTTGGTTGCAGTGGAAGAAATTATGTTAAAGGGCTTAACACATTCGAAATATGGCTAAGTGAATGAGACTGCAGAAGCTGTATCCAGAATCAAGCTGTTTCGTCTTATTCCTGTTTTGTCCTATTCACCAATGGTTAATAACCATCGGGTGAGTCAAATGGATAAGCAAAGAAAAGCTATGCCACTTCCCGATAGTTATTAACTATCGGGTAAAGAAAATAAAAGCAGCCATGAATTTCCGATAGTTGCTAAGAGCAAGGAAATTCCGATAGTTAATTTATTGGAAGATAATTCCGATAGTTAATATATCTCCGATAGTTGCTCAGCTTGAAGTAGTTAATTCTATTTCATGAATTGTTTTAAGTGTCCGATAGTTAATTTACAGACTCATCGATAGTTAACAATTACTCAGAAAATGTTCCCGATACTTAAGGTTAAACAGAAGCGAAGAAGCAACTGATTTACTTGGCACAAAATGGGCCACGTATCAAGAGTTGAAAAAGTCTACACAAATCTAAGATTTCATTCAGTTAACAGACGAAGATACACAGAGCAATTTAAGAGAGAAACACAGAGAGCATTCAAGAGAAGTAAACACAGAAGCCATTAATTTTGTACTCAGCTGTTGTTACTTTGATTGTTCTTATTAAAGCTTGTAATCTAACTGTTGTACTAGTGAATCATTGTAACTGATCGAAAGATTAGATTTGTGGAGCACCTCAGGGTTTATATTAATAAAACGATATATTCCCCGAATGAACTGTTGTTGTGATTGCTCACCTTGTGTTTGATTTAATATCTGTTCGAACTGTATTAAGTCCATCAAGAACCATTCCGCGAATATTTTATAAATTGGACAATATCGTATTCAACCCCCCTTCTACGATATTTGGGACTAACACTACTACATAATCTTCGAAAATCGCAGAACAAATATTTAAATATTTTGAAATAGATTTTAAAATAATTTTCAGAAAATCAAAGCAGTTGAAACAGTTAATAACAGAAGGAACAAATTTGAGGACGAAACGAATCAAAGATAATTAATCCTAAAAGAGTAGCCCTGAAGAGAAAAGAGACGAAATTTGTACTTTAAAATAGCCATTATAAACACAATCTAAATCTGTAAATTCCACAAATGACCCACCAAACTCTCGCCTCCAAATCTAATGACAAATATATATTTATTAAATAATATTCTTATCTATAAAAAATTATTAATACAGTACTATCGTCTCTTATCGGTAGTATTATGATCACCAGAGACAATATAAATGATTTAATCTAAACACATGCGACAGTAAAATTTTGTGTACGAATTTGGTGTACATATATCTTGCATACTATGTAATTCACCTTTTGTTTAAACTAGTTGACCCAGTTGCCTAGTAAATTAATATACTATTAAACTAATACACGATCACACCATAACTATGTATACAGTAGTCAAGGGTATCTATCAAACTTAAAAATATGCACAGGAACTTAATCTGATAACATATAACACGAGTAAAAGTTAGTTTTATATAAGGATATGAACCTGGTTTGTTAATGAAGAAAATCACTGAATTCCTCTTCTTCTCTGCGGCTAACATAGGTTTTAATAAAATATCATACCTCGTGTTTTTATATATATAGACCCACTAATTATTAATCTATTAATAATCAAATTACTATTTAAATTGTAATTCTTTTCCTAATCAAATTCAATATAAATTATTATTATTAACTAACTTCACAAATATAATTTTAATTCTAATTCTAAATTAATATTATTACTAATTAAATAAATAATTAGGGATATTACATATATACCCCCTTAAAAAGGATTCTGTCCCCGGAATTTAATGAAACTAAAACTTGTACCTGAATCAAATAAGTGCGGATATTTCTCACGAATAGATTTTTCTATCTCCTAAGTAGCCTCTCTCTCAGAATGGTTCTTCCACAAAATTTTAACAAATGGAATAGTTTTCTTCTTCATAATTCATTCCTCTCGATCTAAAATAGTTTCAGCTTCTTCCTCACAAGAAAGATCTTCCCTAATCTTATGCAACGGATATTGAAATACGTGCAACGGATGATACTTGTAGCCTCTTAGAACAGACACATGGAACACATTATACACATGAGATAACTGTGGTGGCAATTCTATTCTATAAGCAACTTCCCCCACTCTCTCTATAACATCAAAAGGACCAACATATCTTGGACTAAGCTTTCCTTTCATACCAAAACATTTAACACCCTGTTAGTGTAGGTGCCCTAGAGGCAATACAATGTTTCCTTTAATAAACCTTTATGTCATTTGATTATTCAATAAACGGATTTATTATGACTTTAATTACTGCGATATATTTGTTAGCATAATAAATGTCCTTAGAATCATGATACACGTTATATAGTTTAAGTACATGACTTGAATTTGAGATTATATAATATATCATATTCTTAAATGTCCCTAGTCGAGTATTACTATTATAGGACAATAATAATACATAAATAGACTAGTATGTTGTTTGACAGATAACCATATCTCATTGGTTATAAGTATGGGGATACTAAAGTCAATGCATAGGTACATGTAGGAGTACATGGTACTGGACAGACCCACAGTGAGATTCTTCATGTTTAATAAAGTCATAAGAAAGACTCACAGTGATAATGGTGTAATGATCCTCTGACTTGAGATCATTATATTTCTATACGAAGATTAATATACTCTGACTACATTAAAAGTTACCTTTGACCGGGTGATGATAAAAGTGGACATCGGGTATATCATGAGTCGTATGAGAAATATGAATGATAGATAAAGGATTTAACCCTCCTATAATTAGGAGAGATATTATTGGCCTCTTGATTGAGTGAGACTATAAAATGCATGGCCGTGCTCAAATAATGATTTGTTTTTCATAGTCTACTCATGGATCAAGTAAACCCGGATTAAATGTTGAAGAGGATGACTAAACACATGCCTCGAGTTTAATCTATAATATATTTGGTTAAAGGGATTATATTACACGGAAACATTAATCATGAAAGGTTTTTTATCAAATCACGATTTAATTATTGTTTAATTGGGTAGCAATGATGTATTACTAGATACCGCTCATTGTTTATAATTTTATTGGAGAATAAAATTATTGCTAATTAAATAATAGCCTATAGGGTCACACACATAGAGCATCTAGAGGAATAGTTAATTTAAATTATAGATTTAAATTAATTGATGATTGTTTGAATTTTATTATATTAATTAAGTGAGACTTAATTAATTGAAATAATATAAATTCGAAGTTGAAGAGGATTTCTGCCCATAATAATTAAGTATGACTTAATTATTAATTAAATAATAGAAACATGTTTTATTATTTAATCCTATACCTACATGGGTTAGGTTTTACTGCTTAGGCCCGTTTAACCAGTCATTATAAATAGATAATGATAGGTTAAAAGAGCTACACGTTTTTATATGATAAAACCCTAGAGGCAGAGCAAGAGAGGCAGCAAAGACAGCCATTCGAAATCATCAAAGGAGGCTAGTACATCCATCCCGTAATCAAGATCGTGAGACGCTCTTGAAGGTGCTCGTGTGGATACCATAGAGGTGCTTTCGAGAGGAAGACACAAATCGTGATAGCAAGGATCTCCGTTGAGTTCGTTACATTCAAGATCTTAATAGGTATGATTCGTTTATCACCATAATCCGTCAATTCTTATACATGATCCTGCGTTAGGGTTCCGAAATTTTTGTTATATTTACGTTTATCCGCTGCGTTTTATGCCTCGGAACCCAACAATGGCATCAGAGCTACGTGTATAAGGGACTGATTTGGTTACGTGTTTTATGTATTTGATGCATACATGCCTATTTTGGTGACTGTCATGCCATGCTACTGCTTTGTCATAACTGCCATGCCACTGCTTATGCTACTGCCATGCCTGTTATGCTACTGCCATGCTACTGCCATGTATATTCGAATTGTTATTCATATGATGAGTAAATAGATGATGATACTAGCATGTTAATGATTTGTCATGACTGATTTATATGCCTGTTTGCGATTTGTATATTTTGCATGAGGGTCAGTTTGTATATGATACAAACTGGTGGAAAGATTATGTTGGACATGATCTGTTAACTGGGATATGATAAGTATGTATATGATACATGCTTCTGAAACTGTGTAAATTGCAGTGGGGAAAAAGGCCAACAGATATGATCTGTAATTCAGAAATTGATGATTTCTGAATAGGACTGGTCTTCGGAAATAAAAAATTTCCAAGCTGACCTGGCAGCTCGACCCCAGCTGGGGGCTGCCGCCCCCAGACCCCGCCCGGGGGCTGCTGCCCCCGAACCCCCGCCCAGGGGCTGCCGCCCCCGGACCCCCGCCCAGGGGCTGCCGCCCCCGGACCCCTGCATTATTTTTGTTTTGTACTTGAGCATGGTGCTGGTTATGGCCTTTGGACCCCTAGATTAATGGTTTTTGGTTTTGGTTTTATAAATACGACTTGCATGTCGTTTTCTTCATTCTTGTAATTGTTTAACCTCGAATGTAACTCGAGTTTTCTTATGTAAGTACATTAGTATAGACTGTATTCAATTATTCCATGTAATGTACTTGAAGATTGAAGGATGATCCAAGAAGAGGAGCAAGCACCCATGGATACAAGAAGAATGAAGACATGTAATTGTATTTATATTTTACCACCATAGATTGACTTTGATCCTTTCATTAGCTCGAAAGGATCACATAGGAAAAGGGCCATAACCAAGCACGTTTACATACTGCACTTTACATATTGATGTATGAATGTATGTGTAGAGTAGAAGATGCATGCTTTAATTAGATTAATGATGTATGCATGTATTAGATACGTCACCCATGCCATGCTTGCCATGCTAAACAAGATAAAATCTTTAACGATTTAAGATTTTAAAATTAACAAACGAACGATCATGAGATTCTTGTGTTTATGAAATATGGATTTTAAAACACGGAATTAAATATGAATTTTTGATATCTAAAACTGGGATTTTCTGTCAAAAGCGGATATGCGTATTCGTAAGGCTGATGGGTTTTAAGTGTGACCACTGGTATCCTCCATCTACCTGGGAAATGAACAATTTAAAGATGTCAATTTGAAATATTTGGTTCAAGGAAAAATTGAGGATCTCTTCATGATGTGATCATGATCGTCGTAAATTTTCTAAATCCCTTAACAAAATATTAAGTTTTAATCGGATGCTTTCCAATGAATGAACACTCATCGAATCCTAGATCGATTAGGGGAAAGACTGTCAGTGGCAGGGGACTCCTATCTATCGTGGTGAGATGCGACGAATATAAACGGTTATATTCGGCCGTTGTATCATTGGGTCAAACTTAACTGAGTCGTCATAATAAGGTGAAAGTAAACGGTTATATTCAACAATTATGAACTTAGAAGCATGGAGTTTGGTTAAAAATCTATTAGATAGATAAGATCAATCGTTGCTCACCAAACTATCCAAGAATTATATATGATATAATTGACAAATGTTGTCTACCTAAATAATCATTCTTAAGGACTTCCAGTGGTTGACTTAAGACATGACGAAATATGGATCTTGGCTCACTAGAAAGAATTATGGGATATACTTTCCAAATTAATAGTAAGGGCTATTGATTTGATAAAAATAGTGGGAGATATATTATGAATGTATCATAATCATTTGAACATAATAAATAACTCAGACAATCTAATGTTTATTTTGTGCTTTTATCATTGTAGATACCGAATAATGACAAACAACACAAACACACTATCCGTACGATCTGTCCTTGAGAAGGATAAGCTGACAGGAGGAAACAACTTCCTAGACTGGCAGAGGAATTTGAGGATTGTCCTCAGGCAGGAGCGCAAGCTTCATGTCATTGATATTCCTCCGGCAGGTCCCCTTCCTGAGGGCGCTACTGTTGAGGAACGAGCGGCCCACACAAAGGATGAGAATGATGCAACTGATGTTGCATGTCTTATGTTGGCAACTATGAGTGCTGAGCTTCAAAGACAACATGTGCATATGGATGCATATACTATCAATGAGCACTTGCAAAGCATGTTTGCAAGCCAAACTCGTCAAGAAAGGTTCAACACGAGCAAGTCACTCTTTAACTGCAAACAAGGGGCAAGTGAACCAGTTGGCCCACATGTTCTGAAAATGATTGGTTACATTGAGTATCTTGATACTTTGGGTTTCCCGATTGGTCCGGAAACTGGTATTGACCTAATCTTGAATTCTTTGAACAACAAATTCACTCAGTTTGTTATGAACTACAATATGAATGAATTTGACAAAACACCTACTGAATTGTTGGCTATGTTGAGAACATATGAGACCAACATGAAGACGGCTGAACCCGCTCCCATACTGATGGTGGGCAATAAAGGTAAGGCCAAAGGGAAAGGCAAGTGGAAGGGTAAGAAGAAGACAGGTTCTGATTCTACACCCAAGCCAAAGTCAGGTCCTAAACAGGCTTTAAAGCCTAAAGGTGGGGTCGCTAAGGGTGAATGTCACTACTGTAAGAAAACTGGTCACTGGAAGAGAAACTGTTCAGTTTACTTGGAGGATCTGAAGAAGAAGAGGGCTGAGCAAGCTTCTAATTCAGGTATATATGTTATAGAAGTCAATCTGTCTATTTCTACATCTTGGGTATTGGATACCGGATGTGCTTCTCACATTTGTATAAATGTGCAGGAAATGCAGAGAAGTAGGACATTGGCTAAAGGAGAAATGGACCTACGAGTTGGCAACGGAGCAAGAGTTGCTGCTTTAGCTGTAGGAACCTATTATTTATCTTTGCCCTCTGGGCTTGTTTTAGAACTGGAAAATTGTTATTACGTGCCTGCGATTCGCAGAAACATTATTTCTGTTTCTTGTTTGGACAAGAAAGGTTTTTCGTTTACTATAAGGAACAACAGTTGCTCTTTTGTTTTGAATGATTTAACCTATGGTGTTGCGCGTTTGTTTAATGGTTTATATGTTCTTGACTTAGATACTCCTGTCTGTAATATAGAAAACAAACGACTTAAAGTTAATGACTCAAATCAAACATACCTCTGGCATTGTCGTCTAGGCCATATAAACGAGAAACGCATATCCAAATTACATAAGGATGGATACTTGGATAAGTTTGATTTTGAATCATACCAAGAATGCGAATCTTGTTTGCTTGGTAAAATGACTAAAGCCCCTTTCACTGGTAAGGGTAAAAGGGCCACTGAACGACTTGAGCTAATACATAGTGATGTATGTGGCCCAATGCGTGTAATGGCAAGAGGAGGCTACTACTACTTCATAACATTTACTGATGATTTCAGTAGATATGGATATGTATATCTTATGAAGAATAAATCTGATTCTTTTGAAAAGTTCAAAGAATACAAGGCTGAAGTAGAGAAGCAAATTGGCGGAGGCGCAAGTATTAAAGTCATACGATCTGATCGTGGAGGAGAATACTTGAGCACAGAATTTAAAGATTATTTAAAGGAGTGTGGTATTGTATCACAACTCACTCCACCAGGTACACCTCAATGGAATGGAGTTTCAGAGAGGAGGAATCGCACCTTGTTGGACATGGTGCGATCGATGATGAGTCATGCAGATCTTCCAATTAGTTTCTGGGGTTACGCTCTAGAAACAGCGGCTTTCACACTTAACCGTGTTCCTACTAAGAAGGTTCAAAAGACTCCATATGAGATATGGGAGAAGAAACGGTCAGGCATGAACTTTATGAAAGTTTGGGGATGCAAGGCGTTTGTGAAACGTCAAGTATCTGACAAGCTTGGACCTAAATCTGAAGAGTGCAATTTTGTGGGATACCCTAAAGAAACAAAGGCGTATTATTTTTATAGTCCTTCAGAGCAGAAGGTGTTTATTGCTCGAGACGCTGTTTTCATGGAAAGAGATTTTGTTTCCAAAAGAAACAGTGGGAGAACTATAGACCTCGATGAAGATCGAGAACCACAAAATAGCATTGAACCTGAAGTGGAACAGGAGCAGGATAATGATAATGCTCAACAAACACAGGTTGTTCGTAGAACTGGTAGAATTCGCCATGAGCCAGAGAGATATGGATTTCTCTTGACTCAATGTGGTGATTTGATGCTCATAGATGAAGATGAGCCTCTCACATACCAAGATGCTATGAACAGTCCAGACTCTAAGAGATGGCTAGAAGCCATGAAATCCGAGATGGATTCCATGTACGAAAACCGAGTATGGACTTTGGTTGATCCACCTGAAGGGGTAAAACCCATAGGGTGCAAATGGGTTTTCAAGAAGAAAACTGACATGGATGGAAATGTTCAGACCTATAAAGCAAGACTGGTTGCAAAAGGTTTCAGACAAATTCATGGTATTGACTATGACGAGACTTTCTCACCAGTGGCTATGGTCAAGTCCATAAGGATTTTGCTTGCTATTGCAGCATTCCATGATTATGAAATCTGGCAAATGGATGTCAAAACAGCCTTCCTTAACGGAATACTTGAAGAGGATGTGGATGTGTACATGACACAACCTGAAGGTTTTGTCGATCCAAGGAATGTTAGCAAGGTATGTAAATTACGTCGATCCATTTATGGATTGAAGCAAGCCTCTAGGAGATGGAATATCCGTTTCGATGAAACAGTCAAAGAGTATGGCTTTGTTCAAAACGAAGATGAACCTTGTGTTTACAAGAAGGTTAGTGGGAGCCATGTGGCATTCATAGTACTATATGTTGATGACATACTACTAATGGGGAATGACATACCTTCTCTCAAGGCTGTTAAGATTTGGTTAGGGAGCAACTTCTCTATGAAAGACTTAGGAGATGCATCCTATATTCTAGGAATGAGGATCTATAGGGATAGATCTAGAAGGATGATCGGTCTAAGTCAGAGTACATACATCGATAAGGATTTGCATCGTTTTGGTATGCAAAATGCAAAAAGGGGATATGTCCCCTTGTCTCAAGGGATAACGATCTCTAAAGATCAGTGTCCGAAATCATTGGATGACAAGGACCGCATGAGTAAGGTTCCATATGCCTCAGCAATTGGATCCATCATGTATGCGATGGTATGTACTCGCCCAGATGTTTCGTATGCTTTAAGCATGACGAGCAGATACCAATCTAATCCAGGTGAAGGTCACTGGACGGCTGTCAAGAATATTCTAAAGTACTTGAAAAGGACTAAAGATTCATTCTTGGTGTATGGAGGAGAGGAAAAACTGGTTGTAAAAGGTTACACCGATGCAAGTTTTCAAACAGACAGGGATGATACTGTATCACAGTCTGGTTTTGTGTTTTGTCTAAACGGAGGTGCTGTAAGTTGGAAGAGTTCAAAACAAGAAACAGTAGCTGATTCTACAATGGAGGCTGAGTACATTGCAGCTTGTGAAGCGGCTAAGGAAGCTGTTTGGATTCGAAAATTCATTACTGATTTGGGAGTGGTTCCATCGATCGCAGATCCCATTGATCTATACTGCGATAATAATGGAGCCATTGCACAGGCTAAAGAACCTAGAGCTCACTCCCGAACCAAACACATACTCAGGAGATATCACCTCATTCGAGAGATTAATGAAAGGGGTGACATACACATATGTAAAGTGCACACAAATGATAACATTGCAGACCCACTGACCAAAGGCTTGTCGCAGAAGAAGCATGACGGTCACACTAGTTCCATGGGTATTAGATACATGGGTGATTGGCTCTAGTGCAAGTGGGAGATTGTTAGTGTAGGTGCCCTAGAGGCAATACAATGTTTCCTTTAATAAACCTTTATGTCATTTGATTATTCAATAAACGGATTTATTATGACTTTAATTACTGCGATATATTTGTTAGCATAATAAATGTCCTTAGAATCATGATACACGTTATATAGTTTAAGTACATGACTTGAATTTGAGATTATATAATATATCATATTCTTAAATGTCCCTAGTCGAGTATTACTATTATAGGACAATAATAATACATAAATAGACTAGTATGTTGTTTGACAGATAACCATATCTCATTGGTTATAAGTATGGGGATACTAAAGTCAATGCATAGGTACATGTAGGAGTACATGGTACTGGACAGACCCACAGTGAGATTCTTCATGTTTAATAAAGTCATAAGAAAGACTCACAGTGATAATGGTGTAATGATCCTCTGACTTGAGATCATTATATTTCTATACGAAGATTAATATACTCTGACTACATTAAAAGTTACCTTTGACCGGGTGATGATAAAAGTGGACATCGGGTATATCATGAGTCGTATGAGAAATATGAATGATAGATAAAGGATTTAACCCTCCTATAATTAGGAGAGATATTATTGGTCTCTTGATTGAGTGAGACTATAAAATGCATGGCCGTGCTCAAATAATGATTTGTTTTTCATAGTCTACTCATGGATCAAGTAAACCCGGATTAAATGTTGAAGAGGATGACTAAACACATGCCTCGAGTTTAATCTATAATATATTTGGTTAAAGGGATTATATTACACGGAAACATTAATCATGAAA